>JAUIMM010001053.1:0-567675 GCA_031769625.1 Taudactylus pleione | reverse complement strand
CACCTGAATATGCACAATTCCAATGAAAGACACCACAAAAATGCTTGTGGAAGCTCGATGAAATTCACGCACAAAGCTACTGTTCCTAAGTTCGAGCCGTGATGTCATCAAAGTGCGATTAACTAATTTTACACCGTAAAATACAGAATATGCACAATTTTAAAAGAAATACACCACAAAAATGCTTGTGGAAGCTCGATGAAATGCACGCACAAAGCTACTGTTCCTAAGTTCGAGCCATGATGTCATCAAAGTTCGATAATCTAATTATACACCGTAAAACACCTGAATATACACAATTCCAATCGAAATACACCACAAAAAATGCTTGTGGAAGCTCGATGAATGCACGCATGAAGCTACTATTCCTAGTTCAAGCCGTGATGTCATCAAAGTTCAACAATCATATTTTACACCGTAAAACACCTGAATATGCACATTTCCAATGGAAACACACCACAAAAATGCTTGTGGAAGCTCGATGAAATGCACGCACGAAGCCTACTATTCCTTAGTTCGAGCCGTGATGTCATCAAAGTGCGATAATTTAATTTTACACCGTAAGAACACCTGAATATGCACAATTTTTAAAGAAACACACCACAAAAATGCTTGTGGTAAGCTCGATGAAATGCACGCACAAAGCTACTGTTCCTAATTTCGAGCCGTGATGTCATCAAAGTTTGACAATCTTATTTTGCACCGTAAACACCTGAATATGCACAATTCCAATGGAAATACACCACAAAAATGCTTGTGGAAGCTCGATGAATGCAAGCACAAAGCTACTGTTCCTAAGTTCGAGCCGTGATGTCATCAAAGTGCGACTATCTAATTTTACACCGTAAAACAACAGAATATGCACAATTTTAATAGAAATACACCACAAAAATGCTTGTGGAAGCTCGATGAAATGCAAGCACAAAGCTACTGTTCCTAAGTTTGAGCCGTGATGGCATCAAAGTTCGATAATCTTATTTTACACCGTAAAAACACCTGAGTATGCACAATTCCAATGGAAATACCCCACAAAAATGCTTGTGGAAGCTCGATGAAATGCACGCACGAAGCTACTATTCCTAAGTTCGAGCTGTGATGTCATCAAAGTGCGACAATTTAATGTTACACCGTAAAACAACAGAATATGCACAATTCCAATGGAAACACACCACAAAAATGCTTGTGGAATCTCGATGAAATGCACGCACGAAGCTACTATTCCTTAGTTCGAGCCGTGATGTCATCAAAGTGCGACAGTCTATTTTTACACCGTAAAACACCTGAATATGCACAATTCGGATGGAAACACACCACAAAAATGCTTGTGGAAGCTCGATGAAATGCACGCATGAAGCCACTATTCCTTAGTTCGAGCCTTGATGTCATCAAAGTGCGACTATCTAATTTTACACCGTAAAACACCTGAATATGCACAATTTTAAATGAAACACACCACAAAAATGCTTGTGGTAGCTCGATGAAATGCAAGCACAAAGCTTCTGTTCCGTAGTTCGAGACTTGATGTCATCAAAGTTCGACAATCTTATTTTACACCGTAAAACACCTGAATATGCACAATTCCATAGAAAACACACCACAAAAATGCTTGTTGAAGCATGATGAAATGCACGAACAAAGCTACTGTTCCTCAGTTCTAGCCGTGATGTCATCAAGGTTCGACAATCTTATTTTACACCGTGAAACACCTGAATAAGCACAATTTTAAAAGAATTACACTACAAAAATGCTTGTGGAAGCTAGATGAAATGCATGCACGAAGCTACTATTCCTTAGTTCGAGCCGTTAAGTCATCAAAGTGCGACTATCTGATTTTACACCGTAAAACACCTGAATATGCACAATTTTAGAAGAAACATACCACAAAAATGCTTGTGGAAGCTCGATGAAATGCACGCACGAAGCTACTTTTCCTTAATTCGAGCCGTGATGTCATCAAAGTGCGACTATCTAATTTTACACCATAAAACACCTGAATATGCACAATTCCAATGGAAACACACCACAAAAACGCTTGTGGAAGCTCGTTGAAATGCACGCACAAAGCTACTGTTCCTAAGTTCGAGCAGTGATGTCATCAAAGTTCAACAATCTTATTTTACACCGTAAAACAATTGAACATGCACAATTCCAATGGAAATACACCTCAAAAGTGCTTGTGGAAGCTCGGTGAAATGCACGCATGAAGCTACTATTCCTTAGTTCGAGCCGTGATGTCATCAAAGTTCGACAATCATATTTTACACCGTAAAACACCTGAATATGCACATTTCAAATGGAAACACACCACAAAAATGCTTGTGTAAGCTCGATGAAATGCAAACACGAAGCTACTATTCCATAGTTTGAGCCATGATGTCATGAAAGTTCGACAATCTTATTTTACACAGTAAAACACCTGAATATGCACAATTCCAATGAAACACACCACAAAAATGCTTGTGGAAGCTCGATGAAATGCATGCACGAAACTACTATTCCTTAGTTCGAGCCGTGATGTCATCAAAGTGTGACTATCTAATTTAACACCGTAAAACACCTGAATATGCACAATTCCAATGGAAATACACCACAAAAATGCTTGTGGAAGCTCGATGAAATGCACGCACAAAGCTACTTTTCCTTAGTTCGAGCTTTGATGTCATCAAAGTTCTACAATCTCATTTTACACCGTAAAACACCTGAATATGCACAATTCCAATGGAAACACACCACAAAAATGCTTGTGGAAGCTCGATGAAATACACACACGAAGCTACTAATCCTTAGTTCGAGCCGTGATGTCATGAAAGTTCGACAATCTTATTTTACACTGTAAAACACCTGAATATGCACAATTCCAATGAAAGACACCACAAAAATGCTTGTGGAAGCTCGATGAAATTCACGCACAAAGCTACTGTTCCTAAGTTCGAGCCGTGATGTCATCAAAGTGCGATTAACTAATTTTACACCGTAAAATAACAGAATATGCACAATTTAAAAGAAATACACCACAAAAATGCTTGTGGAAGCTCGATGAAATGCACGCACAAAGCTACTGTTCCTAAGTTCGAGCCATGATGTCATCAAAGTTCGATAATCTAATTATACACCGTAAAACACCTGAATATACACAATTCCAATCGAAATACACCACAAAAATGCTTGTGGAAGCTCGATGAAATGCACGCATGAAGCTACTATTCCTAGTTCAAGCCGTGATGTCATCAAAGTTCAACAATCATATTTTACACCGTAAAACACCTGAATATGCACATTTCCAATGGAAACACACCACAAAAATGCTTGTGGAAGCTCGATGAAATGCACGCACGAAGCTACTATTCCTTAGTTCGAGCCGTGATGTCATCAAAGTGCGATAATTTAATTTTACACCGTAGAACACCTGAATATGCACAATTTTTAAAGAAACACACCACAAAAATGCTTGTGGTAGCTCGATGAAATGCACGCACAAAGCTACTGTTCCTAATTTCGAGCCGTGATGTCATCAAAGTTTGACAATCTTATTTTGCACCGTAAAACACCTGAATATGCACAATTCCAATGGAAATACACCACAAAAATGCTTGTGGAAGCTCGATGAAATGCAAGCACAAAGCTACTGTTCCTAAGTTCGAGCCGTGATGTCATCAAAGTGCGACTATCTAATTTTACACCGTAAAACAACAGAATATGCACAATTTTAATAGAAATACACCACAAAAATGCTTGTGGAAGCTCGATGAAATGCAAGCACAAAGCTACTGTTCCTAAGTTTGAGCCGTGATGGCATCAAAGTTCGATAATCTTATTTTACACCGTAAAACACCTGAGTATGCACAATTCCAATGGAAATACCCCACAAAAATGCTTGTGGAAGCTCGATGAAATGCACGCACGAAGCTACTATTCCTAAGTTCGAGCCGTGATGTCATCAAAGTGTGACTATCTAATTTTACACCGTAAAACACCTGAATATGCACAATTTTAAAAGAAACACACCACAAAAATGCTTGTGGTAGCTCGATGAAATGCACGCACGAAGATACTATTCCTTAGTTCGAGCCGTGATGTCATCAAAGTGCGACAATCTAATTTTACACCGTAAAACAACAGAATATGCACAATTCCAATGGAAACACACCACAAAAATGATTGTGGAATCTCGATGAAATGCACGCACGAAGCTACTATTCCTTAGTTCGAGCCGTGATGTCATCAAAGTGCGACAGTCTAATTTTACACCGTAAAACACCTGAATATGCACAATTCCAATGGAAACACACCACAAAAATGCTTGTGGAAGCTCGATGAAATGCACGCACAAAGCTACTGTTCCTAAGTTTGAGCCGTGATGTCATCAAAGTTCGACAATCTTATTTTACACCGTGAAACACCTGAATAAGCACAATTTTAAAAGAATTACACTACAAAAATGCTTGTGGAAGCTCGATGAAATGCATGCACGAAGCTACTATTCCTTAGTTCGAGCCGTTAAGTCATCAAAGTGCGACTATCTGATTTTACACCGTAAAACACCTGAATATGCACAATTTTAGAAGAAACATACCACAAAAATGCTTGTGGAAGCTCGATGAAATGCACGCACGAAGCTACTTTTCCTTAATTCGAGCCGTGATGTCATCAAAGTGCGACTATCTAATTTTACACCATAAAACACCTGAATATGCACAATTCCAATGGAAACACACCACAAAAACGCTTGTGGAAGCTCGTTGAAATGCACGCACAAAGCTACTGTTCCTAAGTTCGAGCAGTGATGTCATCAAAGTTCAACAATCTTATTTTACACCGTAAAACAATTGAACATGCACAATTCCAATGGAAATACACCTCAAAAGTGCTTGTGGAAGCTCGGTGAAATGCACGCATGAAGCTACTATTCCTTAGTTCGAGCCGTGATGTCATCAAAGTTCGACAATCATATTTTACACCGTAAAACACCTGAATATGCACATTTCAAATGGAAACACACCACAAAAATGCTTGTGTAAGCTCGATGAAATGCAAACACGAAGCTACTATTCCATAGTTTGAGCCATGATGTCATGAAAGTTCGACAATCTTATTTTACACAGTAAAACACCTGAATATGCACAATTCCAATGAAACACACCACAAAAATGCTTGTGGAAGCTCGATGAAATGCATGCACGAAACTACTATTCCTTAGTTCGAGCCGTGATGTCATCAAAGTGTGACTATCTAATTTAACACCGTAAAACACCTGAATATGCACAATTCCAATGGAAATACACCACAAAAATGCTTGTGGAAGCTCGATGAAATGCACGCACAAAGCTACTTTTCCTTAGTTCGAGCTTTGATGTCATCAAAGTTCTACAATCTCATTTTACACCGTAAAACACCTGAATATGCACAATTCCAATGGAAACACACCACAAAAATGCTTGTGGAAGCTCGATGAAATACACACACGAAGCTACTAATCCTTAGTTCGAGCCGTGATGTCATGAAAGTTCGACAATCTTATTTTACACTGTAAAACACCTGAATATGCACAATTCCAATGAAAGACACCACAAAAATGCTTGTGGAAGCTCGATGAAATTCACGCACAAAGCTACTGTTCCTAAGTTCGAGCCGTGATGTCATCAAAGTGCGATTAACTAATTTTACACCGTAAAATAACAGAATATGCACAATTTTAAAAGAAATACACCACAAAAATGCTTGTGGAAGCTCGATGAAATGCACGCACAAAGCTACTGTTCCTAAGTTCGAGCCATGATGTCATCAAAGTTCGATAATCTAATTATACACCGTAAAACACCTGAATATACACAATTCCAATCGAAATACACCACAAAAATGCTTGTGGAAGCTCGATGAAATGCACGCATGAAGCTACTATTCCTAGTTCAAGCCGTGATGTCATCAAAGTTCAACAATCATATTTTACACCGTAAAACACCTGAATATGCACATTTCCAATGGAAACACACCACAAAAATGCTTGTGGAAGCTCGATGAAATGCACGCACGAAGCTACTATTCCTTAGTTCGAGCCGTGATGTCATCAAAGTGCGATAATTTAATTTTACACCGTAGAACACCTGAATATGCACAATTTTTAAAGAAACACACCACAAAAATGCTTGTGGTAGCTCGATGAAATGCACGCACAAAGCTACTGTTCCTAATTTCGAGCCGTGATGTCATCAAAGTTTGACAATCTTATTTTGCACCGTAAAACACCTGAATATGCACAATTCCAATGGAAATACACCACAAAAATGCTTGTGGAAGCTCGATGAAATGCAAGCACAAAGCTACTGTTCCTAAGTTCGAGCCGTGATGTCATCAAAGTGCGACTATCTAATTTTACACCGTAAAACAACAGAATATGCACAATTTTAATAGAAATACACCACAAAAATGCTTGTGGAAGCTCGATGAAATGCAAGCACAAAGCTACTGTTCCTAAGTTTGAGCCGTGATGGCATCAAAGTTCGATAATCTTATTTTACACCGTAAAACACCTGAGTATGCACAATTCCAATGGAAATACCCCACAAAAATGCTTGTGGAAGCTCGATGAAATGCACGCACGAAGCTACTATTCCTAAGTTCGAGCTGTGATGTCATCAAAGTGCGACAATTTAATGTTACACCGTAAAACAACAGAATATGCACAATTCCAATGGAAACACACCACAAAAATGCTTGTGGAATCTCGATGAAATGCACGCACGAAGCTACTATTCCTTAGTTCGAGCCGTGATGTCATCAAAGTGCGACAGTCTATTTTTACACCGTAAAACACCTGAATATGCACAATTCGGATGGAAACACACCACAAAAATGCTTGTGGAAGCTCGATGAAATGCACGCATGAAGCCACTATTCCTTAGTTCGAGCCTTGATGTCATCAAAGTGCGACTATCTAATTTTACACCGTAAAACACCTGAATATGCACAATTTTAAATGAAACACACCACAAAAATGCTTGTGGTAGCTCGATGAAATGCAAGCACAAAGCTTCTGTTCCGTAGTTCGAGACTTGATGTCATCAAAGTTCGACAATCTTATTTTACACCGTAAAACACCTGAATATGCACAATTCCATAGAAAACACACCACAAAAATGCTTGTTGAAGCATGATGAAATGCACGAACAAAGCTACTGTTCCTCAGTTCTAGCCGTGATGTCATCAAGGTTCGACAATCTTATTTTACACCGTGAAACACCTGAATAAGCACAATTTTAAAAGAATTACACTACAAAAATGCTTGTGGAAGCTAGATGAAATGCATGCACGAAGCTACTATTCCTTAGTTCGAGCCGTTAAGTCATCAAAGTGCGACTATCTGATTTTACACCGTAAAACACCTGAATATGCACAATTTTAGAAGAAACATACCACAAAAATGCTTGTGGAAGCTCGATGAAATGCACGCACGAAGCTACTTTTCCTTAATTCGAGCCGTGATGTCATCAAAGTGCGACTATCTAATTTTACACCATAAAACACCTGAATATGCACAATTCCAATGGAAACACACCACAAAAACGCTTGTGGAAGCTCGTTGAAATGCACGCACAAAGCTACTGTTCCTAAGTTCGAGCAGTGATGTCATCAAAGTTCAACAATCTTATTTTACACCGTAAAACAATTGAACATGCACAATTCCAATGGAAATACACCTCAAAAGTGCTTGTGGAAGCTCGGTGAAATGCACGCATGAAGCTACTATTCCTTAGTTCGAGCCGTGATGTCATCAAAGTTCGACAATCATATTTTACACCGTAAAACACCTGAATATGCACATTTCAAATGGAAACACACCACAAAAATGCTTGTGTAAGCTCGATGAAATGCAAACACGAAGCTACTATTCCATAGTTTGAGCCATGATGTCATGAAAGTTCGACAATCTTATTTTACACAGTAAAACACCTGAATATGCACAATTCCAATGAAACACACCACAAAAATGCTTGTGGAAGCTCGATGAAATGCATGCACGAAACTACTATTCCTTAGTTCGAGCCGTGATGTCATCAAAGTGTGACTATCTAATTTAACACCGTAAAACACCTGAATATGCACAATTCCAATGGAAATACACCACAAAAATGCTTGTGGAAGCTCGATGAAATGCACGCACAAAGCTACTTTTCCTTAGTTCGAGCTTTGATGTCATCAAAGTTCTACAATCTCATTTTACACCGTAAAACACCTGAATATGCACAATTCCAATGGAAACACACCACAAAAATGCTTGTGGAAGCTCGATGAAATACACACACGAAGCTACTAATCCTTAGTTCGAGCCGTGATGTCATGAAAGTTCGACAATCTTATTTTACACTGTAAAACACCTGAATATGCACAATTCCAATGAAAGACACCACAAAAATGCTTGTGGAAGCTCGATGAAATTCACGCACAAAGCTACTGTTCCTAAGTTCGAGCCGTGATGTCATCAAAGTGCGATTAACTAATTTTACACCGTAAAATAACAGAATATGCACAATTTTAAAAGAAATACACCACAAAAATGCTTGTGGAAGCTCGATGAAATGCACGCACAAAGCTACTGTTCCTAAGTTCGAGCCATGATGTCATCAAAGTTCGATAATCTAATTATACACCGTAAAACACCTGAATATACACAATTCCAATCGAAATACACCACAAAAATGCTTGTGGAAGCTCGATGAAATGCACGCATGAAGCTACTATTCCTAGTTCAAGCCGTGATGTCATCAAAGTTCAACAATCATATTTTACACCGTAAAACACCTGAATATGCACATTTCCAATGGAAACACACCACAAAAATGCTTGTGGAAGCTCGATGAAATGCACGCACGAAGCTACTATTCCTTAGTTCGAGCCGTGATGTCATCAAAGTGCGATAATTTAATTTTACACCGTAGAACACCTGAATATGCACAATTTTTAAAGAAACACACCACAAAAATGCTTGTGGTAGCTCGATGAAATGCACGCACAAAGCTACTGTTCCTAATTTCGAGCCGTGATGTCATCAAAGTTTGACAATCTTATTTTGCACCGTAAAACACCTGAATATGCACAATTCCAATGGAAATACACCACAAAAATGCTTGTGGAAGCTCGATGAAATGCAAGCACAAAGCTACTGTTCCTAAGTTCGAGCCGTGATGTCATCAAAGTGCGACTATCTAATTTTACACCGTAAAACAACAGAATATGCACAATTTTAATAGAAATACACCACAAAAATGCTTGTGAAAGCTCGATGAAATGCAAGCACAAAGCTACTGTTCCTAAGTTTGAGCCGTGATGGCATCAAAGTTCGATAATCTTATTTTACACCGTAAAACACCTGAGTATGCACAATTCCAATGGAAATACCCCACAAAAATGCTTGTGGAAGCTCGATGAAATGCACGCACGAAGCTACTATTCCTAAGTTCGAGCCGTGATGTCATCAAAGTGTGACTATCTAATTTTACACCGTAAAACACCTGAATATGCACAATTTTAAAAGAAACACACCACAAAAATGCTTGTGGTAGCTCGATGAAATGCACGCACGAAGATACTATTCCTTAGTTCGAGCCGTGATGTCATCAAAGTGCGACAATCTAATTTTACACCGTAAAACAACAGAATATGCACAATTCCAATGGAAACACACCACAAAAATGATTGTGGAATCTCGATGAAATGCACGCACGAAGCTACTATTCCTTAGTTCGAGCCGTGATGTCATCAAAGTGCGACAGTCTAATTTTACACCGTAAAACACCTGAATATGCACAATTCCAATGGAAACACACCACAAAAATGCTTGTGGAAGCTCGATGAAATGCACGCACAAAGCTACTGTTCCTAAGTTTGAGCCGTGATGTCATCAAAGTTCGACAATCTTATTTTACACCGTGAAACACCTGAATAAGCACAATTTTAAAAGAATTACACTACAAAAATGCTTGTGGAAGCTCGATGAAATGCATGCACGAAGCTACTATTCCTTAGTTCGAGCCGTTAAGTCATCAAAGTGCGACTATCTGATTTTACACCGTAAAACACCTGAATATGCACAATTTTAGAAGAAACATACCACAAAAATGCTTGTGGAAGCTCGATGAAATGCACGCACGAAGCTACTATTCCTAAGTTCGAGCCGTGATGTCATCAAAGTGTGACTATCTAATTTTACACCGTAAAACACCTGAATATGCACAATTTTAAAAGAAACACACCACAAAAATGCTTGTGGTAGCTCGATGAAATGCACGCACGAAGATACTATTCCTTAGTTCGAGCCGTGATGTCATCAAAGTGCGACAATCTAATTTTACACCGTAAAACAACAGAATATGCACAATTCCAATGGAAACACACCACAAAAATGATTGTGGAATCTCGATGAAATGCACGCACGAAGCTACTATTCCTTAGTTCGAGCCGTGATGTCATCAAAGTGCGACAGTCTAATTTTACACCGTAAAACACCTGAATATGCACAATTCCAATGGAAACACACCACAAAAATGCTTGTGGAAGCTCGATGAAATGCACGCACAAAGCTACTGTTCCTAAGTTTGAGCCGTGATGTCATCAAAGTTCGACAATCTTATTTTACACCGTGAAACACCTGAATAAGCACAATTTTAAAAGAATTACACTACAAAAATGCTTGTGGAAGCTCGATGAAATGCATGCACGAAGCTACTATTCCTTAGTTCGAGCCGTTAAGTCATCAAAGTGCGACTATCTGATTTTACACCGTAAAACACCTGAATATGCACAATTTTAGAAGAAACATACCACAAAAATGCTTGTGGAAGCTCGATGAAATGCACGCACGAAGCTACTTTTCCTTAATTCGAGCCGTGATGTCATCAAAGTGCGACTATCTAATTTTACACCATAAAACACCTGAATATGCACAATTCCAATGGAAACACACCACAAAAACGCTTGTGGAAGCTCGTTGAAATGCACGCACAAAGCTACTGTTCCTAAGTTCGAGCAGTGATGTCATCAAAGTTCAACAATCTTATTTTACACCGTAAAACAATTGAACATGCACAATTCCAATGGAAATACACCTCAAAAGTGCTTGTGGAAGCTCGGTGAAATGCACTCATGAAGCTACTATTCCTTAGTTCGAGCCGTGATGTCATCAAAGTTCGACAATCATATTTTACACCGTAAAACACCTGAATATGCACATTTCAAATGGAAACACACCACAAAAATGCTTGTGTAAGCTCGATGAAATGCAAACACGAAGCTACTATTCCATAGTTTGAGCCATGATGTCATGAAAGTTCGACAATCTTATTTTACACCGTAAAACACCTGAATATGCACAATTCCAATGAAACACACCACAAAAATGCTTGTGGAAGCTCGATGAAATGCACGCACAAAGCTACTGTTCCTTAGTTCGAGCCGTGATGTCATCAAAGTTCGACAATCTTATTTTACAACGTAATACACCTGAATATGCACAATTCCAATGGAAACACACCACAAAAATGCTTGTGGAAACTCGATGAAATACAGACACAAAGCTACTATTCCTTAGTTCGAGCCGTGATGTCATGAAAGTTTGACAATCTTATTTTACACCGTAAAACACCTGAATATGTACAATTCCAATAAAACACACCACAAAAATGCTTGTGGAAGCTCGATGAAATTCACGCACAAAGCTACTGTTCCAAAGTTCGAGCCGTGATGTCATCAAAGTGCGACAATTTAATGTTACACCGTAAAACAACAGAATATGCACAATTCCAATGGAAACACACCACAAAAATGCTTGTGGAATCTCGATGAAATGCACGCACGAAGCTACTATTCCTTAGTTCGAGCCGTGATGTCATCAAAGTGCGACAGTCTAATTTTACACCGTAAAACACCTGAATATGCACAATTCGGATGGAAACACACCACAAAAATGCTTGTGGAAGCTCGATGAAATGCACGCACAAAGCTACTGTTCCTAAGTTCGAGCCGTGATGTCATCAAAGTTCGACAATCTTATTTTACAACGTAAAACACCTGAATATGCACAATTCCAATGGAAACACACCACAAAAATGCTTGTGGAAGCTCGATGAAATACAGACACAAAGCTACTATTCCTTAGTTCGAGCCGTGATGTCATGAAAGTTCGACAATCTTATTTTACACCGTAAAACACCTGAATATGTACAAATCCAATAAAACACACCACAAAAATGCTTGTGGAAGCTCGATGAAATTCACGCACAAAGCTACTGTTCCAAAGTTCGAGCCGTGATGTCATCAAAGTGTGACTATCTAATTTTACACCGTAAAACAGCAGAATATGCACAATTTTAAAAGAAATACACCGCAAAAATGCTTGTGCAAGCTCGATGAAATGCAAGCACAAAGCTACTGTTCCTAAGTTCAAGCCATGATGTCATCAAAGTTCGATAATCTTATTTTACACCATAAAACAACTGAATATGCACAATTCTAATGGAATTACACCACAAAAATGCTTGTGGAAGCTCGATGAAATGCACTCATGAAGCTACTATTCCTAGTTCAAGCCGTGATGTCATCAAAGTTCGACAATCATATTTTACACCTTAAAACACCTGAATATGCACATATCCAATGGAAACACACCACAAAAATGCTTGTGGAAGCTCGATGAAATACACGCACGAAGCCACTATTCCTTAGTTCGAGCCTTGAAGTCATCAAAGTGCGACTATCTAATTTGACACCATAAAACACCTGAATATGCACAATTCCAATGGAAACACACCACAAAAATGCTTGTGGAAGCTCGATGAAATGCACGCACAAAGCTACTGTTCCTAAGTTCGAGCAGTGATGTCATCAAAGTTCGACAATCTTATTTAACACCGTAAAACAATTGAATATGCACAATTCCAATGGAAATACACCACAAAAGTGCTTGTGGAAGCTCGATGAAATGCACGCACGAAGCTACTATTCCTAAGTTCGAGCCGTGATGTCATCAAAGTGCGACTATCTAATTTTACACCGTAAAACACAAGAATATGCACAATTTTAAAAGAAACACACCACAAAAATGCTTGTGGTAGCTCGAAGAAATGCACGCACGAAGCTACTATTCCTTAGTTCGAGCCGTGATGTCATCAAAGTGCGACAATCTAATTTTACACCATAAAACAACAGAATATGCACAATTCCAATGGAAACACACCACAAAAATGCTTGTGGAAGCTCGATGATATGCACGCACGAAGCTACTATTCCTTAGTTCGAGCCGTGATGTCATCAAAGTGCGACAGTCTAATTTTACACCATAAAACACCTGAATATGCACAATTCCAATGGAAACACACCACAAAAATGCTTGTGGAAGGTCGATGAAATACACACGCGAAGCTACTATTCCTTAGTTCGAGCCGTGATGTAATGAAAGTTCGACAATCTTATTTTACACCGTAAAACACCTGAATATGTACAATTCCAATGAAACACACCACAAAAATGCTTGTGGAAGCTCGATGAAATGCAAGCACAAAGCTACTGTTCCTAAGTTCGAGCCGTGATGTCATCAAAGTTCGATAATCTTCTTTTACACCGTAAAACACCTGAATATGCACAATTCTAATGGAAATACACCACAAAAATGCTTGTGGAAGCTCGATGAAATGCACGCATGAAGCTACTATTCCTAGTTCAAGCCGTGATGTCATCAAAGTTCGACAATCATATTTTACACCTTAAAACACCTGAATATGCACATTTCCAATGGAAACACACCACAAAAATGCTTGTGGAAGCTCGATGAAATACACTCACGAAGCCACTATTCCTTAGTTCGAGCCTTGAAGTCATCAAAGTGCGACTATCTAATTTTTCACCATAAAACACCTGAATATGCACAATTTTAATTGAAACACACCCACAAAAATGCTTGTGGTAGCTCGTTGAAATGCACGCACAAAGCTTCTTTTCCTTAGTTCGAGCCGTGATGTCATCAAAGTTCGACAATCTTATTTTACACCGTAAAACATCTGAATATGCACAATTCCAATGGAAATACACCACAAAAATGCTTGTGGAAGTTCGTTGAAATGCATGCACGAAGCTAATATTCCTTAGTTCGAGCCGTGATGTCATCAAAGTGCGACTGTCTAATTTTACACTGTAAAACACCTGAATATGCACAATTTTAAAAGAAATACACTACAAAAATGCTTGTGGAAGCTCGATGAAATGCACGCACGAAGCCACTATTCCTTAGTTCGAGCCTTGATGTCATCAAAGTGCGACTATCTAATTTTACACCGTAAAACACCTGAATATGCACAATTTAAAAAGAAATACACCACAAAAATGCTTGTGGAAGCTCGATGAAATGCACGCACGAAGCTACTTTTCCTTAATTCGAGCCGTGATGTCATCAAAGTGCGACTATCTAATTTTACACCATAAAACACCTGAATATGCACAATTCCAATGGAAACACACCACAAAAACGCTTGTGGAAGCTCGATGAAATACACGCACAAAGCTACTGTTCCTAAGTTCGAGCAGTGATGTCATCAAAGTTCGACAATCTTATTTAACACCGTAAAACAATTGAATATGCACAATTCCAATGGAAATACACCACAAAAGTGCTTGTGGAAGCTCGATGAAATGCACGCATGAAGCTACTATTCCTTAGTTCGAGCCGTGATGTCATCAAAGTTCGACAATCATATTTAACACCTTAAAACACCTGATTATGCACATTTCCAAAGGAAACACACCACAAAAATGCTTGTGGAAGCTCGATGAAATGCACGCATGAAGCCACTATTCCTTAGTTCGAGCCTTGATGTCATCAAAGTGCGACTATCTAATTTTACACCGTAAAACACCTGAATATGCACAATTTTAAATGAAACACACCACAAAAATGCTTGTGGTAGCTCGATGAAATGCAAGCACAAAGCTTCTGTTCCGTAGTTCGAGACTTGATGTCATCAAAGTTCGACAATCTTATTTTACACCGTAAAACACCTGAATATGCACAATTCCATAGAAAACACACCACAAAAATGCTTGTTGAAGCATGATGAAATGCACGAACAAAGCTACTGTTCCTCAGTTCTAGCCGTGATGTCATCAAGGTTCGACAATCTTATTTTACACCGTGAAACACCTGAATAAGCACAATTTTAAAAGAATTACACTACAAAAATGCTTGTGGAAGCTCGATGAAATGCATGCACGAAGCTACTATTCCTTAGTTCGAGCCGTTAAGTCATCAAAGTGCGACTATCTGATTTTACACCGTAAAACACCTGAATATGCACAATTTTAGAAGAAACATACCACAAAAATGCTTGTGGAAGCTCGATGAAATGCACGCACGAAGCTACTTTTCCTTAATTCGAGCCGTGATGTCATCAAAGTGCGACTATCTAATTTTACACCATAAAACACCTGAATATGCACAATTCCAATGGAAACACACCACAAAAACGCTTGTGGAAGCTCGTTGAAATGCACGCACAAAGCTACTGTTCCTAAGTTCGAGCAGTGATGTCATCAAAGTTCAACAATCTTATTTTACACCGTAAAACAATTGAACATGCACAATTCCAATGGAAATACACCTCAAAAGTGCTTGTGGAAGCTCGGTGAAATGCACGCATGAAGCTACTATTCCTTAGTTCGAGCCGTGATGTCATCAAAGTTCGACAATCATATTTTACACCGTAAAACACCTGAATATGCACATTTCAAATGGAAACACACCACAAAAATGCTTGTGTAAGCTCGATGAAATGCAAACACGAAGCTACTATTCCATAGTTTGAGCCATGATGTCATGAAAGTTCGACAATCTTATTTTACACAGTAAAACACCTGAATATGCACAATTCCAATGAAACACACCACAAAAATGCTTGTGGAAGCTCGATGAAATGCATGCACGAAACTACTATTCCTTAGTTCGAGCCGTGATGTCATCAAAGTGTGACTATCTAATTTAACACCGTAAAACACCTGAATATGCACAATTCCAATGGAAATACACCACAAAAATGCTTGTGGAAGCTCGATGAAATGCACTCATGAAGCTACTATTCCTAGTTCAAGCCGTGATGTCATCAAAGTTCGACAATCATATTTTACACCTTAAAACACCTGAATATGCACATATCCAATGGAAACACACCACAAAAATGCTTGTGGAAGCTCGATGAAATACACGCACGAAGCCACTATTCCTTAGTTCGAGCCTTGAAGTCATCAAAGTGCGACTATCTAATTTGACACCATAAAACACCTGAATATGCACAATTCCAATGGAAACACACCACAAAAATGCTTGTGGAAGCTCGATGAAATGCACGCACAAAGCTACTGTTCCTAAGTTCGAGCAGTGATGTCATCAAAGTTCGACAATCTTATTTAACACCGTAAAACAATTGAATATGCACAATTCCAATGGAAATACACCACAAAAGTGCTTGTGGAAGCTCGATGAAATGCACGCACGAAGCTACTATTCCTAAGTTCGAGCCGTGATGTCATCAAAGTGCGACTATCTAATTTTACACCGTAAAACACAAGAATATGCACAATTTAAAAAGAAACACACCACAAAATTGCTTGTGGAAGCTCGATGAAATGCACGCACGAAGCTACTATTCCTTAGTTCGAGCCGTGATGTCATCAAAGTTTGACAATCTTATTTTGCACCGTAAAACAACAGAATATGCACAATTCCAATGGAAATACACCACAAAAATGCTTGTGGAAGCTCGATGAAATGCAAGCATGAAGCTACTATTCCTTAGTTCGAGCCGTGATGTCATCAAAGTTCGACAATCATATTTTACACCGTAAAACACCTGAATATGCACAATTCCAATGGAAATACACCACAAAAATGCTTGTGGAAGCTCGATGAAAAGCAAGCACAAAGCTACTGTTCCTAAGTTCGAGCCGTGATGTCATCAAAGTGCGACTATCTAATTTTACACCGTAAAACAACAGAATATGCACAATTTTAATAGAAATACACCAAAAAAATGCTTGTGGAAGCTTGATGAAATGCAAGCACAAAGCTACTGTTCCTAAGTTTGAGCCGTGATGTCATCAAAGTTCGATAATCTTATTTTACACCGTAAAACACCTGAGTATGCACAATTCCAATGGAAATACCCCACAAAAATGCTTGTGGAAGCTCGATGAAATGCACGCACGAAGCTACTATTCCTAAGTTCGAGCCGTGATGTCATCAAAGTGTGACTATCTAATTTTACACCGTAAAACACCTGAATATGCACAATTTTAAAAGAAACACACCACAAAAATGCTTGTGGTAGCTCGATGAAATGCACGCACGAAGATACTATTCCTTAGTTCGAGCCGTGATGTCATCAAAGTGTGACTATCTAATTTTACACCGTAAAACAGCAGAATATGCACAATTTTAAAAGAAATACACCGCAAAAATGCTTGTGGAAGCTCGATGAAATGCAAGCACAAAGCTACTGTTCCTAAGTTCAAGCCATGATGTCATCAAAGTTCGATAATCTTATTTTACACCAAAAAACAACTGAATATGCACAATTCTAATGGAATTACACCACAAAAATGCTTGTGGAAGCTCGAGGAAATCCACGCATGAAGCTACTATTCCTAGTTCAAGCTGTGATGTCATCAAAGTTCGACAATCATATTTTACACCTTAAAACACCTGAATATGCACATATCCAATGGAAACACACCACAAAAATGCTTGTGGAAGCTCGATGAAATACACGCACGAAGCCACTATTCCTTAGTTCGAGCCTTGAAGTCATCAAAGTGCGACTATCTAATTTGACACCATAAAACACCTGAATATGCACAATTCCAATGGAAACACACCACAAAAACGCTTGTGGAAGCTCGATGAAATGCAAGCACAAAGCTACTGTTCCTAAGTTTGAGCCGTGATGTCATCAAAGTTCGATAATCTTATTTTACACCGTAAAACACCTGAGTATGCACAATTCCAATGGAAATACCCCACAATAATGCTTGTGGAAGCTCGATGAAATGCACGCACGAAGCTACTATTCCTAAGTTCGAGCCGTGATGTCATCAAAGTGTGACTATCTAATTTTACACTGTAAAACACCTGAATATGCACAATTTTAAAAGAAACACACCACAAAAATGCTTGTGGTAGCTCGATGAAATGCACGCACGAAGCTACTATTCCTTAGTTCGAGCTGTGATGTCATCAAAGTGCGACAATTTAATGTTACACCGTAAAACAACAGAATATGCACAATTCCAATGGAAACACACCACAAAAATGCTTGTGGAATCTCGATGAAATGCACGCACGAAGCTACTATTCCTTAGTTCGAGCCGTGATGTCATCAAAGTGCGACAGTCTATTTTTACACCGTAAAACACCTGAATATGCACAATTCGGATGGAAACACACCACAAAAATGCTTGTGGAAGCTCGATGAAATGCACGCATGAAGCCACTATTCCTTAGTTCGAGCCTTGATGTCATCAAAGTGCGACTATCTAATTTTACACCGTAAAACACCTGAATATGCACAATTTTAAATGAAACACACCACAAAAATGCTTGTGGTAGCTCGATGAAATGCAAGCACAAAGCTTCTGTTCCGTAGTTCGAGACTTGATGTCATCAAAGTTCGACAATCTTATTTTACACCGTAAAACACCTGAATATGCACAATTCCATAGAAAACACACCACAAAAATGCTTGTTGAAGCATGATGAAATGCACGAACAAAGCTACTGTTCCTCAGTTCTAGCCGTGATGTCATCAAGGTTCGACAATCTTATTTTACACCGTGAAACACCTGAATAAGCACAATTTTAAAAGAATTACACTACAAAAATGCTTGTGGAAGCTAGATGAAATGCATGCACGAAGCTACTATTCCTTAGTTCGAGCCGTTAAGTCATCAAAGTGCGACTATCTGATTTTACACCGTAAAACACCTGAATATGCACAATTTTAGAAGAAACATACCACAAAAATGCTTGTGGAAGCTCGATGAAATGCACGCACGAAGCTACTTTTCCTTAATTCGAGCCGTGATGTCATCAAAGTGCGACTATCTAATTTTACACCATAAAACACCTGAATATGCACAATTCCAATGGAAACACACCACAAAAACGCTTGTGGAAGCTCGTTGAAATGCACGCACAAAGCTACTGTTCCTAAGTTCGAGCAGTGATGTCATCAAAGTTCAACAATCTTATTTTACACCGTAAAACAATTGAACATGCACAATTCCAATGGAAATACACCTCAAAAGTGCTTGTGGAAGCTCGGTGAAATGCACGCATGAAGCTACTATTCCTTAGTTCGAGCCGTGATGTCATCAAAGTTCGACAATCATATTTTACACCGTAAAACACCTGAATATGCACATTTCAAATGGAAACACACCACAAAAATGCTTGTGTAAGCTCGATGAAATGCAAACACGAAGCTACTATTCCATAGTTTGAGCCATGATGTCATGAAAGTTCGACAATCTTATTTTACACAGTAAAACACCTGAATATGCACAATTCCAATGAAACACACCACAAAAATGCTTGTGGAAGCTCGATGAAATGCATGCACGAAACTACTATTCCTTAGTTCGAGCCGTGATGTCATCAAAGTGTGACTATCTAATTTAACACCGTAAAACACCTGAATATGCACAATTCCAATGGAAATACACCACAAAAATGCTTGTGGAAGCTCGATGAAATGCACGCACAAAGCTACTTTTCCTTAGTTCGAGCTTTGATGTCATCAAAGTTCTACAATCTCATTTTACACCGTAAAACACCTGAATATGCACAATTCCAATGGAAACACACCACAAAAATGCTTGTGGAAGCTCGATGAAATACACACACGAAGCTACTAATCCTTAGTTCGAGCCGTGATGTCATGAAAGTTCGACAATCTTATTTTACACTGTAAAACACCTGAATATGCACAATTCCAATGAAAGACACCACAAAAATGCTTGTGGAAGCTCGATGAAATTCACGCACAAAGCTACTGTTCCTAAGTTCGAGCCGTGATGTCATCAAAGTGCGATTAACTAATTTTACACCGTAAAATAACAGAATATGCACAATTTTAAAAGAAATACACCACAAAAATGCTTGTGGAAGCTCGATGAAATGCACGCACAAAGCTACTGTTCCTAAGTTCGAGCCATGATGTCATCAAAGTTCGATAATCTAATTATACACCGTAAAACACCTGAATATACACAATTCCAATCGAAATACACCACAAAAATGCTTGTGGAAGCTCGATGAAATGCACGCATGAAGCTACTATTCCTAGTTCAAGCCGTGATGTCATCAAAGTTCAACAATCATATTTTACACCGTAAAACACCTGAATATGCACATTTCCAATGGAAACACACCACAAAAATGCTTGTGGAAGCTCGATGAAATGCACGCACGAAGCTACTATTCCTTAGTTCGAGCCGTGATGTCATCAAAGTGCGATAATTTAATTTTACACCGTAGAACACCTGAATATGCACAATTTTTAAAGAAACACACCACAAAAATGCTTGTGGTAGCTCGATGAAATGCACGCACAAAGCTACTGTTCCTAATTTCGAGCCGTGATGTCATCAAAGTTTGACAATCTTATTTTGCACCGTAAAACACCTGAATATGCACAATTCCAATGGAAATACACCACAAAAATGCTTGTGGAAGCTCGATGAAATGCAAGCACAAAGCTACTGTTCCTAAGTTCGAGCCGTGATGTCATCAAAGTGCGACTATCTAATTTTACACCGTAAAACAACAGAATATGCACAATTTTAATAGAAATACACCACAAAAATGCTTGTGGAAGCTCGATGAAATGCAAGCACAAAGCTACTGTTCCTAAGTTTGAGCCGTGATGGCATCAAAGTTCGATAATCTTATTTTACACCGTAAAACACCTGAGTATGCACAATTCCAATGGAAATACCCCACAAAAATGCTTGTGGAAGCTCGATGAAATGCACGCACGAAGCTACTATTCCTAAGTTCGAGCCGTGATGTCATCAAAGTGTGACTATCTAATTTTACACCGTAAAACACCTGAATATGCACAATTTTAAAAGAAACACACCACAAAAATGCTTGTGGTAGCTCGATGAAATGCACGCACGAAGATACTATTCCTTAGTTCGAGCCGTGATGTCATCAAAGTGCGACAATCTAATTTTACACCGTAAAACAACAGAATATGCACAATTCCAATGGAAACACACCACAAAAATGATTGTGGATTCTCGATGAAATGCACGCACGAAGCTACTATTCCTTAGTTCGAGCCGTTATGTCATCAAAGTGCGACAGTCTAATTTTACACCGTAAAACACCTGAATATGCACAATTCCAATGGAAACACACCACAAAAATGCTTGTGGAAGCTCGATGAAATGCACGCACAAAGCTACTGTTCCTAAGTTTGAGCCGTGATGTCATCAAAGTTCGACAATCTTATTTTACACCGTGAAACACCTGAATAAGCACAATTTTAAAAGAATTACACTACAAAAATGCTTGTGGAAGCTCGATGAAATGCATGCACGAAGCTACTATTCCTTAGTTCGAGCCGTTAAGTCATCAAAGTGCGACTATCTGATTTTACACCGTAAAACACCTGAATATGCACAATTTTAGAAGAAACATACCACAAAAATGCTTGTGGAAGCTCGATGAAATGCACGCACGAAGCTACTTTTCCTTAATTCGAGCCGTGATGTCATCAAAGTGCGACTATCTAATTTTACACCATAAAACACCTGAATATGCACAATTCCAATGGAAACACACCACAAAAACGCTTGTGGAAGCTCGTTGAAATGCACGCACAAAGCTACTGTTCCTAAGTTCGAGCAGTGATGTCATCAAAGTTCAACAATCTTATTTTACACCGTAAAACAATTGAACATGCACAATTCCAATGGAAATACACCTCAAAAGTGCTTGTGGAAGCTCGGTGAAATGCACTCATGAAGCTACTATTCCTTAGTTCGAGCCGTGATGTCATCAAAGTTCGACAATCATATTTTACACCGTAAAACACCTGAATATGCACATTTCAAATGGAAACACACCACAAAAATGCTTGTGTAAGCTCGATGAAATGCAAACACGAAGCTACTATTCCATAGTTTGAGCCATGATGTCATGAAAGTTCGACAATCTTATTTTACACCGTAAAACACCTGAATATGCACAATTCCAATGAAACACACCACAAAAATGCTTGTGGAAGCTCGATGAAATGCACGCACAAAGCTACTGTTCCTTAGTTCGAGCCGTGATGTCATCAAAGTTCGACAATCTTATTTTACAACGTAATACACCTGAATATGCACAATTCCAATGGAAACACACCACAAAAATGCTTGTGGAAACTCGATGAAATACAGACACAAAGCTACTATTCCTTAGTTCGAGCCGTGATGTCATGAAAGTTTGACAATCTTATTTTACACCGTAAAACACCTGAATATGTACAATTCCAATAAAACACACCACAAAAATGCTTGTGGAAGCTCGATGAAATTCACGCACAAAGCTACTGTTCCAAAGTTCGAGCCGTGATGTCATCAAAGTGCGACAATTTAATGTTACACCGTAAAACAACAGAATATGCACAATTCCAATGGAAACACACCACAAAAATGCTTGTGGAATCTCGATGAAATGCACGCACGAAGCTACTATTCCTTAGTTCGAGCCGTGATGTCATCAAAGTGCGACAGTCTAATTTTACACCGTAAAACACCTGAATATGCACAATTCGGATGGAAACACACCACAAAAATGCTTGTGGAAGCTCGATGAAATGCACGCACAAAGCTACTGTTCCTAAGTTCGAGCCGTGATGTCATCAAAGTTCGACAATCTTATTTTACAACGTAAAACACCTGAATATGCACAATTCCAATGGAAACACACCACAAAAATGCTTGTGGAAGCTCGATGAAATACAGACACAAAGCTACTATTCCTTAGTTCGAGCCGTGATGTCATGAAAGTTCGACAATCTTATTTTACACCGTAAAACACCTGAATATGTACAAATCCAATAAAACACACCACAAAAATGCTTGTGCAAGCTCGATGAAATGCAAGCACAAAGCTACTGTTCCTAAGTTCAAGCCATGATGTCATCAAAGTTCGATAATCTTATTTTACACCATAAAACAACTGAATATGCACAATTCTAATGGAATTACACCACAAAAATGCTTGTGGAAGCTCGATGAAATGCACTCATGAAGCTACTATTCCTAGTTCAAGCCGTGATGTCATCAAAGTTCGACAATCATATTTTACACCTTAAAACACCTGAATATGCACATATCCAATGGAAACACACCACAAAAATGCTTGTGGAAGCTCGATGAAATACACGCACGAAGCCACTATTCCTTAGTTCGAGCCTTGAAGTCATCAAAGTGCGACTATCTAATTTGACACCATAAAACACCTGAATATGCACAATTCCAATGGAAACACACCACAAAAATGCTTGTGGAAGCTCGATGAAATGCACGCACAAAGCTACTGTTCCTAAGTTCGAGCAGTGATGTCATCAAAGTTCGACAATCTTATTTAACACCGTAAAACAATTGAATATGCACAATTCCAATGGAAATACACCACAAAAGTGCTTGTGGAAGCTCGATGAAATGCACGCACGAAGCTACTATTCCTAAGTTCGAGCCGTGATGTCATCAAAGTGCGACTATCTAATTTTACACCGTAAAACACAAGAATATGCACAATTTTAAAAGAAACACACCACAAAAATGCTTGTGGTAGCTCGAAGAAATGCACGCACGAAGCTACTATTCCTTAGTTCGAGCCGTGATGTCATCAAAGTGCGACAATCTAATTTTACACCATAAAACAACAGAATATGCACAATTCCAATGGAAACACACCACAAAAATGCTTGTGGAAGCTCGATGATATGCACGCACGAAGCTACTATTCCTTAGTTCGAGCCGTGATGTCATCAAAGTGCGACAGTCTAATTTTACACCATAAAACACCTGAATATGCACAATTCCAATGGAAACACACCACAAAAATGCTTGTGGAAGGTCGATGAAATACACACGCGAAGCTACTGTTCCTTAGTTCGAGCCGTGATGTAATGAAAGTTCGACAATCTTATTTTACACCGTAAAACACCTGAATATGTACAATTCCAATGAAACACACCACAAAAATGCTTGTGGAAGCTCGATGAAATGCAAGCACAAAGCTACTGTTCCTAAGTTCGAGCCGTGATGTCATCAAAGTTCGATAATCTTCTTTTACACCGTAAAACACCTGAATATGCACAATTCTAATGGAAATACACCACAAAAATGCTTGTGGAAGCTCGATGAAATGCACGCATGAAGCTACTATTCCTAGTTCAAGCCGTGATGTCATCAAAGTTCGACAATCATATTTTACACCTTAAAACACCTGAATATGCACATTTCCAATGGAAACACACCACAAAAATGCTTGTGGAAGCTCGATGAAATACACTCACGAAGCCACTATTCCTTAGTTCGAGCCTTGAAGTCATCAAAGTGCGACTATCTAATTTTTCACCATAAAACACCTGAATATGCACAATTTTAATTGAAACACACCACAAAAATGCTTGTGGTAGCTCGTTGAAATGCACGCACAAAGCTTCTTTTCCTTAGTTCGAGCCGTGATGTCATCAAAGTTCGACAATCTAATTTTACACCGTAAAACATCTGAATATGCACAATTCCAATGGAAATACACCACAAAAATGCTTGTGGAAGTTCGTTGAAATGCATGCACGAAGCTAATATTCCTTAGTTCGAGCCGTGATGTCATCAAAGTGCGACTGTCTAATTTTACACTGTAAAACACCTGAATATGCACAATTTTAAAAGAAATACACTACAAAAATGCTTGTGGAAGCTCGATGAAATGCACGCACGAAGCCACTATTCCTTAGTTCGAGCCTTGATGTCATCAAAGTGCGACTATCTAATTTTACACCGTAAAACACCTGAATATGCACAATTTAAAAAGAAATACACCACAAAAATGCTTGTGGAAGCTCGATGAAATGCACGCACGAAGCTACTTTTCCTTAATTCGAGCCGTGATGTCATCAAAGTGCGACTATCTAATTTTACACCATAAAACACCTGAATATGCACAATTCCAATGGAAACACACCACAAAAACGCTTGTGGAAGCTCGATGAAATACACGCACAAAGCTACTGTTCCTAAGTTCGAGCAGTGATGTCATCAAAGTTCGACAATCTTATTTAACACCGTAAAACAATTGAATATGCACAATTCCAATGGAAATACACCACAAAAGTGCTTGTGGAAGCTCGATGAAATGCACGCATGAAGCTACTATTCCTTAGTTCGAGCCGTGATGTCATCAAAGTTCGACAATCATATTTAACACCTTAAAACACCTGATTATGCACATTTCCAATGGAAACACACCACAAAAATGCTTGTGGAAGCTCGATGAAATGCACGCATGAAGCCACTATTCCTTAGTTCGAGCCTTGATGTCATCAAAGTGCGACTATCTAATTTTACACCGTAAAACACCTGAATATGCACAATTTTAAATGAAACACACCACAAAAATGCTTGTGGTAGCTCGATGAAATGCAAGCACAAAGCTTCTGTTCCGTAGTTCGAGACTTGATGTCATCAAAGTTCGACAATCTTATTTTACACCGTAAAACACCTGAATATGCACAATTCCATAGAAAACACACCACAAAAATGCTTGTTGAAGCATGATGAAATGCACGAACAAAGCTACTGTTCCTCAGTTCTAGCCGTGATGTCATCAAGGTTCGACAATCTTATTTTACACCGTGAAACACCTGAATAAGCACAATTTTAAAAGAATTACACTACAAAAATGCTTGTGGAAGCTCGATGAAATGCATGCACGAAGCTACTATTCCTTAGTTCGAGCCGTTAAGTCATCAAAGTGCGACTATCTGATTTTACACCGTAAAACACCTGAATATGCACAATTTTAGAAGAAACATACCACAAAAATGCTTGTGGAAGCTCGATGAAATGCACGCACGAAGCTACTTTTCCTTAATTCGAGCCGTGATGTCATCAAAGTGCGACTATCTAATTTTACACCATAAAACACCTGAATATGCACAATTCCAATGGAAACACACCACAAAAACGCTTGTGGAAGCTCGTTGAAATGCACGCACAAAGCTACTGTTCCTAAGTTCGAGCAGTGATGTCATCAAAGTTCAACAATCTTATTTTACACCGTAAAACAATTGAACATGCACAATTCCAATGGAAATACACCTCAAAAGTGCTTGTGGAAGCTCGGTGAAATGCACGCATGAAGCTACTATTCCTTAGTTCGAGCCGTGATGTCATCAAAGTTCGACAATCATATTTTACACCGTAAAACACCTGAATATGCACATTTCAAATGGAAACACACCACAAAAATGCTTGTGTAAGCTCGATGAAATGCAAACACGAAGCTACTATTCCATAGTTTGAGCCATGATGTCATGAAAGTTCGACAATCTTATTTTACACAGTAAAACACCTGAATATGCACAATTCCAATGAAACACACCACAAAAATGCTTGTGGAAGCTCGATGAAATGCATGCACGAAACTACTATTCCTTAGTTCGAGCCGTGATGTCATCAAAGTGTGACTATCTAATTTAACACCGTAAAACACCTGAATATGCACAATTCCAATGGAAATACACCACAAAAATGCTTGTGGAAGCTCGATGAAATGCACGCACGAAGCTACTTTTCCTTAGTTCGAGCTTTGATGTCATCAAAGTTCTACAATCTCATTTTACACCGTAAAACACCTGAATATGCACAATTCCAATGGAAACACACCACAAAAATGCTTGTGGAAGCTCGATGAAATACACACACGAAGCTACTAATCCTTAGTTCGAGCCGTGATGTCATGAAAGTTCGACAATCTTATTTTACACTGTAAAACACCTGAATATGCACAATTCCAATGAAAGACACCACAAAAATGCTTGTGGAAGCTCGATGAAATTCACGCACAAAGCTACTGTTCCTAAGTTCGAGCCGTGATGTCATCAAAGTGCGATTAACTAATTTTACACCGTAAAATAACAGAATATGCACAATTTTAAAAGAAATACACCACAAAAATGCTTGTGGAAGCTCGATGAAATGCACGCACAAAGCTACTGTTCCTAAGTTCGAGCCATGATGTCATCAAAGTTCGATAATCTAATTATACACCGTAAAACACCTGAATATACACAATTCCAATCGAAATACACCACAAAAATGCTTGTGGAAGCTCGATGAAATGCACGCATGAAGCTACTATTCCTAGTTCAAGCCGTGATGTCATCAAAGTTCAACAATCATATTTTACACCGTAAAACACCTGAATATGCACATTTCCAATGGAAACACACCACAAAAATGCTTGTGGAAGCTCGATGAAATGCACACACGAAGCTACTATTCCTTAGTTCGAGCCGTGATGTCATCAAAGTGCGATAATTTAATTTTACACCGTAGAACACCTGAATATGCACAATTTTTAAAGAAACACACCACAAAAATGCTTGTGGTAGCTCGATGAAATGCACGCACAAAGCTACTGTTCCTAATTTCGAGCCGTGATGTCATCAAAGTTTGACAATCTTATTTTGCACCGTAAAACACCTGAATATGCACAATTCCAATGGAAATACACCACAAAAATGCTTGTGGAAGCTCGATGAAATGCAAGCACAAAGCTACTGTTCCTAAGTTCGAGCCGTGATGTCATCAAAGTGCGACTATCTAATTTTACACCGTAAAACAACAGAATATGCACAATTTTAATAGAAATACACCACAAAAATGCTTGTGGAAGCTCGATGAAATGCAAGCACAAAGCTACTGTTCCTAAGTTTGAGCCGTGATGGCATCAAAGTTCGATAATCTTATTTTACACCGTAAAACACCTGAGTATGCACAATTCCAATGGAAATACCCCACAAAAATGCTTGTGGAAGCTCGATGAAATGCACGCACGAAGCTACTATTCCTAAGTTCGAGCCGTGATGTCATCAAAGTGTGACTATCTAATTTTACACCGTAAAACACCTGAATATGCACAATTTTAAAAGAAACACACCACAAAAATGCTTGTGGTAGCTCGATGAAATGCACGCACGAAGATACTATTCCTTAGTTCGAGCCGTGATGTCATCAAAGTGCGACAATCTAATTTTACACCGTAAAACAACAGAATATGCACAATTCCAATGGAAACACACCACAAAAATGATTGTGGAATCTCGATGAAATGCACGCACGAAGCTACTATTCCTTAGTTCGAGCCGTGATGTCATCAAAGTGCGACAGTCTAATTTTACACCGTAAAACACCTGAATATGCACAATTCCAATGGAAACACACCACAAAAATGCTTGTGGAAGCTCGATGAAATGCACGCACAAAGCTACTGTTCCTAAGTTTGAGCCGTGATGTCATCAAAGTTCGACAATCTTATTTTACACCATGAAACACCTGAATAAGCACAATTTTAAAAGAATTACACTACAAAAATGCTTGTGGAAGCTCGATGAAATGCATGCACGAAGCTACTATTCCTTAGTTCGAGCCGTTAAGTCATCAAAGTGCGACTATCTGATTTTACACCGTAAAACACCTGAATATGCACAATTTTAGAAGAAACATACCACAAAAATGCTTGTGGAAGCTCGATGAAATGCACGCACGAAGCTACTTTTCCTTAATTCGAGCCGTGATGTCATCAAAGTGCGACTATCTAATTTTACACCATAAAACACCTGAATATGCACAATTCCAATGGAAACACACCACAAAAACGCTTGTGGAAGCTCGTTGAAATGCACGCACAAAGCTACTGTTCCTAAGTTCGAGCAGTGATGTCATCAAAGTTCAACAATCTTATTTTACACCGTAAAACAATTGAACATGCACAATTCCAATGGAAATACACCTCAAAAGTGCTTGTGGAATCTCGGTGAAATGCACTCATGAAGCTACTATTCCTTAGTTCGAGCCGTGATGTCATCAAAGTTCGACAATCATATTTTACACCGTAAAACACCTGAATATGCACATTTCAAATGGAAACACACCACAAAAATGCTTGTGTAAGCTCGATGAAATGCAAACACGAAGCTACTATTCCATAGTTTGAGCCATGATGTCATGAAAGTTCGACAATCTTATTTTACACCGTAAAACACCTGAATATGCACAATTCCAATGAAACACACCACAAAAATGCTTGTGGAAGCTCGATGAAATGCATGCACGAAACTACTTCTCCTTAGTTCGAGCCGTGATGTCATCAAAGTGTGACTATCTAATTTAACACCGTAAAACACCTGAATATGCACAATTCCAATGGAAATACACCACAAAAATGCTTGTGGAAGCTCGATGAAATGCACGCACGAAGCTACTTTTCCTTAGTTCGAGCTTTGATGTCATCAAAGTTCTACAATCTCATTTTACACAGTAAAACACCTGAATATGCACAATTCCAATGGAAACACACCACAAAAATGCTTGTGGAAGCTCGATGAAATACACACACGAAGCTACTAATCCTTAGTTCGAGCCGTGATGTCATGAAAGTTCGACAATCTTATTTTACACTGTAAAACACCTGAATATGCACAATTCCAATGAAAGACACCACAAAAATGCTTGTGGAAGCTCGATGAAATTCACGCACAAAGCTACTGTTCCTAAGTTCGAGCCGTGATGTCATCAAAGTGCGATTAACTAATTTTACACCGTAAAATAACAGAATATGCACAATTTTAAAAGAAATACACCACAAAAATGCTTGTGGAAGCTCGATGAAATGCACGCACAAAGCTACTGTTCCTAAGTTCGAGCCATGATGTCATCAAAGTTCGATAATCTAATTATACACCGTAAAACACCTGAATATACACAATTCCAATCGAAATACACCACAAAAATGCTTGTGGAAGCTCGATGAAATGCACGCATGAAGCTACTATTCCTAGTTCAAGCCGTGATGTCATCAAAGTTCAACAATCATATTTTACACCGTAAAACACCTGAATATGCACATTTCCAATGGAAACACACCACAAAAATGCTTGTGGAAGCTCGATGAAATGCACGCACGAAGCTACTATTCCTTAGTTCGAGCCGTGATGTCATCAAAGTGCGACAATTTAATTTTACACCGTAGAACACCTGAATATGCACAATTTTTAAAGAAACACACCACAAAAATGCTTGTGGTAGCTCGATGAAATGCACGCACAAAGCTACTGTTCCTAATTTCGAGCCGTGATGTCATCAAAGTTTGACAATCTTATTTTGCACCGTAAAACACCTGAATATGCACAATTCCAATGGAAATACACCACAAAAATGCTTGTGGAAGCTCGATGAAATGCAAGCACAAAGCTACTGTTCCTAAGTTCGAGCCGTGATGTCATCAAAGTGCGACTATCTAATTTTACACCGTAAAACAACAGAATATGCACAATTTTAATAGAATTACACCACAAAAATGCTTGTGGAAGCTCGATGAAATGCAAGCACAAAGCTACTGTTCCTAAGTTTGAGCCGTGATGGCATCAAAGTTCGATAATCTTATTTTACACCGTAAAACACCTGAGTATGCACAATTCCAATGGAAATACCCCACAAAAATGCTTGTGGAAGCTCGATGAAATGCACGCACGAAGCTACTGTTCCTAAGTTCGAGCCGTGATGTCATCAAAGTGTGACTATCTAATTTTACACCGTAAAACACCTGAATATGCACAATTTTAAAAGAAACACACCACAAAAATGCTTGTGGTAGCTCGATGAAATGCACGCACGAAGATACTATTCCTTAGTTCGAGCCGTGATGTCATCAAAGTGCGACAATCTAATTTTACACCGTAAAACAACAGAATATGCACAATTCCAATGGAAACACACCACAAAAATGATTGTGGAATCTCGATGAAATGCACGCACGAAGCTACTATTCCTTAGTTCGAGCCGTGATGTCATCAAAGTGCGACAGTCTAATTTTACACCGTAAAACACCTAAATATGCACAATTCCAATGGAAACACACCACAAAAATGCTTGTGGAAGCTCGATGAAATGCACGCACAAAGCTACTGTTCCTAAGTTTGAGCCGTGATGTCATCAAAGTTCGACAATCTTATTTTACAACGTAAAACACCTGAATATGCACAATTCCAATGGAAACACACCACAAAAATGCTTGTGGAAGCTCGATGAAATACAGACACAAAGCTACTATTCCTTAGTTCGAGCCGTGATGTCATGAAAGTTCGACAATCTTATTTTACACCGTAAAACACCTGAATATGTACAATTCCAATAAAACACACCACAAAAATGCTTGTGGAAGCTCGATGAAATTCACGCACAAAGCTACTGTTCCAAAGTTCGAGCCGTGATGTCATCAAAGTGTGACTATCTAATTTTACACCGTAAAACAGCAGAATATGCACAATTTTAAAAGAAATACACCGCAAAAATGCTTGTGGAAGCTCGATGAAATGCAAGCACAAAGCCACTGTTCCTAAGTTCAAGCCATTATGTCATCAAAGTTCGATAATCTTATTTTACACCATAAAACAACTGAATATGCACAATTCTAATGGAATTACACCACAAAAATGCTTGTGGAAGCTCGATGAAATGCACGCATGAAGCTACTATTCCTAGTTCAAGCCGTGATGTCATCAAAGTTCGACAATCATATTTTACACCTTAAAACACCTGAATATGCACATATCCAATGGAAACACACCACAAAAATGCTTGTGGAAGCTCGATGAAATACACGCACGAAGCCACGATTCCTTAGTTCGAGCCTTGAAGTCATCAAAGTGCGACTATCTAATTTGACACCATAAAACACCTGAATATGCACAATTCCAATGGAAACACACCACAAAAACGCTTGTGGAAGCTCGATGAAATGCAAGCACAAAGCTACTGTTCCTAAGTTTGAGCCGTGATGTCATCAAAGTTCGATAATCTTATTTTACACCGTAAAACACCTGAGTATGCACAATTCCAATGGAAATACCCCACAATAATGCTTGTGGAAGCTCGATGAAATGCACGCACGAAGCTACTATTCCTAAGTTCGAGCCGTGATGTCATCAAAGTGTGACTATCTAATTTTACACTGTAAAACACCTGAATATGCACAATTTTAAAAGAAACACACCACAAAAATGCTTGTGGTAGCTCGATGAAATGCACGCAAGAAGCTACTATTCCTTAGTTCGAGCTGTGATGTCATCAAAGTGCGACAATCTAATGTTACACCGTAAAACAACAGAATATGCACAATTCCAATGGATACACACCACAAAAATGCTTGTGGAATCTCGATGAAATGCACGCACGAAGCTACTATTCCTTAGTTCAAGCCGTGATGTCATCAAAGTGCGACAGTCTAATTTTACACCGTAAAACACCTTAATATGCACAATTCCAATGGAAACACACCACAAAAATGCTTGTGGAAGCTCGATGAAATGCACGTACAAAGCTACTGTTCCTAAGTTCGAGCCGTGATGTCATCAAAGTTCGACAATCTTATTTTACAACGTAAAACACCTGAATATGCACAATTCCAATGGAAACACACCACAAAAATGCTTGTGGAAGCTCGATGAAATACAGACACAAAGCTACTATTCCTTAGTTCGAGCCGTGATGTCATGAAAGTTCGACAATCTTATTTTACACCGTAAAACACCTGAATATGTACAATTCCAATAAAACACACCACAAAAATGCTTGTGGAAGCTCGATGAAATTCACGCACAAAGCTACTGTTCCAAAGTTCGAGCCGTGATGTCATCAAAGTGTGACTATCTAATTTTACACCGTAAAACAGCAGAATATGCACAATTTTAAAAGAAATACACCGCAAAAATGCTTGTGGAAGCTCGATGAAATGCAAGCACAAAGCTACTGTTCCTAAGTTCAAGCCATGATGTCATCAAAGTTCGATAATCTTATTTTACACCATAAAACAACTGAATATGCACAATTCTAATGGAATTACACCAAAAAAATGCTTGTGGAAGCTCGATGAAATGCACTCATGAAGCTACTATTCCTAGTTCAAGCCGTGATGTCATCAAAGTTCGACAATCATATTTTACACCTTAAAACACCTGAATATGCACATATCCAATGGAAACACACCACAAAAATGCTTGTGGAAGCTCGATGAAATACACGCACGAAGCCACTATTCCTTAGTTCGAGCCTTGAAGTCATCAAAGTGCGACTATCTAATTTGACACCGTAAAACACCTGAATATGCACAATTCCAATGGAAACACACCACAAAAATGCTTGTGGAAGCTCGATGAAATGCACGCACAAAGCTACTGTTCCTAAGTTCGAGCAGTGATGTCATCAAAGTTCGACAATCTTATTTAACACCGTAAAACAATTGAATATGCACAATTCCAATGGAAATACACCACAAAAGTGCTTGTGGAAGCTCGATGAAATGCACGCACGAAGCTACTATTCCTAAGTTCGAGCCGTGATGTCATCAAAGTGCGACTATCTAATTTTACACCGTAAAACACCAGAATATGCACAATTTTAAAAGAAACACACCACAAAAATGCTTGTGGTAGCTCGATGAAATGCACGCACGAAGCTACTATTCCTTAGTTCGAGCCGTGATGTCATCAAAGTGCGACAATCTAATTTTACACCGTAAAACAACAGAATATGCACAATTCCAATGGAAACACACCACAAAAATGCTTGTGGAAGCTCGATGATATGCACGCACGAAGCTACTATTCCTTAGTTCCAGCCGTGATGTCATCAAAGTGCGACAGTCTAATTTTACACCATAAAACACCTGAATATGCACAATTCCAAAGGAAACACACCACAAAAATGCTTGTGGAAGTTCGATGAAATACACACGCGAAGCTACTATTCCTTAGTTCGAGCCGTGATGTAATGAAAGTTCAACAATCTTATTTTACACCGTAAAACACCTGAATATGCACAATTCTAATGGAAATACACCACAAAAATGCTTGTGGAAGCTCGATGAAATGCACGCATGAAGCTACTATTCCTAGTTCAAGCCGTGATGTCATCAAAGTTCGACAATCATATTTTACACCATAAAACACCTGAATATGCACATTTCCAATGGAAACACACCACAAAAATGCTTGTGGAAGCTCGATGAAATACACTCACGAAGCCACTATTCCTTAGTTCGAGCCTTGAAGTCATCAAAGTGCGACTATCTAATTTTTCACCGTAAAACACCTGAATATGCACAATTTTAAATGAAACACACCACAAAAATGCTTGTGGTAGCTCATTGAAATGCACGCACAAAGCTTCTTTTCCTTAGTTCGAGCCGTGATGTCATCAAAGTTCGACAATCTTATTTTACACCGTAAAACATCTGAATATGCACAATTCCAATGGAAATACACCACAAAAATGCTTGTGGAAGCTCGATGAAATGCACGCACGAAGCTAATATTCCTTAGTTCGAGCCGTGATGTCATCAAAGTGCGACTGTCTAATTTTACACTGTAAAACACCTGAATATGCACAATTTTAAAAGAAATACACTACAAAAATGCTTGTGGAAGCTCGATGAAATGCACGCACGAAGCCACTATTCCTTAGTTCGAGCCTTGATGTCATCAAAGTGCGACTATCTAATTTTACACCGTAAAACACCTGAATATGCACAATTTAAAAAGAAATACACCACAAAAATGCTTGTGGAAGCTCGATGAAATGCACGCACGAAGCTACTTTTCCTTAATTCGAGCCGTGATGTCATCAAAATGCGACTATCTAAGTTTACACCATAAAACACCTGAATATGCACAATTCCAATGGAAACACACCACAAAAACGCTTGTGGAAGCTCGATGAAATACACGCACAAAGCTACTGTTCCTAAGTTCGAGCAGTGATGTCATCAAAGTTCGACAATCTTATTTAACACCATAAAACAATTGAATATGCACAATTCCAATGGAAATACACCACAAAAGTGCTTGTGGAAGCTCGATGAAATGCACGCACAAAGCTACTGTTCCTAAGTTCGAGCAGTGATGTCATCAAAGTTCGACAATCTTATTTAACACCGTAAAACAATTGAATATGCACAATTCCAATGGAAATACACCACAAAAGTGCTTGTGGAAGCTCGATGAAATGCACGCACAAAGCTACTGTTCCTAAGTTCGAGCCATGATGTCATGAAAGTTCGACAATCTTATTTTACACCGTAAAACACCTGAATATGTACAATTCCAATAAAACACACCACAAAAATGCTTGTGGAAGCTCGATGAAATTCACGCACAAAGCTACTGTTCCAAAGTTCGAGCCGTGATGTCATCAAAGTGTGACTATCTAATTTTACACCGTAAAACAGCAGAATATGCACAATTTTAAAAGAAATACACCGCAAAAATGCTTGTGGAAGCTCGATGAAATGCAAGCACAAAGCTACTATTCCTAAGTTCGAGCCGTGATGTCATCAAAGTGCGACAATCTAATTTTACACCGTAAAACAACAGAATATGCACAATTCCAATGGAAACACACCACAAAAATGCTTGTGGAAGCTCGATGATATGCACGCACGAAGCTACTATTCCTTAGTTCGAGCCGTGATGTCATCAAAGTGCGACAGTCTAATTTTACACCATAAAACACCTGAATATGCACAATTCCAATGGAAACACACCACAAAAATGCTTGTGGAAGTTCGATGAAATACACACGCGAAGCTACTATTCCTTAGTTCGAGCCGTGATGTAATGAAAGTTCAACAATCTTATTTTACACCGTAAAACACCTGAATATGTACAATTCCAATGAAACACACCACAAAAATGCTTGTGGAAGCTCAATGAAATGCAAGCACAAAGCTACTGTTCCTAAGTTCGAGCCGTGATGTCATCAAAGTTCGATAATCTTCTTTTACACCGTAAAACACCTGAATATGCACAATTCTAATGGAAATACACCACAAAAATGCTTGTGGAAGCTCGATGAAATGCACGCATGAAGCTACTATTCCTAGTTCAAGCCGTGATGTCATCAAAGTTCGACAATCATATTTTACACCTTAAAACACCTGAATATGCACATTTCCAATGGAAACACACCACAAAAATGCTTGTGGAAGCTCGATGAAATACACTCACGAAGCCACTATTCCTTAGTTCGAGCCTTGAAGTCATCAAAGTGCGACTATCTAATTTTTCACCGTAAAACACCTGAATATGCACAATTTTAAATGAAACACACCACAAAAATGCTTGTGGTAGCTCATTGAAATGCACGCACAAAGCTTCTTTTCCTTAGTTCGAGCCGTGATGTCATCAAAGTTCGACAATCTTATTTTACACCGTAAAACATCTGAATATGCACAATTCCAATGGAAATACACCACAAAAATGCTCGTGGAAGCTCGATGAAATGCACGCACAAAGCTACTATTCCTTATTTCGAGACGTGATGTCATGTAAGTTCGACAATCTTATTTTACACCGTAAAACACCTGAATATGCACAATTCCAATGGAAATACACCACAAAAATGCTTGTGGAAGCTCGATGAAATACACTCACGAAGCCACTATTCCTTAGTTCGAGCCGTGATGTCATCAAAGTGCGACTGTCTAATTTTAGACTGTAAAACACCTGAATATGCACAATTTTAAAAGAAATACACTACAAAAATGCTTGTGGAAGCTCGATGAAATGCACACACGAAGCCACTATTCCTTAGTTCGAGCCTTGATGTCATCAAAGTGCGACTATCTAATTTTACACCGTAAAACACCTGAATATGCACAATTTAAAAAGAAATACACCACAAAAATGCTTGTGGAAGCTCGATGAAATGCACGCACGAAGCTACTTTTCCTTAATTCGAGCCGTGATGTAATCAAAATGCGACTATCTAATTTTACACCATAAAACACCTGAATATGCACAATTCCAATGGAAACACACCACAAAAACGCTTGTGGAAGCTCGATGAAATCCACGCACAAAGCTACTGTTCCTAAGTTTGAGCAGTGATGTCATCAAAGTTCGACAATCTTATTTAACACCGTAAAACAATTGAATATGCACAATTCCAATGGAAATACACCACAAAAGTGCTTGTGGAAGCTCGATGAAATGCACGCATGAAGCTACTATTCCTTAGTTCGAGCCGTGATGTCGACAAAGTTCGACAATCATATTTAACACCTTAAAACACCTGATTATGCACATTTCCAAAGGAAACACACCACAAAAATGCTTGTGGAAGCTCGATGAAATGCACGCATGAAGCCACTATTCCTTAGTTCGAGCCTTGATGTCATCAAAGTGCGACTATCTAATTTTACACCGTAAAACACCTGAATATGCACAATTTTAAATGAAACACACCACAAAAATGCTTGTGGTAGCTCGATGAAATGCAAGCACAAAGCTTCTGTTCCGAAGTTCGAGACTTGATGTCATCAAAGTTCGACAATCTTATTTTACACCGTAAAACACCTGAATATGCACAATTCCATAGAAAACACACCACAAAAATGCTTGTGGAAGCTCGATGAAATGCACGAACAAAGCTACTGTTCCTCAGTTCGAGCCGTGATGTCATCAAGGTTCGACAATCTTATTTTACACCGTGAAACACCTGAATAAGCACAATTTTAAAAGAATTACACTACAAAAATGCTTGTGGAAGCTCGATGAAATGCATGCACGAAGCTACTATTCCTTAGTTCGAGCCGTTAAGTCATCAAAGTGCGACTATCTGATTTTACACCGTAAAACACCTGAATATGCACAATTTTAGAAGAAACATACCACAAAAATGCTTGTGGAAGCTCGATGAAATGCACGCACGAAGCTACTTTTCCTTAATTCGAGCCGTGATGTCATCAAAGTGCGACTATCTAATTTTACACCATAAAACACCTGAATATGCACAATTCCAATGGAAACACACCACAAAAACGCTTGTGGAAGCTCGTTGAAATGCACGCACAAAGCTACTGTTCCTAAGTTCGAGCAGTGATGTCATCGAAGTTCAACAATCTTATTTTACACCGTAAAACAATTGAACATGCACAATTCCAATGGAAATACACCTCAAAAGTGCTTGTGGAAGCTCGGTGAAATGCACGCATGAAGCTACTATTCCTTAGTTCGAGCCGTGATGTCATCAAAGTTCGACAATCATATTTTACACCGTAAAACACCTGAATATGCACATTTCAAATGGAAACACACCACAAAAATGCTTGTGTAAGCTCGATGAAATGCAAACACGAAGCTACTATTCCTTAGTTTGAGCCGTGATGTCATGAAAGTTCGACAATCTTATTTTACACCGTAAAACACCTGAATATGCACAATTCCAATGAAACACACCACAAAAATGCTTGTGGAAGCTCGATGAAATGCATGCACGTAACTACTATTCCTTTGTTCGAGCCGTGATGTCATCAAAGTTTGACTATCTAATTTAACACCGTAAAACACCTGAATATGCACAATTCCAATGGAAATACACCACAAAAATGCTTGTGGAAGCTCGATGAAATGCACGCACGAAGCTACTTTTCCTTAGTTCGAGCTTTGATGTCATCAAAGTTCGACAATCTTATTTTACACCGTAAAACACCTGAATATGCACAATTCCAATGGAAACACACCACAAAAATGCTTGTGGAAGCTCGATGAAATACACACACGAAGCTACTATTCCTTTGTTTCTAGCTGTGATGTCATGAAGTTCGACAATCTTAGTTTACACCGTAAAAAACACGTGAATATGCACAATTCCAATGGAAACACACCACAAAAATGCTTGTGGAAGCTCGATGAAATACAGACACAAAGCTACTATTCCTTAGTTCGAGCCGTGATGTCATGAAAGTTCGACAATCTTATTTTACACCGTAAAACACCTGAATATGTACAATTCCAATAAAACACACCACAAAAATGCTTGTGGAAGCTCGATGAAATACACGCACGAAGCCACTATTCCTTAGTTCGAGCCTTGAAGTCATCAAAGTGCGACTATCTAATTTGACACCGTAAAACACCTGAATATGCACAATTCCAATGGAAACACACCACAAAAATGCTTGTGGAAGCTCGATGAAATGCACGCACAAAGCTACTGTTCCTAAGTTCGAGCAGTGATGTCATCAAAGTTCGACAATCTTATTTAACACCGTAAAACAATTGAATATGCACAATTCCAATGGAAATACACCACAAAAGTGCTTGTGGAAGCTCGATGAAATGCACGCACGAAGCTACTATTCCTAAGTTCGAGCCGTGATGTCATCAAAGTGCGACTATCTAATTTTACACCGTAAAACACCAGAATATGCACAATTTTAAAAGAAACACACCACAAAAATGCTTGTGGTAGCTCGATGAAATGCACGCACGAAGCTACTATTCCTTAGTTCGAGCCGTGATGTCATCAAAGTGCGACAATCTAATTTTACACCGTAAAACAACAGAATATGCACAATTCCAATGGAAACACACCACAAGAATGCTTGTGGAAGCTCGATGATATGCACGCACGAAGCTACTATTCCTTAGTTCCAGCCGTGATGTCATCAAAGTGCGACAGTCTAATTTTACACCATAAAACACCTGAATATGCACAATTCCAATGGAAACACACCACAAAAATGCTTGTGGAAGTTCGATGAAATACACACGCGAAGCTACTATTCCTTAGTTCGAGCCGTGATGTAATGAAAGTTCAACAATCTTATTTTACACCGTAAAACACCTGAATATGTACAATTCCAATGAAACACACCACAAAAATGCTTGTGGAAGCTCGATGAAATGCAAGCACAAAGCTACTGTTCCTAAGTTCGAGCCGTGATGTCATCAAAGTTCGATAATCTTCTTTTACACCGTAAAACACCTGAATATGCACAATTCTAATGGAAATACACCACAAAAATGCTTGTGGAAGCTCGATGAAATGCACGCATGAAGCTACTATTCCTAGTTCAAGCCGTGATGTCATCAAAGTTCGACAATCATATTTTACACCTTAAAACACCTGAATATGCACATTTCCAATGGAAACACACCACAAAAATGCTTGTGGAAGCTCGATGAAATACACTCACGAAGCCACTATTCCTTAGTTCGAGCCTTGAAGTCATCAAAGTGCGACTATCTAATTTTTCACCGTAAAACACCTGAATATGCACAATTTTAAATGAAACACACCACAAAAATGCTTGTGGTAGCTCACTGAAATGCACGCACAAAGCTTCTTTTCCTTAGTTCGAGCCGTGATGTCATCAAAGTTCGACAATCTTATTTTACACCGTAAAACATCTGAATATGCACAATTCCAATGGAAATACACCACAAAAATGCTTGTGGAAGCTCGATGAAATGCACGCACGAAGCTAATATTCCTTAGTTCGAGCCGTGATGTCATCAAAGTGCGACTGTCTAATTTTACACTGTAAAACACCTGAATATGCACAATTTTAAAAGAAATACACTACAAAAATGCTTGTGGAAGCTCGATGAATTGCACGCACGAAGCCACTATTCCTTAGTTCGAGCCTTGATGTCATCAAAGTGCGACTATCTAATTTTACACCGTAAAACACCTGAATATGCACAATTTAAAAAGAAATACACCACAAAAATGCTTGTGGAAGCTCGATGAAATGCACGCACGAAGCTACTTTTCCTTAATTCGAGCCGTGATGTCATCAAAATGCGACTATCTAATTTTACACCATAAAACACCTGAATATGCACAATTCCAATGGAAACACACCACAAAAACGCTTGTGGAAGCTCGATGAAATACACGCACAAAGCTACTGTTCCTAAGTTCGAGCAGTGATGTCATCAAAGTTCGACAATCTTATTTAACACCATAAAACAATTGAATATGCACAATTCCAATGGAAATACACCACAAAAGTGCTTGTGGAAGCTCGATGAAATGCACGCACAAAGCTACTGTTCCTAAGTTCGAGCAGTGATGTCATCAAAGTTCGACAATCTTATTTAACACCGTAAAACAATTGAATATGCACAATTCCAATGGAAATACACCACAAAAGTGCTTGTGGAAGCTCGATGAAATGCACGCACAAAGCTACTGTTCCTAAGTTCGAGCCGTGATGTCATGAAAGTTCGACAATCTTATTTTACACCGTAAAACACCTGAATATGTACAATTCCAATAAAACACACCACAAAAATGCTTGTGGAAGCTCGATGAAATTCACGCACAAAGCTACTGTTCCAAAGTTCGAGCCGTGATGTCATCAAAGTGTGACTATCTAATTTTACACCGTAAAACAGCAGAATATGCACAATTTTAAAAGAAATACACAGCAAAAATGCTTGTGGAAGCTCGATGAAATGCAAGCACAAAGCTACTATTCCTAAGTTCGAGCCGTGATGTCATCAAAGTGCGACAATCTAATTTTACACCGTAAAACAACAGAATATGCACAATTCCAATGGAAACACACCACAAAAATGCTTGTGGAAGCTCGATGATATGCACGCACGAAGCTACTATTCCTTAGTTCGAGCCGTGATGTCATCAAAGTGCGACAGTCTAATTTTACACCATAAAACACCTGAATATGCACAATTCCAATGGAAACACACCACAAAAATGCTTGTGGAAGTTCGATGAAATACACACGCGAAGCTACTATTCCTTAGTTCGAGCCGTGATGTAATGAAAGTTCAACAATCTTATTTTACACCGTAAAACACCTGAATATGTACAATTCCAATGAAACACACCACAAAAATGCTTGTGGAAGCTCGATGAAATGCAAGCACAAAGCTACTGTTCCTAAGTTCGAGCCGTGATGTCATCAAAGTTCGATAATCTTCTTTTACACCGTAAAACACCTGAATATGCACAATTCTAATGGAAATACACCACAAAAATGCTTGTGGAAGCTCGATGAAATGCACGCATGAAGCTACTATTCCTAGTTCAAGCCGTGATGTCATCAAAGTTCGACAATCATATTTTACACCTTAAAACACCTGAATATGCACATTTCCAATGGAAACACACCACAAAAATGCTTGTGGAAGCTCGATGAAATACACTCACGAAGCCACTATTCCTTAGTTCGAGCCTTGAAGTCATCAAAGTGCGACTATCTAATTTTTCACCGTAAAACACCTGAATATGCACAATTTTAAATGAAACACACCACAAAAATGCTTGTGGTAGCTCATTGAAATGCACGCACAAAGCTTCTTTTCCTTAGTTCGAGCCGTGATGTCATCAAAGTTCGACAATCTTATTTTACACCGTAAAACATCTGAATATGCACAATTCCAATGGAAATACACCACAAAAATGCTCGTGGAAGCTCGATGAAATGCACGCACAAAGCTACTATTCCTTATTTCGAGACGTGATGTCATGTAAGTTCGACAATCTTATTTTACACCGTAAAACACCTGAATATGCACAATTCCAATGGAAATACACCACAAAAATGCTTGTGGAAGCTCGATGAAATACACTCACGAAGCCACTATTCCTTAGTTCGAGCCGTGATGTCATCAAAGTGCGACTGTCTAATTTTAGACTGTAAAACACCTGAATATGCACAATTTTAAAAGAAATACACTACAAAAATGCTTGTGGAAGCTCGATGAAATGCACACACGAAGCCACTATTCCTTAGTTCGAGCCTTGATGTCATCAAAGTGCGACTATCTAATTTTACACCGTAAAACACCTGAATATGCACAATTTAAAAAGAAATACACCACAAAAATGCTTGTGGAAGCTCGATGAAATACACTCACGAAGCCACTATTCCTTAGTTCGAGCCGTGATGTCATCAAAGTGCGACTGTCTAATTTTAGACTGTAAAACACCTGAATATGCACAATTTTAAAAGAAATACACTACAAAAATGCTTGTGGAAGCTCGATGAAATGCACACACGAAGCCACTATTCCTTAGTTCGAGCCTTGATGTCATCAAAGTGCGACTATCTAATTTTACACCGTAAAACACCTGAATATGCACAATTTAAAAAGAAATACACCACAAAAATGCTTGTGGAAGCTCGATGAAATGCACGCACGAAGCTACTTTTCCTTAATTCGAGCCGTGATGTAATCAAAATGCGACTATCTAATTTTACACCATAAAACACCTGAATATGCACAATTCCAATGGAAACACACCACAAAAACGCTTGTGGAAGCTCGATGAAATCCACGCACAAAGCTACTGTTCCTAAGTTCGAGCAGTGATGTCATCAAAGTTCGACAATCTTATTTAACACCGTAAAACAATTGAATATGCACAATTCCAATGGAAATACACCACAAAAGTGCTTGTGGAAGCTCGATGAAATGCACGCATGAAGCTACTATTCCTTAGTTCGAGCCGTGATGTCGACAAAGTTCGACAATCATATTTAACACCTTAAAACACCTGATTATGCACATTTCCAAAGGAAACACACCACAAAAATGCTTGTGGAAGCTCGATGAAATGCACGCATGAAGCCACTATTCCTTAGTTCGAGCCTTGATGTCATCAAAGTGCGACTATCTAATTTTACACCGTAAAACACCTGAATATGCACAATTTTAAATGAAACACACCACAAAAATGCTTGTGGTAGCTCGATGAAATGCAAGCACAAAGCTTCTGTTCCGAAGTTCGAGACTTGATGTCATCAAAGTTCGACAATCTTATTTTACACCGTAAAACACCTGAATATGCACAATTCCATAGAAAACACACCACAAAAATGCTTGTGGAAGCTCGATGAAATGCACGAACAAAGCTACTGTTCCTCAGTTCGAGCCGTGATGTCATCAAGGTTCGACAATCTTATTTTACACCGTGAAACACCTGAATAAGCACAATTTTAAAAGAATTACACTACAAAAATGCTTGTGGAAGCTCGATGAAATGCATGCACGAAGCTACTATTCCTTAGTTCGAGCCGTTAAGTCATCAAAGTGCGACTATCTGATTTTACACCGTAAAACACCTGAATATGCACAATTTTAGAAGAAACATACCACAAAAATGCTTGTGGAAGCTCGATGAAATGCACGCACGAAGCTACTTTTCCTTAATTCGAGCCGTGATGTCATCAAAGTGCGACTATCTAATTTTACACCATAAAACACCTGAATATGCACAATTCCAATGGAAACACACCACAAAAACGCTTGTGGAAGCTCGTTGAAATGCACGCACAAAGCTACTGTTCCTAAGTTCGAGCAGTGATGTCATCGAAGTTCAACAATCTTATTTTACACCGTAAAACAATTGAACATGCACAATTCCAATGGAAATACACCTCAAAAGTGCTTGTGGAAGCTCGGTGAAATGCACGCATGAAGCTACTATTCCTTAGTTCGAGCCGTGATGTCATCAAAGTTCGACAATCATATTTTACACCGTAAAACACCTGAATATGCACATTTCAAATGGAAACACACCACAAAAATGCTTGTGTAAGCTCGATGAAATGCAAACACGAAGCTACTATTCCTTAGTTTGAGCCGTGATGTCATGAAAGTTCGACAATCTTATTTTACACCGTAAAACACCTGAATATGCACAATTCCAATGAAACACACCACAAAAATGCTTGTGGAAGCTCAATGAAATGCATGCACGTAACTACTATTCCTTTGTTCGAGCCGTGATGTCATCAAAGTTTGACTATCTAATTTAACACCGTAAAACACCTGAATATGCACAATTCCAATGGAAATACACCACAAAAATGCTTGTGGAAGCTCGATGAAATGCACGCACGAAGCTACTTTTCCTTAGTTCGAGCTTTGATGTCATCAAAGTTCGACAATCTTATTTTACACCGTAAAACACCTGAATATGCACAATTCCAATGGAAACACACCACAAAAATGCTTGTGGAAGCTCGATGAAATACACACACGAAGCTACTATTCCTTTGTTTCTAGCTGTGATGTCATGAAGTTCGACAATCTTAGTTTACACCGTAAAAAACACGTGAATATGCACAATTCCAATGAAACACACCACAAAAATGCATGTGGAAGCTCGATGAACTTCATGCACAAAGCTACTGTTCCTAAGTTCGAGCCGTGATGTCATCAAAGTGCGACTATCTAATTTTACACCGTAAAACAACAGAATATGCACAATTTTAAAAGAAATACACCACAAAAATGCTTGTGGAAGCTCGATGAAATGCAAGCACAAAGCTACTGTTCCTAAGTTTGAGCCGTGATGTCATCAAAGTTCGATAATCTTATTTTACACCGTAAAACACCTGAATATGCACAATTCCAATGGAAACACACCACAAAAATGCTTGTGGAAGTTCGATGAAATGCACACACGAAGCTACTAATCCTTAGTTCGAGCCGTGATGTCATGAAAGTTCGACAATCTTATTTTACACTGTAAAACACCTGAATATGCACAATTCCAATGAAAGACACCACAAAAATGCTTGTGGAAGCTCGATGAAATTCACGCACAAAGCTACTGTTCCTAAGTTCGAGCCGTGATGTCATCAAAGTGCGATTATCTAATTTTACACCGTAAAATAACAGAATATGCACAATTTTAAAAGAAATACACCACAAAAATGCTTGTGGAAGCTCGATGAAATGCACGCACAAAGCTACTGTTCCTAAAATCGAGCCATGATGTCATCAAAGTTCGATAATCTTATTATACACCATAAAACACCTGAATATGCACAATTCCAATCGAAATACACCACAAAAATGCTTGTGGAAGCTCGATGAAATGCACGCATGAAGCTACTATTCCTAGTTCAAGCCGTGATGTCATCAAAGTTCGACAATCATATTTTACACCGTAAAACACCTGAATATGCACATTTCCAATGGAAACACACCACAAAAATGCTTGTGGAAGCTCGATGAAATGCATGCACGAAGCTACTATTCCTTAGTTCGAGCCGTGATGTCATCAAAGTGCGACAATCTAATTTTACACCGTAAAACAACTGAATATGCACAATTCCAATTGAAACACACCACAAAAATGCTTGTGGAAGCTCGATGAAATGCACGCACGAAGCTACTATTCCTTAGTTCGAGCCGTGATGTCATCAAAGTGCGACTATCTAATTTTACACCGTAAAACACCTGAATATGCACAATTTTTAAAGAAACACACCACAAAAATGCTTGTGATAGCTCGATGAAATGCACGCACAAAACTACTGTTCCTAATTTCGAGCTTTGATGTCATCAAGGTTCGACAATCTTATTTTACACCGTAAAACACCTGAATATGCACAATTCCAATGGAAATACACCACAAAAATGCTTGTGGAAGCTCGATGAAATGCACGCACGAAGCTACTATGTCTTAGATCGACCTGTGATGTCATCAAAGTGCGACTATCTAATTTTACACCGTAAAACAACAGAATATGCACAATTCCAATGGAAACACACCACAAAAATGCTTGTGGAAACTCGATGAAATGCACGCACGAAGCTACTATGTCTTAGATCGACCCGTGATGTCATCAAAGTGCGACTATCTAATTTTGCACCGTAAAACACCTGAATATGAACAATTTTAAAAGAAATACACCACAAAAATGCTTGTGGAAGCTCGATGAAATGCACGCACGAAGCTACTATTCCGAAGTTCGAGCCGTGATGTCATCAAAGTGCGACTATCTAATTTTACACCGTAAAACACCTGAATATGCACAATTCCAATGGAAATACACCACAAAAATGCTTGTGGAAGGTCGATGAAATGCACGCATGAAGCTACTATTCCTAGTTCAAGCCGTGATGTCATCAAAGTTCGACAATCATATTTTACACCATAAAACACCTGAATATGCACATTTCCAATGGAAACACACCACAAAAATGCTTGTGGAAGCTCGATGAAAAGCACGCATGAAGCTACTATTCCTTTGATCGAGCCGTGATGTCATCAAAGTGCGACTATCTAATTTTACACTGTAAAACACCAGAATATGCACAATTTTTAAAGAAACACACCACAAGAATGCTTGTGGTAGCTCGACGAAATGCACGCACAAAGCTACTGTTCCTAATTTCGAGCCGTGATGTCATCAAAGTTTGACAATCTTATTTTACACCGTAAAACACCTGAATATGCACAATTCCAATGGAAATACACCACAAAAATGCTTGTGGAAGCTCGATGAAATGCACGCACGAAGCTACTATTCCTTAGTTCGAGCCGTGATGTCATCAAAGTGCGACAGTCTAATTTTACACCGTAAAACACCTGAATATGCACAATTCCAATGGAAACACACAACAAAAATGCTTGTGGAAGCTCGATGAAATGCACGCATGAAGCTACTATTCCTAGTTCAAGCCGTGATGTCATCAAAGTTCGACAATCATATTTTACACCGTAAAACACCTGAATATGCACATTTCTAATGGAAACACACCACAAAAATGCTTGTGGAAGCTCGATGAAATGCACGCACGAAGCCACTATTCCTTAGTTCGAGCCGTGATGTCATCAAAGTGCGACTATCTAATTTTACACCGTAAAACACCTGAATATGCACAATTTTTAAAGAAACACACCACAAAAATGCTTGTGGTAGCTCGATGAAATGAACGCACAAAGCTACTGTTCCTAATTTCGAGCCGTGATGTCATCAAAGTTCGACAATCTTATTTTACACCGTAAAACACCTGAATATGCACAATTCCAATGGAAATACACCACAAAAATGCTTGTGGAAGCTCGATGAAATGCACGCACGAAGCTACTATTCCGAAGTTCGAGCCGTGATGTCATCAAAGTGCGACTATCTAATTTTACACCGTAAAACACCTGAATATGCACAATTCCAATGGAAATACACCACAAAAATGCTTGTGGAAGGTCGATGAAATGCACGCATGAAGCTACTATTCCTAGTTCAAGCCGTGATGTCATCAAAGTTCGACAATCATATTTTACACCATAAAACACCTGAATATGCACATTTCCAATGGAAACACACCACAAAAATGCTTGTGGAAGCTCGATGAAAAGCACGCATGAAGCTACTATTCCTTTGATCGAGCCGTGATGTCATCAAAGTGCGACTATCTAATTTTACACTGTAAAACACCAGAATATGCACAATTTTTAAAGAAACACACCACAAGAATGCTTGTGGTAGCTCGACGAAATGCACGCACAAAGCTACTGTTCCTAATTTCGAGCCGTGATGTCATCAAAGTTTGACAATCTTATTTTACACCGTAAAACACCTGAATATGCACAATTCCAATGGAAATACACCACAAAAATGCTTGTGGAAGCTCGATGAAATGCACGCACGAAGCTACTATTCCTTAGTTCGAGCCGTGATGTCATCAAAGTGCGACAGTCTAATTTTACACCGTAAAACACCTGAATATGCACAATTCCAATGGAAACACACAACAAAAATGCTTGTGGAAGCTCGATGAAATGCACGCATGAAGCTACTATTCCTAGTTCAAGCCGTGATGTCATCAAAGTTCGACAATCATATTTTACACCGTAAAACACCTGAATATGCACATTTCTAATGGAAACACACCACAAAAATGCTTGTGGAAGCTCGATGAAATGCACGCACGAAGCCACTATTCCTTAGTTCGAGCCGTGATGTCATCAAAGTGCGACTATCTAATTTTACACCGTAAAACACCTGAATATGCACAATTTTTAAAGAAACACACCACAAAAATGCTTGTGGTAGCTCGATGAAATGAACGCACAAAGCTACTGTTCCTAATTTCGAGCCGTGATGTCATCAAAGTTCGACAATCTTATTTTACACCGTAAAACACCTGAATATGCACAATTCCAATGGAAATACACCACAAAAATGCTTGTGGAAGCTCGATGAAATGCACGCACGAAGCTACTATTCCTTAGTTCGAGCCGTGATGTCATCAAAGTGCGACAGTCTAATTTTACACCGTAAAACACCTGAATATGCACAATTCCAATGGAAACACACAACAAAAATGCTTGTGGAAGCTCGATGAAATGCACGCATGAAGCTACTATTCCTAGTTCAAGCCGTGATGTCATCAAAGTTCGACAATCATATTTTACACCGTAAAACACCTGAATATGCACATTTCTAATGGAAACACACCACAAAAATGCTTGTGGAAGCTCGATGAAATGCACGCACGAAGCCACTATTCCTTAGTTCGAGCCGTGATGTCATCAAAGTGCGACTATCTAATTTTACACCGTAAAACACCTGAATATGCACAATTTTTAAAGAAACACACCACAAAAATGCTTGTGGTAGCTCGATGAAATGAACGCACAAAGCTACTGTTCCTAATTTCGAGCCGTGATGTCATCAAAGTTCGACAATCTTATTTTACACCGTAAAACACCTGAATATGCACAATTCCAATGGAAATACACCACAAAAATGCTTGTGGAAGCTCGATGAAATGCACGCATGAAGCTACTATTCCTTAGTTCGAGCCGTGATGTCATCAAAGTTCGACAATAATATATTACACCATAAAACACCTGAATATGCACAATTCCAATGGAAATACACCACAAAAATGCTTGTGGAAGCTCGATGAAATGCACGCACGAAGATACTATGTCTTAGTTCGAGCCGTGATGTCATCAAAGTGCGACTATCTAATTTTACACCGTAAAAAACCTGAATATGCACAATTTTAAAAGAAATACACCTCAAAAATGCTTGTGGAAGCTCGATGAAATGCACGCACAAAGCTACTGTTCCTAAGTTCGAGCCATGATGTCATCAAAGTTCGATAATCTTATTATACACCGTAAAACACCTGAATATGCACAATTCCAATGGAAATACACCACAAAAATGCTTGTGGAAGCTCGATGAAATGCACGCACGAAGCTACTATGTCTTAGTTCGAGCCGTGATGTCATCAAAGTACGACTATCTAAGTTTACACCGTAAAACACCTGAATATGCACAATTTTAAAAGAAACACACCACAAAAATGCTTGTGGAAGCTCGATGAAATGCAAGCACAAAGCTACTATTCCTAAGTTCGAGCCGTGATGTCATCAAAGTGCGACTAACTAATTTTACACCTTAAAACACCTGAATATGCACAATTTTAAAACAAACACACCACAAAAATTCATGTGGTAGCTCGATGAAATGCATGCTCGAAGTTACTATTCCTTAGTTCGAGCCGTGATGTCATCAAAGTGCGACAATCTAATTTTACACCGTAAAACAACTGAACATGCACAATTCCAATAAAAACACACCACAAAAATGCTTGTGAAAGCTCGATGAAATGCACGCATGAAGCTACTATTTCTAGTTCAAGCCGTGATGTCATCAAAGTTCGACAATCATATTTTACACCATAAAACACCTGAATATGCACATTTCCAATGGAAACACACCACAAAAATGCTTGTGGAAGCTCGATGAAATGCACGCACGAAGCCACAATTCCTTAGTTCGAGCCGTGATGTCATCAAAGTGCGACTATCTAATTTTACACTGTAAAACACCAGAATATGCACAATTTTTAAAGAAACACACCACAAGAATGCTTGTGGTAGCTCGATGAAAAGCACGCACAAAGCTACTGTTCCTAATTTCGAGACGTGATGTCATCAAAGTTCGACAATCTTATTTTACACCGTAAAACACCTGAATATGCACAATTCCAATGGAAATACACCACAAAAATGCTTGTGGAAGCTCGATGAAATGCACGCATGCAGCTACTATTCCTTAGTTCGAGCCGTGATGTCATCAAAGTTCGACAATCATATTTTACACCATAAAACACCTGAATATGCACAATTCCAATGGAAATACACCACAAAAATGCTTGTGGAAGCTTGATGAAATGCACACACGAAGCTACTATTCCTTATTTCGAGCCGTGATGTCATGTAAGTTCGACAATCTTATTTTACACCGTAAAACACCTGAATATGCACAATTCCAATAGAAATACACCACAAAAATGCTTGTGGAAGCTTGATGAAATGCACGCACAAAGCTACTATTCCTTAGTTCGAGCCGTGATGTCATCAAAGTGCGACAATCTAATTTTACACCGTAAAACAACAGAATATGCACAATTCCAATGGAAACACACCACAAAAATGCTTGTGGAAGCTCGATGAAATGCACGCACGAAGCTACTATTCCTTAGTTCGAGCCGTGATGTCATCAAAGTGCGACAGTCTAATTTTACACCGTAAAACACCTGAATATGCACAATTCCAATGGAAACACACAACAAAAATGCTTGTGGAAGCTCGATGAAATGCACGCACAAAGCTGCTGTTCCTAAGTTCGAGTCGTGATGTCATCAAAGTTCGACAATCTTATTTTACACCGTAAAACACCTGAATATGCACAATTCCAATGGAAATACACCACAAAAATGCTTGTGGAAGCTCGATGAAATGCACGCACGAAGCTACTATGTCTTAGATCGACCCGTGATGTCATCAAAGTGCGACTATCTAATTTTACACCGTAAAACACCTGAATATGCACAATTTTAAAAGAAATACACCACAAAAATGCTTGAGGAAGCTCGATGAAATGCACGCACAAAGCTATTGTTCCTAAGTTCGAGCCGTGATGTCATCAAAGTGCGACTAACTAATTTTACACCTTAAAACACCTGAATATGCACAATTTTAAAACAAACACACCACAAAAATTCATGTGGTAGCTCGATGAAATGCATGCTCGAAGCTACTATTCCTTAGTTCGAGCCGTGATGTCATCAAAGTGCGACAATCTAATTTTACACCGTAAAACAACTGAACATGCACAATTCCAAAAAAAACACACCACAAAAATGCTTGTGAAAGCTCGATGAAATGCACGCATGAAGCTACTATTTCTAGTTCAAGCCGTGATGTCATCAAAGTTCGACAATCATATTTTACACCATAAAACACCTGAATATGCACATTTCCAATGGAAACACACCACAAAAATGCTTGTGGAAGCTCGATGAAATGCACGCACGAAGCCACAATTCCTTAGTTCGAGCCGTGATGTCATCAAAGTGCGACTATCTAATTTTACACTGTAAAACACCAGAATATGCACAATTTTTAAAGAAACACACCACAAGAATGCTTGTGGTAGCTCGATGAAAAGCACGCACAAAGCTACTGTTCCTAATTTCGAGACGTGATGTCATCAAAGTTCGACAATCTTATTTTACACCGTAAAACACCTGAATATGCACAATTCCAATGGAAATACACCACAAAAATGCTTGTGGAAGCTCGATGAAATGCACGCATGCAGCTACTATTCCTTAGTTCGAGCCGTGATGTCATCAAAGTTCGACAATCATATTTTACACCATAAAACACCTGAATATGCACAATTCCAATGGAAATACACCACAAAAATGCTTGTGGAAGCTTGATGAAATGCACACACGAAGCTACTATTCCTTATTTCGAGCCGTGATGTCATGTAAGTTCGACAATCTTATTTTACACCGTAAAACACCTGAATATGCACAATTCCAATGGAAATACACCACAAAAATGCTTGTGGAAGCTTGATGAAATGCACGCACAAAGCTACTATTCCTTAGTTCGAGCCGTGATGTCATCAAAGTGCGACAATCTAATTTTACACCGTAAAACAACAGAATATGCACAATTCCAATGGAAACACACCACAAAAATGCTTGTGGAAGCTCGATGAAATGCACGCACGAAGCTACTATTCCTTAGTTCGAGCCGTGATGTCATCAAAGTGCGACAGTCTAATTTTACACCGTAAAACACCTGAAAATGCACAATTCCAATGGAAACACAACAAAAATGCTTGTGGAAGCTCGATGAAATGCACGCACAAAGCTGCTGTTCCTAAGTTCGAGTCGTGATGTCATCAAAGTTCGACAATCTTATTTTACACCGTAAAACACCTGAATATGCACAATTCCAATGGAAATACACCACAAAAATGCTTGTGGAAGCTCGATGAAATGCACGCACGAAGCTACTATGTCTTAGATCGACCCGTGATGTCATCAAAGTGCGACTATCTAATTTTACACCGTAAAACACCTGAATATGCACAATTTTAAAAGAAATACACCACAAAAATGCTTGAGGAAGCTCGATGAAATGCACGCACAAAGCTATTGTTCCTAAGTTCGAGCCGTGATGTCATCAAAGTTCGACAATCTTATTTTACACCGTAAAACACCTGAATATGCACAATTCCAATGAAACACACCACAAAAATGCTTGTGGAAGCTCGATGAAATGCATGCACGAAACTACTATTCCTTAGTTCGAGCCGTGATGTCATCAAAGTTTGACTATCTAATTTAACACCGTAAAACACCTGAATATGCACAATTCCAATGGAAATACACCACAAAAATGCTTGTGGAAGCTCGATGAAATGCACGCACGAAGCTACTTTTCCTTAGTTCGAGCTTTGATGTCATCAAAGTTCGACAATCTTATTTTACACCGTAAAACACCTGAATATGCACAATTCCAATGGAAACACACCACAAAAATGCTTGTGGAAGCTCGATGAAATACACACACGAAGCTACTATTCCTTTGTTTCTAGCTGTGATGTCATGAAGTTCGACAATCTTAGTTTACACCGTAAAAAACACGTGAATATGCACAATTCCAATGAAACACACCACAAAAATGCATGTGGAAGCTCGATGAACTTCATGCACAAAGCTACTGTTCCTAAGTTCGAGCCGTGATGTCATCAAAGTGCGACTATCTAATTTTACACCGTAAAACAACAGAATATGCACAATTTTAAAAGAAATACACCACAAAAATGCTTGTGGAAGCTCGATGAAATGCACGCACAAAGCTATTGTTCCTAAGTTTGAGCCATGATGTCATCAAAGTTCGATAATCTTATTTTACACCGTAAAACACCTGAATATGCACAATTCCAATGGAAACACACCACAAAAATGCTTGTGGAAGTTCGATGAAATGCACACACGAAGCTACTAATCCTTAGTTCGAGCCGTGATGTCATGAAAGTTCGACAATCTTATTTTACACTGTAAAACACCTGAATATGCACAATTCCAATGAAAGACACCACAAAAATGCTTGTGGAAGCTCGATGAAATTCACGCACAAAGCTACTGTTCCTAAGTTCGAGCCGTGATGTCATCAAAGTGCGATTATCTAATTTTACACCGTAAAATAACAGAATATGCACAATTTTAAAAGAAATACACCACAAAAATGCTTGTGGAAGCTCGATGAAATGCACGCACAAAGCTACTGTTCCTAAAATCGAGCCATGATGTCATCAAAGTTCGATAATCTTATTATACACCATAAAACACCTGAATATGCACAATTCCAATCGAAATACACCACAAAAATGCTTGTGGAAGCTCGATGAAATGCACGCATGAAGCTACTATTCCTAGTTCAAGCCGTGATGTCATCAAAGTTCGACAATCATATTTTACACCGTAAAACACCTGAATATGCACATTTCCAATGGAAACACACCAAAAAAATGCTTGTGGAAGCTCGATGAAATGCATGCACGAAGCTACTATTCCTTAGTTCGAGCCGTGATGTCATCAAAGTGCGACAATCTAATTTTACACCGTAAAACAACTGAATATGCATAATTCCAATTGAAACACACCACAAAAATGCTTGTGGAAGCTCGATGAAATGCACGCACGAAGCTACTATTCCTTAGTTCGAGCCGTGATGTCATCAAAGTGCGACTATCTAATTTTACACCATAAAACACCTGAATATGCACAATTTTTAAAGAAACACACCACAAAAATGCTTGTGGTAGCTCGATGAAATGCACGCACAAAACTACTGTTCCTAATTTCGAGCTGTGATGTCATCAAAGTTCGACAATCTTATTTTACACCGTAAAACACCTGAATATGCACAATTCCAATGGAAATACACCACAAAAATGCTTGTGGAAGCTCGATGAAATGCACGCACGAAGCTACTATGTCTTAGATCGACCTGTGATGTCATCAAAGTGCGACTATCTAATTTTACACCGTAAAACAACAGAATATGCACAATTCCAATGGAAACACACCACAAAAATGCTTGTGGAAACTCGATGAAATGCACGCACGAAGCTACTATGTCTTAGATCGACCCGTGATGTCATCAAAGTGCGACTATCTAATTTTGCACCGTAAAACACCTGAATATGAACAATTTTAAAAGAAATACACCACAAAAATGCTTGTGGAAGCTCGATGAAATGCACGCACGAAGCTACTATTCCGAAGTTCGAGCCGTGATGTCATCAAAGTGCGACTATCTAATTTTACACCGTAAAACACCTGAATATGCACAATTCCAATGGAAATACACCACAAAAATGCTTGTGGAAGGTCGATGAAATGCACGCATGAAGCTACTATTCCTAGTTCAAGCCGTGATGTCATCAAAGTTCGACAATCATATTTTACACCATAAAACACCTGAATATGCACATTTCCAATGGAAACACACCACAAAAATGCTTGTGGAAGCTCGATGAAATGCACGCATGAAGCTACTATTCCTTTGATCGAGCCGTGATGTCATCAAAGTGCGACTATCTAATTTTACACTGTAAAACACCAGAATATGCAAAATTTTTAAAGAAACACACCACAAGAATGCTTGTGGTAGCTCGATGAAATGCACCCACAAAGCTACTGTTCCTAATTTCGAGCCGTGATGTCATCAAAGTTTGACAATCTTATTTTACACCGTAAAACACCTGAATATGCACAATTCCAATGGAAATACACCACAAAAATGCTTGTGGAAGCTCGATGAAATGCACGCACGAAGCTACTATTCGTTAGTTCGAGCCGTGATGTCATCAAAGTGCGACAGTCTAATTTTACACCGTAAAACACCTGAATATGCACAATTCCAATGGAAACACACAACAAAAATGCTTGTGGAAGCTCGATGAAATGCACGCACAAAGCTACTGTTCCTAAGTTCGAGCCGTGATGTCATCAAAGTTCGACAATCTTATTTTACACCGTAAAACACCTGAATATGCACAATTCCAATGGAAATACTCCACAAAAATGCTTGTGGAAGCTCGATGAAATGCACGCACGAAGCTACTATGTCTTAGATCGACCCGTGATGTCATCAAAGTGCGACTATCTAATTTTACACTGTAAAACACCTGAATATGCACAATTTTAAAAGAAATACACCACAAAAATGCTTGTGGAAGCTCGATGAAATGCATGCACGAAGCTAATATTCCTTAGTTCGAGCCTTGATGTCATCAAAGTGCGACTATCTAATTTTACACTGTAAAACACCTGAATATGCACAATTTTAAAAGAAATACACCAAAAAAATGCTTGAGGAAGCTCGATGAAATGCACGCACAAAGCTACTGTTCCTAAGTTCGAGCCGTGATGTCATCAAAGTTCGACAATCTTTTTTTACACGGTGAAACACCTGAATATGCACAATTCCAATGGAAATACACCACAAAAATGCTTGTGGAAGCTCGATGAAATGCACGCATGAAGCTACTATTCCTAGTTCAAGCCGTGATGTCATCAAAGTTCGACAATCATATTTTACACCGTAAAACACCTGAATATGCACATTTCTAATGGAAACACACCACAAAAATGCTTGTGGAAGCTCGATGAAATGCACGCACGAAGCCACTATTCCTTAGTTCGAGCCGTGATGTCATCAAAGTGCGACTATCTAATTTTACACCGTAAAACACCTGAATATGCACAATTTTTAAAGAAACACACCACAAAAATGCTTGTGGTAGCTCGATGAAATGAACGCACAAAGCTACTGTTCCTAATTTCGAGCCGTGATGTCATCAAAGTTCGACAATCTTATTTTACACCGTAAAACACCTGAATATGCACAATTCCAATGGAAATACACCACAAAAATGCTTGTGGAAGCTCGATGAAATGCACGCATGAAGCTACTATTCCTTAGTTCGAGCCGTGATGTCATCAAAGTTCGACAATAATATATTACACCATAAAACACCTGAATATGCACAATTCCAATGGAAATACACCACAAAAATGCTTGTGGAAGCTCGATGAAATGCACGCACGAAGATACTATGTCTTAGTTCGAGCCGTGATGTCATCAAAGTGCGACTATCTAATTTTACACCGTAAAAAACCTGAATATGCACAATTTTAAAAGAAATACACCTCAAAAATGCTTGTGGAAGCTCGATGAAATGCACGCACAAAGCTACTGTTCCTAAGTTCGAGCCATGATGTCATCAAAGTTCGATAATCTTATTATACACCGTAAAACACCTGAATATGCACAATTCCAATGGAAATACACCACAAAAATGCTTGTGGAAGCTCGATGAAATGCACGCACGAAGCTACTATGTCTTAGTTCGAGCCGTGATGTCATCAAAGTACGACTATCTAAGTTTACACCGGAATACACCTGAATATGCACAATTTTAAAAGAAACACACCACAAAAATGCTTGTGGAAGCTCGATGAAATGCAAGCACAAAGCTACTATTCCTAAGTTCGAGCCGTGATGTCATCAAAGTGCGACTAACTAATTTTACACCTTAAAACACCTGAATATGCACAATTTTAAAACAAACACACCACAAAAATTCATGTGGTAGCTCGATGAAATGCATGCTCAAAGCTACTATTCCTTAGTTCGAGCCGTGATGTCATCAAAGTGCGACAATCTAATTTTACACCGTAAAACAACTGAACATGCACAATTCCAATAAAAACACACCACAAAAATGCTTGTGAAAGCTCAATGAAATGCACGCATGAAGCTACTATTTCTAGTTCAAGCCGTGATGTCATCAAAGTTCGACAATCATATTTTACACCATAAAACACCTGAATATGCACATTTCCAATGGAAACACACCACAAAAATGCTTGTGGAAGCTCGATGAAATGCACGCACGAAGCCACAATTCCTTAGTTCGAGCCGTGATGTCATCAAAGTGCGACTATCTAATTTTACACTGTAAAACACCAGAATATGCACAATTTTTAAAGAAACACACCACAAGAATGCTTGTGGTAGCTCGATGAAAAGCACGCACAAAGCTACTGTTCCTAATTTCGAGACGTGATGTCATCAAAGTTCGACAATCTTATTTTACACCGTAAAACACCTGAATATGCACAATTCCAATGGAAATACACCACAAAAATGCTTGTGGAAGCTCGATGAAATGCACGCATGCAGCTACTATTCCTTAGTTCGAGCCGTGATGTCATCAAAGTTCGACAATCATATTTTACACCATAAAACACCTGAATATGCACAATTCCAATGGAAATACACCACAAAAATGCTTGTGGAAGCTTGATGAAATGCACACACGAAGCTACTATTCCTTATTTCGAGCCGTGATGTCATGTAAGTTCGACAATCTTATTTTACACCGTAAAACACCTGAATATGCACAATTCCAATGGAAATACACCACAAAAATGCTTGTGGAAGCTTGATGAAATGCACGCACAAAGCTACTATTCCTTAGTTCGAGCCGTGATGTCATCAAAGTGCGACAATCTAATTTTACACCGTAAAACAACAGAATATGCACAATTCCAATGGAAACACACCACAAAAATGCTTGTGGAAGCTCGATGAAATGCACGCACGAAGCTACTATTCCTTAGTTCAAGCCGTGATGTCATCAAAGTGCGACAGTCTAATTATACACCGTAAAACACCTGAATATGCACAATTCCAATGGAAACACACAACAAAAATGCTTGTGGAAGCTCGATGAAATGCACGCACAAACCTACTGTTCCTAAGTTCTAGTCGTGATGTCATGAAAGTTCGACAATCTTATTTTACACCGTAAAACACCTGAATATGCACAATTCCAATGGAAATACACCACAAAAATGCTTGTGGAAGCTCGATGAAATGCACGCACGAAGCTACTATGTCTTAGATCGACCCGTGATGTCATCAAAGTGCGACTATCTAATTTTACACCGTAAAACACCTGAATATGCACAATTTTTAAAGAAAAACACCACAAAAATGCTTGTGGTAGCTCGATGAAATGCACGCACAAAACTACTGTTCCTAATTTCGAGCTGTGATGTCATCAAAGTTCGACAATCTTATTTTACACCGTAAAACACCTGAATATGCACAATTCCAATGGAAATACACCACAAAAATGCTTGTGGAAGCTCGATGAAATGCACGCACGAAGCTACTATGTCTTAGATCGACCTGTGATGTCATCAAAGTGCGACTATCTAATTTTACACCGTAAAACAACAGAATATGCACAATTCCAATGGAAACACACCACAAAAATGCTTGTGGAAACTCGATGAAATGCACGCACGAAGCTACTATGTCTTAGATCGACCCGTGATGTCATCAAAGTGCGACTATCTAATTTTGCACCGTAAAACACCTGAATATGAACAATTTTAAAAGAAATACACCACAAAAATGCTTGTGGAAGCTCGATGAAATGCACGCACGAAGCTACTATTCCGAAGTTCGAGCCGTGATGTCATCAAAGTGCGACTATCTAATTTTACACCGTAAAACACCTGAATATGCACAATTCCAATGGAAATACACCACAAAAATGCTTGTGGAAGGTCGATGAAATGCACGCATGAAGCTACTATTCCTAGTTCAAGCCGTGATGTCATCAAAGTTCGACAATCATATTTTACACCATAAAACACCTGAATATGCACATTTCCAATGGAAACACACCACAAAAATGCTTGTGGAAGCTCGATGAAATGCACGCATGAAGCTACTATTCCTTTGATCGAGCCGTGATGTCATCAAAGTGCGACTATCTAATTTTACACTGTAAAACACCAGAATATGCAAAATTTTTAAAGAAACACACCACAAGAATGCTTGTGGTAGCTCGATGAAATGCACCCACAAAGCTACTGTTCCTAATTTCGAGCCGTGATGTCATCAAAGTTTGACAATCTTATTTTACACCGTAAAACACCTGAATATGCACAATTCCAATGGAAATACACCACAAAAATGCTTGTGGAAGCTCGATGAAATGCACGCACGAAGCTACTATTCCTTAGTTCGAGCCGTGATGTCATCAAAGTGCGACAGTCTAATTTTACACCGTAAAACACCTGAATATGCACAATTCCAATGGAAACACACAACAAAAATGCTTGTGGAAGCTCGATGAAATGCACGCACAAAGCTACTGTTCCTAAGTTCGAGCCGTGATGTCATCAAAGTTCGACAATCTTATTTTACACCGTAAAACACCTGAATATGCACAATTCCAATGGAAATACTCCACAAAAATGCTTGTGGAAGCTCGATGAAATGCACGCACGAAGCTACTATGTCTTAGATCGACCCGTGATGTCATCAAAGTGCGACTATCTAATTTTACACTGTAAAACACCTGAATATGCACAATTTTAAAAGAAATACACCACAAAAATGCTTGTGGAAGCTCGATAAAATGCATGCACGAAGCTAATATTCCTTAGTTCGAGCCTTGATGTCATCAAAGTGCGACTATCTAATTTTACACTGTAAAACACCTGAATATGCACAATTTTAAAAGAAATACACCAAAAAAATGCTTGAGGAAGCTCGATGAAATGCACGCACAAAGCTACTGTTCCTAAGTTCGAGCCGTGATGTCATCAAAGTTCGACAATCTTATTTTACACGGTGAAACACCTGAATATGCACAATTCCAATGGAAATACACCACAAAAATGCTTGTGGAAGCTCGATGAAATGCACGCATGAAGCTACTATTCCTAGTTCAAGCCGTGATGTCATCAAAGTTCGACAATCATATTTTACACCGTAAAACACCTGAATATGCACATTTCTAATGGAAACACACCACAAAAATGCTTGTGGAAGCTCGATGAAATGCACGCACGAAGCCACTATTCCTTAGTTCGAGCCGTGATGTCATCAAAGTGCGACTATCTAATTTTACACCGTAAAACACCTGAATATGCACAATTTTTAAAGAAACACACCACAAAAATGCTTGTGGTAGCTCGATGAAATGAACGCACAAAGCTACTGTTCCTAATTTCGAGCCGTGATGTCATCAAAGTTCGACAATCTTATTTTACACCGTAAAACACCTGAATATGCACAATTCCAATGGAAATACACCACAAAAATGCTTGTGGAAGCTCGATGAAATGCACGCATGAAGCTACTATTCCTTAGTTCGAGCCGTGATGTCATCAAAGTTCGACAATAATATATTACACCATAAAACACCTGAATATGCACAATTCCAATGGAAATACACCACAAAAATGCTTGTGGAAGCTCGATGAAATGCACGCACGAAGATACTATGTCTTAGTTCGAGCCGTGATGTCATCAAAGTGCGACTATCTAATTTTACACCGTAAAAAACCTGAATATGCACAATTTTAAAAGAAATACACCTCAAAAATGCTTGTGGAAGCTCGATGAAATGCACGCACAAAGCTACTGTTCCTAAGTTCGAGCCATGATGTCATCAAAGTTCGATAATCTTATTATACACCGTAAAACACCTGAATATGCACAATTCCAATGGAAATACACCACAAAAATGCTTGTGGAAGCTCGATAAAATGCACGCACGAAGCTACTATGTCTTAGTTCGAGCCGTGATGTCATCAAAGTACGACTATCTAAGTTTACACCGTAAAACACCTGAATATGCACAATTTTAAAAGAAACACACCACAAAAATGCTTGTGGAAGCTCGATGAAATGCAAGCACAAAGCTACTATTCCTAAGTTCGAGCCGTGATGTCATCAAAGTGCGACTAACTAATTTTACACCTTAAAACACCTGAATATGCACAATTTTAAAACAAACACACCACAAAAATTCATGTGGTAGCTCGATGAAATGCATGCTCGAAGCTACTATTCCTTAGTTCGAGCCGTGATGTCATCAAAGTGCGACAATCTAATTTTACACCGTAAAACAACTGAACATGCACAATTCCAATAAAAACACACCACAAAAATGCTTGTGAAAGCTCGATGAAATGCACGCATGAAGCTACTATTTCTAGTTCAAGCCGTGATGTCATCAAAGTTCGACAATCATATTTTACACCATAAAACACCTGAATATGCACATTTCCAATGGAAACACACCACAAAAATGCTTGTGGAAGCTCGATGAAATGCACGCACGAAGCCACAATTCCTTAGTTCGAGCCGTGATGTCATCAAAGTGCGACTATCTAATTTTACACTGTAAAACACCAGAATATGCACAATTTTTAAAGAAACACACCACAAGAATGCTTGTGGTAGCTCGATGAAAAGCACGCACAAAGCTACTGTTCCTAATTTCGAGACGTGATGTCATCAAAGTTCGACAATCTTATTTTACACCGTAAAACACCTGAATATGCACAATTCCAATGGAAATACACCACAAAAATGCTTGTGGAAGCTCGATGAAATGCACGCATGCAGCTACTATTCCTTAGTTCGAGCCGTGATGTCATCAAAGTTCGACAATCATATTTTACACCATAAAACACCTGAATATGCACAATTCCAATGGAAATACACCACAAAAATGCTTGTGGAAGCTTGATGAAATGCACACACGAAGCTACTATTCCTTATTTCGAGCCGTGATGTCATGTAAGTTCGACAATCTTATTTTACACCGTAAAACACCTGAATATGCACAATTCCAATGGAAATACACCACAAAAATGCTTGTGGAAGCTTGATGAAATGCACGCACAAAGCTACTATTCCTTAGTTCGAGCCGTGATGTCATCAAAGTGCGACAATCTAATTTTACACCGTAAAACAACAGAATATGCACAATTCCAATGGAAACACACCACAAAAATGCTTGTGGAAGCTCGATGAAATGCACGCACGAAGCTACTATTCCTTAGTTCAAGCCGTGATGTCATCAAAGTGCGACAGTCTAATTATACACCGTAAAACACCTGAATATGCACAATTCCAATGGAAACACACAACAAAAATGCTTGTGGAAGCTCGATGAAATGCACGCACAAACCTACTGTTCCTAAGTTCTAGTCGTGATGTCATGAAAGTTCGACAATCTTATTTTACACCGTAAAACACCTGAATATGCACAATTCCAATGGAAATACACCACAAAAATGCTTGTGGAAGCTCGATGAAATGCACGCACGAAGCTACTATGTCTTAGATCGACCCGTGATGTCATCAAAGTGCGACTATCTAATTTTACACCGTAAAACACCTGAATATGCACAATTTTTAAAGAAACACACCACAAAAATGCTTGTGGTAGCTCGATGAAATGCACGCACAAAACTACTGTTCCTAATTTCGAGCTGTGATGTCATCAAAGTTCGACAATCTTATTTTACACCGTAAAACACCTGAATATGCACAATTCCAATGGAAATACACCACAAAAATGCTTGTGGAAGCTCGATGAAATGCACGCACGAAGCTACTATGTCTTAGATCGACCTGTGATGTCATCAAAGTGCGACTATCTAATTTTACACCGTAAAACAACAGAATATGCACAATTCCAATGGAAACACACCACAAAAATGCTTGTGGAAACTCGATGAAATGCACGCACGAAGCTACTATGTCTTAGATCGACCCGTGATGTCATCAAAGTGCGACTATCTAATTTTGCACCGTAAAACACCTGAATATGAACAATTTTAAAAGAAATACACCACAAAAATGCTTGTGGAAGCTCGATGAAATGCACGCACGAAGCTACTATTCCGAAGTTCGAGCCGTGATGTCATCAAAGTGCGACTATCTAATTTTACACCGTAAAACACCTGAATATGCACAATTCCAATGGAAATACACCACAAAAATGCTTGTGGAAGGTCGATGAAATGCACGCATGAAGCTACTATTCCTAGTTCAAGCCGTGATGTCATCAACGTTCGACAATCATATTTTACACAATAAAACACCTGAATATGCACATTTCCAATGGAAACACACCACAAAAATGCTTGTGGAAGCTCGATGAAATGCACGCATGAAGCTACTATTCCTTTGATCGAGCCGTGATGTCATCAAAGTGCGACTATCTAATTTTACACTGTAAAACACCAGAATATGCACAATTTTTAAAGAAACACACCACAAGAATGCTTGTGGTAGCTCGATGAAATGCACCCACAAAGCTACTGTTCCTAATTTCGAGCCGTGATGTCATCAAAGTTTGACAATCTTATTTTACACCGTAAAACACCTGAATATGCACAATTCCAATGGAAATACACCACAAAAATGCTTGTGGAAGCTCGATGAAATGCACGCACGAAGCTACTATTCCTTAGTTCGAGCCGTGATGTCATCAAAGTGCGACAGTCTAATTTTACACCGTAAAACACCTGAATATGCACAATTCCAATGGAAACACACAACAAAAATGCTTGTGGAAGCTCGATGAAATGCACGCACAAAGCTACTGTTCCTAAGTTCGAGCCGTGATGTCATCAAAGTGCGACTATCTAATTTTACACCGTAAAACACCTGAATATGCACAATTTTTAAAGAAACACACCACAAAAATGCTTGTGGTAGCTCGATGAAATGCACGCACGAAGCTACTATGTCTTAGATCGACCCGTGATGTCATCAAAGTGCGACTATCTAATTTTACACTGTAAAACACCTGAATATGCACAATTTTAAAAGAAATACACCACAAAAATGCTTGTGGAAGCTCGATGAAATGCATGCACGAAGCTAATATTCCTTATTTCGAGCCTTGATGTCATCAAAGTGCGACTATCTAATTTTACACTGTAAAACACCTGAATATGCACAATTTTAAAAGAAATACACCAAAAAAATGCTTGAGGAAGCTCGATGAAATGCACGCACAAAGCTACTGTTCCTAAGTTCGAGCCGTGATGTCATCAAAGTTCGACAATCTTATTTTACACCGTGAAACACCTGAATATGCACAATTCCAATGGAAATACACCACAAAAATGCTTGTGGAAGCTCGATGAAATGCACGCATGAAGCTACTATTCCTAGTTCAAGCCGTGATGTCATCAAAGTTCGACAATCATATTTTACACCGTAAAACACCTGAATATGCACATTTCTAATGGAAACACACCACAAAAATGCTTGTGGAAGCTCGATGAAATGCACGCACGAAGCCACTATTCCTTAGTTCGAGCCGTGATGTCATCAAAGTGCGACTATCTAATTTTACACCGTAAAACACCTGAATATGCACAATTTTTAAAGAAACACACCACAAAAATGCTTGTGGTAGCTCGATGAAATGAACGCACAAAGCTACTGTTCCTAATTTCGAGCCGTGATGTCATCAAAGTTCGACAATCTTATTTTACACCGTAAAACACCTGAATATGCACAATTCCAATGGAAATACACCACAAAAATGCTTGTGGAAGCTCGATGAAATGCACGCATGAAGCTACTATTCCTTAGTTCGAGCCGTGATGTCATCAAAGTTCGACAATAATATATTACACCATAAAACACCTGAATATGCACAATTCCAATGGAAATACACCACAAAAATGCTTGTGGAAGCTCGATGAAATGCACGCACGAAGATACTATGTCTTAGTTCGAGCCATGATGTCATCAAAGTGCGACTATCTAATTTTACACCGTAAAAAACCTGAATATGCACAATTTTAAAAGAAATACACCTCAAAAATGCTTGTGGAAGCTCGATGAAATGCACGCACAAAGCTACTGTTCCTAAGTTCGAGCCATGATGTCATCAAAGTTCGATAATCTTATTATACACCGTAAAACACCTGAATATGCACAAATCCAATGGAAATACACCACAAAAATGCTTGTGGAAGCTCGATGAAATGCACGCACGAAGCTACTATGTCTTAGTTCGAGCCGTGATGTCATCAAAGTACGACTATCTAAGTTTACACCGTAAAACACCTGAATATGCACAATTTTAAAAGAAACACACCACAAAAATGCTTGTGGAAGCTCGATGAAATGCAAGCACAAAGCTACTATTCCTAAGTTCGAGCCGTGATGTCATCAAAGTGCGACTAACTAATTTTACACCTTAAAACACCTGAATATGCACAATTTTAAAACAAACACACCACAAAAATTCATGTGGTAGCTCGATGAAATGCATGCTCGAAGCTACTATTCCTTAGTTCGAGCCGTGATGTCATCAAAGTGCGACAATCTAATTTTACACCGTAAAACAACTGAACATGCACAATTCCAATAAAAACACACCACAAAAATGCTTGTGAAAGCTCGATGAAATGCACGCATGAAGCTACTATTTCTAGTTCAAGCCGTGATGTCATCAAAGTTCGACAATCATATTTTACACCATAAAACACCTGAATATGCACATTTCCAATGGAAACACACCACAAAAATGCTTGTGGAAGCTCGATGAAATGCACGCACGAAGCCACAATTCCTTAGTTCGAGCCGTGATGTCATCAAAGTGCGACTATCTAATTTTACACTGTAAAACACCAGAATATGCACAATTTTTAAAGAAACACACCACAAGAATGCTTGTGGTAGCTCGATGAAAAGCACGCACAAAGCTACTGTTCCTAATTTCGAGACGTGATGTCATCAAAGTTCGACAATCTTATTTTACACCGTAAAACACCTGAATATGCACAATTCCAATGGAAATACACCACAAAAATGCTTGTGGAAGCTCGATGAAATGCACGCATGCAGCTACTATTCCTTAGTTCGAGCCGTGATGTCATCAAAGTTCGACAATCATATTTTACACCATAAAACACCTGAATATGCACAATTCCAATGGAAATACACCACAAAAATGCTTGTGGAAGCTTGATGAAATGCACACACGAAGCTACTATTCCTTATTTCGAGCCGTGATGTCATGTAAGTTCGACAATCTTATTTTACACCGTAAAACACCTGAATATGCACAATTCCAATAAAAATACACCACAAAAATGCTTGTGGAAGCTTGATGAAATGCACGCACAAAGCTACTATTCCTTAGTTCGAGCCGTGATGTCATCAAAGTGCGACAATCTAATTTTACACCGTAAAACAACAGAATATGCACAATTCCAATGGAAACACACCACAAAAATGCTTGTGGAAGCTCGATGAAATGCACGCACGAAGCTACTATTCCTTAGTTCGAGCCGTGATGTCATCAAAGTGCGACAGTCTAATTTTACACCGTAAAACACCTGAATATGCACAATTCCAATGGAAACACACAACAAAAATGCTTGTGGAAGCTCGATGAAATGCACGCACAAACCTACTGTTCCTAAGTTCTAGTCGTGATGTCATGAAAGTTCGACAATCTTATTTTACACCGTAAAACACCTGAATATGCACAATTCCAATGGAAATACACCACAAAAATGCTTGTGGAAGCTCGATGAAATGCACGCACGAAGCTACTATGTCTTAGATCGACCCGTGATGTCATCAAAGTGCGACTATCTAATTTTACACCGTAAAACACCTGAATATGCACAATTTTAAAAGAAATACACCACAAAAATGCTTGAGGAAGCTCGATGAAATGCACGCACAAAGCTATTGTTCCTAAGTTCGAGCCCTGATGTCATCAAAGTTCGACAATCTTATTTTACACCGTAAAACACCTGAATATGCACAATTCCAATGAAACACACCACAAAAATGCTTGTGGAAGCTCGATGAAATGCATGCACGAAACTACTATTCCTTAGTTCGAGCCGTGATGTCATCAAAGTTTGACTATCTAATTTAACACCGTAAAACACCTGAATATGCACAATTCCAATGGAAATACACCACAAAAATGCTTGTGGAAGCTCGATGAAATGCACTCACGAAGCTACTTTTCCTTAGTTCGAGCTTTGATGTCATCAAAGTTCGACAATCTTATTTTACACCGTAAAACACCTGAATATGCACAATTCCAATGAAACACACCACAAAAATGCTTGTGGAAGCTCGATGAAATGCATGCACGAAACTACTATTCCTTAGTTCGAGCCGTGATGTCATCAAAGTTTGACTATCTAATTTAACACCGTAAAACACCTGAATATGCACAATTCCAATGGAAATACACCACAAAAATGCTTGTGGAAGCTCGATGAAATGCACTCACGAAGCTACTTTTCCTTAGTTCGAGCTTTGATGTCATCAAAGTTCGACAATCTTATTTTACACCGTAAAACACCTGAATATGCACAATTCCAATGGAAACACACCACAAAAATGCTTGTGGAAGCTCGATGAAATACACACACGAAGCTACTATTCCTTTGTTTCTAGCTGTGATGTCATGAAGTTCGACAATCTTAGTTTACACCGTAAAAAACACGTGAATATGCACAATTCCAATGAAACACACCACAAAAATGCATGTGGAAGCTCGATGAACTTCATGCACAAAGCTACTGTTCCTAAGTTCGAGCCGTGATGTCATCAAAGTGCGACTATCTAATTTTACACCGTAAAACAACAGAATATGCACAATTTTAAAAGAAATACACCACAAAAATGCTTGTGGAAGCTCGATGAAATGCAAGCACAAAGCTACTGTTCCTAAGTTTGAGCCGTGATGTCATCAAAGTTCGATAATCTTATTTTACACTGTAAAACACCTGAATATGCACAATTCCAATGGAAACACACCACAAAAATGCTTGTGGAAGTTCGATGAAATGCACACACGAAGCTACTAATCCTTCGTTCGAGCCGTGATGTCATGAAAGTTCGACAATCTTATTTTACACTGTAAAACACCTGAATATGCACAATTCCAATGAAAGACACCACAAAAATGCTTGTGGAAGCTCGATGAAATTCACGCACAAAGCTACTGTTCCTAAGTTCGAGCCGTGATGTCATCAAAGTGCGATTATCTAATTTTACACCGTAAAATAACAGAATATGCACAATTTTAAAAGAAATACACCACAAAAATGCTTGTGGAAGCTCGATGAAATGCACGCACAAAGCTACTGTTCCTAAAATTGAGCCATGATGTCATCAAAGTTCGATAATCTTATTATACACCATAAAACACCTGAATATGCACAATTCCAATCGAAATACACCACAAAAATGCTTGTGGAAGCTCGATGAAATGCACGCATGAAGCTACTATTCCTAGTTCAAGCCGTGATGTCATCAAAGTTCGACAATCATATTTTACACCGTAAAACACCTGAATATGCACATTTCCAATTGAAACACACCACAAAAATGCTTGTGGAAGCTCGATGAAATGCACGCACGAAGCTACTATTCCTTAGTTCGAGCCGTGATGTCATCAAAGTGCGACTATCTAATTTTACACCGTAAAACACCTGAATATGCACAATTTTTAAAGAAACACACCACAAAAATGCTTGTGGTAGCTCGATGAAATGCACGCACAAAGCTACTGTTCCTAATTTCGAGCCGTGATGTCATCAAAGTTTGACAATCTTATTTTACACCATAAAACACCTGAATATATACAATTCCAATGGAAATACACCACAAAAATGCTTGTGGAAGCTTGATGAAATGCACACACGAAGCTACTATTCCTTATTTCGAGCCGTGATGTCATGTAAGTTCGACAATCTTATTTTACACCGTAAAACACCTGAATATGCACAATTCCAATGGAAATACACCACAAAAATGCTTGTGGAAGCTTGATGAAATGCACGCACAAAGCTATTATTCCTTAGTTCGAGCCGTGATGTCATCAAAGTGCGACAATCTAATTTTACACCGTAAAACAACAGAATATGCACAATTCCAATGGAAACACACCACAAAAATGCTTGTGGAAGCTCGATGAAATGCACGCACGAAGCTACTATTCCTTAGTTCGAGCCGTGATGTCATCAAAGTGCGACAGTCTAATTTTACACCATAAAACACCTGAATATGCACAATTCCAATGGAAACACACAACAAAAATGCTTGTGGAAGCTCGATGAAATGCACGCACAAAGCTGCTGTTCCTAAGTTCGAGTCGTGATGTCATCAAAGTTCGACAATCTTATTTTACACCGTAAAACACCTGAATATGCACAATTCCAATGGAAATACACCACAAAAATGCTTGTGGAAGCTCGATGAAATGCACGCACGAAGCTACTATGTCTTAGATCGACCCGTGATGTCATCAAAGTGCGACTATCTAATTTTACACCGTAAAACACCTGAATATGCACAATTTTAAAAGAAATACACCACAAAAATGCTTGAGGAAGCTCGATGAAATGCACGCACAAAGCTATTGTTCCTAAGTTCGAGCCGTGATGTCATCAAAGTTCGACAATCTTATTTTACACCGTAAAACACCTGAATATGCACAATTCCAATGGAAATACACCACAAAAATGCTTGTGGAAGCTCGATGAAATGCACGCATGAAGCTACTATGTCTTAGATCGACCTGTGATGTCATCAAAGTGCGACTATCTAATTTTACACCGTTAAACAACAGAATATGCACAATTCCAATGGAAACACACCACAAAAATGCTTGTGGAAGCTCGATGAAATGCACGCATGAAGCTACTATTCCTTTGATCGAGCCGTGATGTCATCAAAGTGCGACTATCTAATTTTACACTGTAAAACACCAGAATATGCACAATTTTTAAATAAACACACCACAAGAATGCTTGTGGTAGCTCGATGAAATGCACGCACAAAGCTACTGTTCCTAATTTCGAGCCGTGATGTCATCAAAGTTTGACAATCTTATTTTACACCGTAAAACACCTGAATATGCACAATTCCAATGGAAATACACCACAAAAATGCTTGTGGAAGCTCGATGAAATGCACGCACGAAGCTACTATTCCTTAGTTCGAGCCGTGATGTCATCAAAGTGCGACAGTCTAATTTTACACCGTAAAACACCTGAATATGCACAATTCCAATGGAAACACACAACAAAAATGCTTGTGGAAGCTCGATGAAATGCACGCACAAAGCTACTGTTCCTAAGTTCGAGCCGTGATGTCATCAAAGTTCGACAATCTTATTTTACACCGTAAAACACCTGAATATGCACAATTCCAATGGAAATACTCCACAAAAATGCTTGTGGAAGCTCGATGAAATGCACGCATGAAGCTACTATGTCTTAGATCGACCTGTGATGTCATCAAAGTGCGACTATCTAATTTTACACCGTTAAACAACAGAATATGCACAATTCCAATGGAAACACACCACAAAAATGCTTGTGGAAACTCGATGAAATGCACGCACGAAGCTACTATGTCTTAGATCGACCCGTGATGTCATCAAAGTGTGACTATCTAATTTTGCACCGTAAAACACCTGAATATGAACAATTTTAAAAGAAATACACCACAAAAATGCTTGTGGAAGCTCGATGAAATGCACGCACGAAGCTACTATTCCGAAGTTCGAGCCGTGATGTCATCAAAGTGCGACTATCTAATTTTACACCGTAAAACACCTGAATATGCACAATTCCAATGGAAATACACCACAAAAATGCTTGTGGAAGGTCGATGAAATGCAAGCATGAAGCTACTATTCCTAGTTCAAGCCGTGATGTCATCAAAGTTCGACAATCATATTTTACACCATAAAACACCTGAATATGCACATTTCCAATGGAAACACACCACAAAAATGCTTGTGGAAGCTCGATGAAATGCACGCATGAAGCTACTATTCCTTTGATCGAGCCGTGATGTCATCAAAGTGCGACTATCTAATTTTACACTGTAAAACACCAGAATATGCACAATTTTTAAAGAAACACACCACAAGAATGCTTGTGGTAGCTCGATGAAATGCACGCACAAAGCTACTGTTCCTAATTTCGAGCCGTGATGTCATCAAAGTTTTACAATCTTATTTTACACCGTAAAACACCTGAATATGCACAATTCCAATGGAAATACACCACAAAAATGCTTGTGGAAGCTCGATGAAATGCACGCACGAAGCTACTATTCCTTAGTTCGAGCCGTGATGTCATCAAAGTGCGACAGTCTAATTTTACACCGTAAAACACCTGATTATGCACAATTCCAATGGAAACACACAACAAAAATGCTTGTGGAAGCTCGATGAAATGCACGCACAAAGCTACTGTTCCTAAGTTCGAGCCGTGATGTCATCAAAGTTCGACAATCTTATTTTACACCGTAAAACACCTGAATATGCACAATTCCAATGGAAATACTCCACAAAAATGCTTGTGGAAGCTCGATGAAATGCACGCACGAAGCTACTATGTCTTAGATCGACCCGTGATGTCATCAAAGTGCGACTATCTAATTTTACACCGTAAAACACCTGAATATGCACAATTTTAAAAGAAATACACCACAAAAATGCTTGAGGAAGCTCGATGAAATGCACGCACAAAGCTATTATTCCTAAGTTCGAGCCGTGATGTCATCAAAGTTCGACAATCTTATTTTACACCGTAAAACACCTGAATATGCACAATTCCAATGGAAATACACCACAAAAATGCTTGTGGAAGCTCGATGAAATGCACGCATGAAGCTACTATTCCTTAGTTCGAGCCGTGATGTCATCAAAGTTCGACAATCATATATTACACCATAAAACACCTGAATATGCACAATTCCAATGGAAATACACCACAAAAATGCTTGTGGAAGCTCGATGAAATGCACGCACGAAGCTACTATGTCTTAGATCGACCCGTGATGTCATCAAAGTGCGACTATCTAAATTTACACCGTAAAACACCTGAATATGCACAATTTTAAAAGAAATACACCATAAAAATGCTTGTGGTAGCTCGATGAAAAGCACGCACAAAGCTACTGTTCCTAATTTCGAGCAGTGATGTCATCAAAGTTCGACAATCTTATTTTACACCGTAAAGCACCTGAATATGCACTATTCCAATGGAAATACTCCACAACAATGCTTGTGGAAGCTCGATGAAATGCACGCATGAAGCTACTATTCCTTAGTTCGAGACGTGATGTCATCAAAGTTCGACAATCATATTTTACACGGTAAAACACCTGAATATGCACATTTCCAATGAAACACACCACAAAAATGCTTGTGGAATCTCAATAAAATGCACACACGAAGCTACTATTCCTTATTTCGAGACGTGATGTCATGTAAGTTCGACAATCTTATTTTACACCATAAAACACCTGAATATGCACAATTCCAATGGAAATACACCACAAAAATGCTTGTGGAAGCTCGATGAAATGCACGCATGAAGCTACTATTCCTTAGTTCGAGCCGGGATGTCATCAAAGTTCGACAATCATATATTACACCATAAAACACCTGAATATGCACAATTCCAATGGAAACACACAACAAAAATGCTTGTGGAAGCTCGATGAAATGCACGCACAAAGCTACTATGTCTTAGATCGACCCGTGATGTCATCAAAGTGCGACTATCTAATTTTACACCGTAAAACACCTGAATATGCACAATTTTAAAAGAAATACACTGAAAAAATGCTTGAGGAAGCTCGATGAAATGCACGCACAAAGCCACTATTCCTTAGTTCGAGCCGTGATGTCATCAAAGTGCGACTATCTAATTTTACACCGTAAAACACCTGAATATGCACAATTTTTAAAGAAACACACCACAAAAATGCTTGTGGTAGCTCGATGAAATGAACGCACAAAGCTACTGTTCCTAATTTCGAGCCGTGATGTCATCAAAGTTCGACAATCTTATTTTACACCGTAAAACACCTGAATATGCACAATTCCAATGGAAATACACCACAAAAATGCTTGTGGAAGCTCGATGAAATGCACGCACAAAGCTACTGTTCCTAAGTTCGAGCCATGATGTCATCAAAGTTCGATAATCTTATTATACACCGTAAAACACCTGAATATGCACAATTCCAATGGAAATACACCACAAAAATGCTTGTGGAAGCTCGATGAAATGCACGCACGAAGCTACTATTCCTTAGTTCGAGCAGTGATGTCATCAAAGTGCGACTATCTAATTTTACACTGTAAAGCAACAGAATATGCACAATTTTTAAAGAAACACACCACAAAAATGCTTGTGGTAGCTCGATGAAAAGCACGCACAAAGCTACTGTTCCTAATTTCGAGCCGTGATGTCATCAAAGTTCGACAATCTTATTTTACACCGTAAAACACCTGAATATGCACTATTCCAATGGAAATACTCCACAACAATGCTTGTGGAAGCTCGATGAAATGCACGCATGAAGCTACTATTCCTTAGTTCGAGCCGTGATGTCATCAAAGTTCGACAATCATATTTTACACGGTAAAACACCTGAATATGCACATTTCCAATGAAACACACCACAAAAATGCTTGTGGAAGCTCGATGAAATGCACACACGAAGCTACTATTCCTTATTTCGAGACGTGATGTCATGTAAGTTCCACAATCTTATTTTACACCATAAAACACCTGAATATGCACAATTCCAATGGAAATACACCACAAAAATGCTTGTGGAAGCTCGATGAAATGCACGCACGAAGCTACTATGTCTTAGTTCGAGCCGTGATGTCATCAAAGTGCGACTATCTAATTTTACACCGTAAAACACCTGAATATGCACAATTTTAAAAGAAATACACCACAAAAATGCTTGTGGAAGCTCGATGAAATGCACGCACAAAGCTACTATTCCTAAGTTCGAGCCGTGATGTCATCAAAGTGCGACTAACTAATTTTACACCTTAAAACACCTGAATATGCACAATTTTAAAAGAAACACACCACAAAAATGCTTGTGGTAGCTTGATAAAATGCATGCACGAAGCTACTATTCCTTAGTTCGAGCCGTGATGTCATCAAAGTGCGACAATCTAATTTTACACCGTTAAACAACTGAATATGCACAATTCCAATTGAAACACACCACAAAAATGCTTGTGGAAGCTCGATGAAATGCACGCACGAAGCTACTATTCCTTAGTTCGAGCCGTGATGTCATCAAAGTGCGACTATCTAATTTTACACCGTAAAACACCTGAATATGCACAATTATTAAAGAAACACACCACAAAAATGCTTGTGGTAGCTCGATGAAATGCACGCACAAAACTACTGTTCCTAATTTCGAGCTGTGATGTCATCAAAGTTCGACAATCTTATTTTACACCGTAAAACACCTGAATATGCACAATTCCAATGGAAATACACCACAAAAATGCTTGTGGAAGCTCGATGAAATGCACGCACGAAGCTACTATGTCTTAGATCGACCTATGATGTCATCAAAGTGCGACTATCTAATTTTACACCGTAAAACAACAGAATATGCACAATTCCAATGGAAACACACCACAAAAATGCTTGTGGAAGCTCGATGAAATGCACGCACGAAGCTACTATTCCTTAGTTCGAGCCGTGATGTCATCAAAGTGCGACAGTCTAATTTTACACCGTAAAACACCTGAATATGCACAATTCCAATGGAAACACACAACAAAAATGCTTGTGGAAGCTCGATGAAATGCACGCACAAAGCTACTGTTCCTAAGTTCGAGTCGTGATGTCATCAAAGTTCGACAATCTTATTTTACACCGTAAAACACCTGAATATGCACAATTCCAATGGAAATACACCACAAAAATGCTTGTGGAAGCTCGATGAAATGCACGCATGAAGCTACTATGTCTTAGATCGACCCGTGATGTCATCAAAGTGCGACTATCTAATTTTACACCGTAAAACACCTGAATATGCACAATTTTAAAAGAAATACACCACAAAAATGCTTGAGGAAGCTCGATGAAATGCACGCACAAAGCTATTGTTCCTAAGTTCGAGCCGTGATGTCATCAAAGTTCGACAATCTTATTTTACACCGTAAAACACCTGAATATGCACAATTCCAATGGAAATACACCACAAAAATGCTTGTGGAAGCTCAATGAAATGCACGCACGAAGCTACTATGTCTTAGATCGACCTGTGATGTCATCAAAGTGCGACTATCTAATTTTACACCGTTAAACAACAGAATATGCACAATTCCAATGGAAACACACCACAAAAATGCTTGTGGAAACTCGATGAAATGCACGCACGAAGCTACTATGTCTTAGATCGACCCGTGATGTCATCAAAGTGCGACTATCTAATTTTGCACCGTAAAACACCTGAATATGAACAATTTTAAAAGAAATACACCACAAAAATGCTTGTGGAAGCTCAATGAAATGCACGCACGAAGCTACTATTCCGAAGTTCGAGCCGTGATGTCATCAAAGTGCGACTATCTAATTTTACACCGTAAAACACCTGAATATGCACAATTCCAATGGAAATACACCACAAAAATGCTTGTGGAAGGTCGATGAAATGCAAGCATGAAGCTACTATTCCTAGTTCAAGCCGTGATGTCATCAAAGTTCGACAATCATATTTTACACCATATAACACCTGAATATGCACATTTCCAATGGAAACACACCACAAAAATGCTTGTGGAAGCTCGTTGCAATGCACGCATGAAGCTACTATTCCTTTGATCGAGCCGTGATGTCATCAAAGTGCGACTATCTAATTTTACACTGTAAAACACCAGAATATGCACAATTTTTAAAGAAACACACCACAAGAATGCTTGTGGTAGCTCGATGAAATGCACGCACAAAGCTACTGTTCCTAATTTCGAGCCGTGATGTCATCAAAGTTCGACAATCTTATTTTACACCGTAAAACACCTGAATATGCACAATTCCAATGGAAATACACCACAAAAATGCTTGTGGAAGCTCGATGAAATGCACGCACGAAGCTACTATTCCTTAGTTCGAGCCGTGATGTCATCAAAGTGCGACAGTCTAATTTTACACCGTAAAACACCTGAATATGCACAATTCCAATGGAAACACACAACAAAAATGCTTATGGAAGCTCGATGAAATGCACGCACAAAGCTATTGTTCCTAAGTTCGAGCCGTGATGTCATCAAAGTTCGACAATCTTATTTTACACCGTAAAACACCTGAATATGCACAATTCCAATGGAAATACACCACAAAAATGCTTGTGGAAGCTCGATGAAATGCACGCATGAAGCTACTATTCCTTAGTTCGAGCCGTGATGTCATCAAAGTTCGACAATCATATATTACACCATAAAACACCTGAATATGCACAATTCCAATGGAAATACACCACAAAAATGCTTGTGGAAGCTCGATGAAATGCACGCACGAAGCTACTATGTCTTAGATCGACCCGTGATGTCATCAAAGTGCGACTATCTAATTTTACACCGTAAAACACCTGAATATGCACAATTTTAAAAGAAATACACCACAAAAATGCTTGTGGTAGCTCGATGAAAAGCACGCACAAAGCTACTGTTCCTAATTTCGAGCAGTGATGTCATCAAAGTTCGACAATCTTATTTTACACCGTAAAACACCTGAATATGCACTATTCCAATGGAAATACTCCACAACAATGCTTGTGGAAGGTCGATGAAATGCAAGCATGAAGCTACTATTCCTAGTTCAAGCCGTGATGTCATCAAAGTTCGACAATCATATTTTACACCATATAACACCTGAATATGCACATTTCCAATGGAAACACACCACAAAAATGCTTGTGGAAGCTCGTTGAAATGCACGCATGAAGCTACTATTCCTTTGATCGAGCCGTGATGTCATCAAAGTGCGACTATCTAATTTTACACTGTAAAACACCAGAATATGCACAATTTTTAAAGAAACACACCACAAGAATGCTTGTGGTAGCTCGATGAAATGCACGCACAAAGCTACTGTTCCTAATTTCGAGCCGTGATGTCATCAAAGTTTGACAATCTTATTTTACACCGTAAAACACCTGAATATGCACAATTCCAATGGAAATACACCACAAAAATGCTTGTGGAAGCTCGATGAAATGCACGCACGAAGCTACTATTCCTTAGTTCGAGCCGTGATGTCATCAAAGTGCGACAGTCTAATTTTACACCGTAAAACACCTGAATATGCACAATTCCAATGGAAACACACAACAAAAATGCTTGTGGAAGCTCGATGAAATGCACGCACAAAGCTATTGTTCCTAAGTTCGAGCCGTGATGTCATCAAAGTTCGACAATCTTATTTTACACCGTAAAACACCTGAATATGCACAATTCCAATGGAAATACACCACAAAAATGCTTGTGGAAGCTCGATGAAATGCACGCATGAAGCTACTATTCCTTAGTTCGAGCCGTGATGTCATCAAAGTGCGACAGTCTAATTTTACACCGTAAAACACCTGAATATGCACAATTCCAATGGAAACACACAACAAAAATGCTTGTGGAAGCTCGATGAAATGCACGCACAAAGCTATTGTTCCTAAGTTCGAGCCGTGATGTCATCACAGTTCGACAATCATATATTACACCATAAAACACCTGAATATGCACAATTCCAATGGAAATACACCACAAAAATGCTTGTGGAAGCTCGATGAAATGCACGCACGAAGCTACTATGTCTTAGATCGACCCGTGATGTCATCAAAGTGCGACTATCTAATTTTACACCGTAAAACACCTGAATATGCACAATTTTAAAAGAAATACACCACAAAAATGCTTGTGGTAGCTCGATGAAAAGCACGCACAAAGCTACTGTTCCTAATTTCGAGCAGTGATGTCATCAAAGTTCGACAATCTTATTTTACACCGTAAAACACCTGAATATGCACTATTCCAATGGAAATACTCCACAACAATGCTTGTGGAAGCTCGATGAAATGCACGCATGAAGCTACTATTCCTTAGTTCGAGCCGTGATGTCATCAAAGTTCGACAATCATATTTTACATGGTAAAACACCTGAATATGCACATTTCCAATGAAACACACCACAAAAATGCTTGTGGAATCTCAATAAAATGCACACACGAAGCTACTATTCCTTATTTCGAGACGTGATGTCATGTAAGTTCGACAATCTTATTTTACACCATAAAACACCTGAATATGCACAATTCCAATGGAAATACACCACAAAAATGCTTGTGGAAGCTCGATGAAATGCACGCACGAAGCTACTATGTCTTAGTTCGAGCCGTGATGTCATCAAAGTGCGACTATCTAATTTTACACCGTAAAACACCTGAATATGCACAATTTTAAAAGAAACACACCACAAAAATGCTTGTGGTAGCTTGATGAAATGCATGCACGAAGCTACTATTCCTTAGTTCGAGCCGTGATGTCATCAAAGTGCGACTAACTAATTTTACACCTTAAAACACCTGAATATGCACAATTTTAAAAGAAACACACCACAAAAATGCTTGTGGTAGCTTGATGAAATGCATGCACGAAGCTACTATTCCTTAGTTCGAGCCGTGATGTCATCAAAGTGTGACAATCTAATTTTACACCGTATAACAACTGAATATGCACAATTCCAATAAAAACACACCACAAAAAAGCTTGTGGAGGCTCGATGAAATGCACGCATGAAGCTACTATTCCTAGTTCAAGCCGTGATGTCATCAAAGTTCGACAATCATATTTTACACTGTAAAACACCTGAATATGCACATTTCCAATTGAAACACACCACAAAAATGCTTGTGGAAGCTCGATGAAATGCACGCACGAAGCTACTATTCCTTAGTTCGAGCCGTGATGTCATCAAAGTGCGACTATCTAATTTTACACCGTAAAACACCTGAATATGCACAATTTTTAAAGAAACACACCACAAAAATGCTTGTGGTAGCTCGATGAAATGCACGCACAAAGCTACTGTTCCTAATTTCGAGCCGTGATGTTATCAAAGTTCGACAATCTTATTTTACACCGTAAAACACCTGAATATGCACAATTCCAATGGAAATACACCACAAAAATGCTTGTGGAAGCTCGATGAAATGCACGCACGAAGCTACTATGTCTTAGATCGACCCGTGATGTCATCAAAGTGCGACTATCTAATTTTGCACCGTAAAACACCTGAATATGAACAATTTTAAAAGAAATACACCACAAAAATGCTTGTGGAAGCTCGATGAAATGCACGCACGAAGCTACTTTTCCTAAGTTCGAGCCGTGATGTCATCAAAGTGCGACTATCTAATTTTACACCGTAAAACACCTGAATATGCACAATTCCAATGGAAATACACCACAAAAATGCTTGTGGAAGGTCGATGAAATGCACGCATGAAGCTACTATTCCTAGTTCAAGCCGTGATGTCATCAAAGTTCGACAATCATATTTTACACCATAAAACACCTGAATATGCACATTTCCAATGGAAACACACCACAAAAATGCTTGTGGAAGCTCGATGAAATGTACGCACGAAGCCACAAATCCTTAGTTCGAGCCGTGATGTCATCAAAGTGCGACTATCTAATTTTACACTGTAAAACACCAGAATATGCACAATTTTTAAAGAAACACACCACAAGAATGCTTGTGGTAGCTCGATGAAATGCACGCACAAAGCTACTGTTCCTAATTTCTAGCCGTGATGTCATCAAAGTTTGACAATCTTATTTTACACCGTAAAACACCTGAATATGCACAATTCCAATGGAAATACACCACAAAAATGCTTGTGGAAGCTCGATGAAATGCACGCATGAAGCTACTATTCCTTTGATCGAGCCGTGATGTCATCAAAGTTCGACAATCATATTTTACACCATAAAACACCTGAATATGCACAATTCCAATGAAAATACACCACAAAAATGCTTGTGGAAGCTCGATGAAATGCATGTACGAAGCTACTATTCCTAAGTTCGAGCCGTGATGTAATCAAAGTGCGACTATCTAATTTTACACCGTAAAACATCTGAATATGCACAATTTTAAAAGAAACACACCACAAAAATGCTTGTGGTAGCTCGATGAAATGCACGCACGAAGCTACTATTCCTTAGTTCGAGCCGTGATGTCATCAAGGTGCGTCAATCTAATTTTACACCATAAAACAACAGAATATGCACAATTCCAATGGAAACACACCACAAAAATGCTTGTGGAAGCTCGATGAAATGTACGCACGAAGCTACTATTCCTTAGTTCGAGCCGTGATGTCATCAAAGTGCGACAGTCTAATTTTACACCGTAAAACACCTGAATATGCACAATTCCAATGGAAACACACAACAAAAATGCTTGTGGAAGCTCGATGAAATGCACGCACAAAGCTACTATGTCTTAGATCGACCCGTGATGTCATCAAAGTGCGACTATCTAATTTTACACCTTAAAACACCTGAATATGCACAATTTTAAAAGAAATACACCACAAAAATGCTTGTGGAAGCTCGATGAAATGCACGCACGAAGCCACTATTCCTTAGTTCGAGCCGTGATGTCATCAAAGTGCGACTATCTAATTTTACACCGTAAAACACCTGAATATGCACAATTTTTAAAGAAACACACCACAAAAATGCTTTTGGTAGCTCGATGAAATGAACGCACAAAGCTACTGTTCCTAATTTCGAGCCGTGATGTCATCAAAGTTCGACAATCTTATTTTACACCGTAAAACACCTGAATATGCACAATTCCAATGGAAATACACCACAAAAATGCTTGTGGAAGCTCGATGAAATGCACGCATGAAGCTACTATTCCTTAGTTCGAGCCGTGATGTCATCAAAGTTCGACAATCATATATTACACCATAAAACACCTGAATATGCACAATTCCAATGGAAATACACCACAAAAATGCTTGTGGAAGCTCGATGAAATGCACGCACGAAGCTACTATGTCTTAGATCGACCCGTGATGTCATCAAAGTGCGACTATCTAAATTTACACCGTAAAACACCTGAATATGCACAATTTTAAAAGAAATACACCACAAAAATGCTTGTGGTAGCTCGATGAAAAGCACGCACAAAGCTACTGTTCCTAATTTCGAGCAGTGATGTCATCAAAGTTCGACAATCTTATTTTACACCGTAAAACACCTGAATATGCACTATTCCAATGGAAATACTCCACAACAATGCTTGTGGAAGCTCGATGAAATGCACGCATGAAGCTACTATTCCTTAGTTCGAGCCAAGATGTCATCAAAGTTCGACAATCATATTTTACACGGTAAAACACCTGAATATGCACATTTCCAATGAAACACACCACAAAAATGCTTGTGGAATCTCAATAAAATGCACACACGAAGCTACTATTCCTTATTTCGAGACGTGATGTCATGTAAGTTCGACAATCTTATTTTACACCATAAAACACCTGAATATGCACAATTCCAATGGAAATACACCACAAAAATGCTTGTGGAAGCTCGATGAAATGCACGCATGAAGCTACTATTCCTTAGTTCGAGCCGGGATGTCATCAAAGTTCGACAATCATATATTACACCATAAAACACCTGAATATGCACAATTCCAATGGAAACACACAACAAAAATGCTTGTGGAAGCTCGATGAAATGCACGCACAAAGCTACTATGTCTTAGATCGACCCGTGATGTCATCAAAGTGCGACTATCTAATTTTACACCGTAAAACACCTGAATATGCACAATTTTAAAAGAAATACACTGAAAAAATGCTTGAGGAAGCTCGATGAAATGCACGCACAAAGCCACTATTCCTTAGTTCGAGCCGTGATGTCATCAAAGTGCGACTATCTAATTTTACACCGTAAAACACCTGAATATGCACAATTTTTAAAGAAACACACCACAAAAATGCTTGTGGTAGCTCGATGAAATGAACGCACAAAGCTACTGTTCCTAATTTCGAGCCGTGATGTCATCAAAGTTCGACAATCTTATTTTACACCGTAAAACACCTGAATATGCACAATTCCAATGGAAATACACCACAAAAATGCTTGTGGAAGCTCGATGAAATGCACGCACAAAGCTACTGTTCCTAAGTTCGAGCCATGATGTCATCAAAGTTCGATAATCTTATTATACACCGTAAAACACCTGAATATGCACAATTCCAATGGAAATACACCACAAAAATGCTTGTGGAAGCTCGATGAAATGCACGCACGAAGCTACTATTCCTTAGTTCGAGCAGTGATGTCATCAAAGTGCGACTATCTAATTTTACACTGTAAAGCAACAGAATATGCACAATTTTTAAAGAAACACACCACAAAAATGCTTGTGGTAGCTCGATGAAAAGCACGCACAAAGCTACTGTTCCTAATTTCGAGCCGTGATGTCATCAAAGTTCGACAATCTTATTTTACACCGTAAAACACCTGAATATGCACTATTCCAATGGAAATACTCCACAACAATGCTTGTGGAAGCTCGATGAAATGCACGCATGAAGCTACTATTCCTTAGTTCGAGCCGTGATGTCATCAAAGTTCGACAATCATATTTTACACGGTAAAACACCTGAATATGCACATTTCCAATGAAACACACCACAAAAATGCTTGTGGAAGCTCGATGAAATGCACACACGAAGCTACTATTCCTTATTTCGAGACGTGATGTCATGTAAGTTCCACAATCTTATTTTACACCATAAAACACCTGAATATGCACAATTCCAATGGAAATACACCACAAAAATGCTTGTGGAAGCTCGATGAAATGCACGCACGAAGCTACTATGTCTTAGTTCGAGCCGTGATGTCATCAAAGTGCGACTATCTAATTTTACACCGTAAAACACCTGAATATGCACAATTTTAAAAGAAATACACCACAAAAATGCTTGTGGAAGCTCGATGAAATGCACGCACAAAGCTACTATTCCTAAGTTCGAGCCGTGATGTCATCAAAGTGCGACTATCTAATTTTACACCGTAAAACACCTGAATATGCACAATTTTAAAAGAAATACACCACAAAAATGCTTGTGGTAGCTCGATGAAATGCACACACGAAGCTACTATTCCTTATTTCGAGACGTGATGTCATGTAAGTTCCACAATCTTATTTTACACCATAAAACACCTGAATATGCACAATTCCAATGGAAATACACCACAAAAATGCTTGTGGAAGCTCGATGAAATGCACGCACGAAGCTACTATGTCTTAGTTCGAGCCGTGATGTCATCAAAGTGCGACTATCTAATTTTACACCGTAAAACACCTGAATATGCACAATTTTAAAAGAAATACACCACAAAAATGCTTGTGGAAGCTCGATGAAATGCACGCATGAAGCTACTATTCCTTAGTTCGAGCCGGGATGTCATCAAAGTTCGACAATCATATATTACACCATAAAACACCTGAATATGCACAATTCCAATGGAAACACACAACAAAAATGCTTGTGGAAGCTCGATGAAATGCACGCACAAAGCTACTATGTCTTAGATCGACCCGTGATGTCATCAAAGTGCAACTATCTAATTTTACACCGTAAAACACCTGAATATGCACAATTTTAAAAGAAATACACTGAAAAAATGCTTGAGGAAGCTCGATGAAATGCACGCACAAAGCCACTATTCCTTAGTTCGAGCCGTGATGTCATCAAAGTGCGACTATCTAATTTTACACCGTAAAAACACCTGAATATGCACAATTTTAAAGAAACACACCACAAAAATGCTTGTGGTAGCTCGATGAAATGAACGCACAAAGCTACTGTTCCTAATTTCGAGCCGTGATGTCATCAAAGTTCGACAATCTTATTTTACACCGTAAAACATCTGAATATGCACAATTCCAATGGAAATACACCACAAAAATGCTTGTGGAAGCTAGATGAAATGCACGCACAAAGCTACTGTTCCTAAGTTCGAGCCATGATGTCATCAAAGTTCGATAATCTTATTATACACCGTAAAACACCTGAATATGCACAATTCCAATGGAAATACACCACAAAAATGCTTGTGGAAGCTCGATGAAATGCACGCACGAAGCTACTATTCCTTAGTTCGAGCAGTGATGTCATCAAAGTGCGACTATTTAATTTTACACTGTAAAGCAACAGAATATGCACAATTTTTAAAGAAACACACCACAAAAATGCTTGTGGTAGCTCGATGAAATGCACGCATGAAGCTACTATTCCTTAGTTCGAGACGTGATGTCATGTAAGTTCCACAATCTTATTTTACACCATAAAACACCTGAATATGCACAATTCCAATGGAAATACACCACAAAAATGCTTGTGGAAGCTCGATGAAATGCACGCACGAAGCTACTATGTCTTAGTTCGAGCCGTGATGTCATCAAAGTGCGACTATCTAATTTTACACCGTAAAACACCTGAATATGCACAATTTTAAAAGAAATACACCACAAAAATGCTTGTGGAAGCTCGATGAAATGCACGCACAAAGCTACTATTCCTAAGTTCGAGCCGTGATGTCATCAAAGTGCGACTAACTAATTTTACACCTTAAAACACCTGAATATGCACAATTTTAAAAGAAACACACCACAAAAATGCTTGTGGTAGCTTGATGAAATGCATGCACGAAGCTACTATTCCTTAGTTCGAGCCGTGATGTCATCAAAGTGCGACAATCTAATTTTACACCGTTAAACAACTGAATATGCACAATTCCAATTGAAACACACCACAAAAATGCTTGTGGAAGCTCGATGAAATGCACGCACGAAGCTACTATTCCTTAGTTCGAGCCGTGATGTCATCAAAGTGCGACTTATCTAATTTTACACCGTAAAACACCTGAATATGCACAATTTTTAAAGAAACACACCACAAAAATGCTTGTGGTAGCTCGATGAAATGCACGCACAAAACTACTGTTCCTAATTTCGAGCTGTGATGTCATCAAAGTTCGACAATCTTATTTTACACCGTAAAACACCTGAATATGCACAATTCCAATGGAAATACACCACAAAAATGATTGTGGAAGCTCGATGAAATGCACGCACGAAGCTACTATGTCTTAGATCGACCTGTGATGTCATCAAAGTGCGACTATCTAATTTTACACCGTAAAACAACAGAATATGCACAATTCCAATGGAAACACACCACAAAAATGCTTGTGGAAGCTCGATGAAATGCACGCACGAAGCTACTATTCCTTAGTTCGAGCCGTGATGTCATCAAAGTGCGACAGTCTAATTTTACACCGTAAAACACCTGAATATGCACAATTCCAATGGAAACACACAACAAAAATGCTTGTGGAAGCTCGATGAAATGCACGCACAAAGCTACTGTTCCTAAGTTCGAGTCGTGATGTCATCAAAGTTCGACAATCTTATTTTACACCGTAAAACACCTGAATATGCACAATTCCAATGGAAATACACCACAAAAATGCTTGTGGAAGCTCGATGAAATGCACGCATGAAGCTACTATGTCTTAGATCGACCCGTGATGTCATCAAAGTGCGACTATCTAATTTTACACCGTAAAACACCTGAATATGCACAATTTTAAAAGAAATACACCACAAAAATGCTTGAGGAAGCTCGATGAAATGCACGCACAAAGCTATTGTTCCTAAGTTCGAGCCGTGATGTCATCAAAGTTCGACAATCTTATTTTACACCGTAAAACACCTGAATATGCACAATTCCAATGGAAATACACCACAAAAATGCTTGTGGAAGCTCGATGAAATGCATGCACGAAGCTACTATGTCTTAGATCGACCTGTGATGTCATCAAAGTGCGACTATCTAATTTTACACCGTTAAACAACAGAATATGCACAATTCCAATGGAAACACACCACAAAAATGCTTGTGGAAACTCGATGAAATGCACGCACGAAGCTACTATGTCTTAGATCGACCCGTGATGTCATCAAAGTGCGACTATCTAATTTTGCACCGTAAAACACCTGAATATGAACAATTTTAAAAGAAATACACCACAAAAATGCTTGTGGAAGCTCAATGAAATGCACGCACGAAGCTACTATTCCGAAGTTCGAGCCGTGATGTCATCAAAGTGCGACTATCTAATTTTACACCGTAAAACACCTGAATATGCACAATTCCAATGGAAATACACCACAAAAATGCTTGTGGAAGGTCGATGAAATGCAAGCATGAAGCTACTATTCCTAGTTCAAGCCGTGATGTCATCAAAGTTCGACAATCATATTTTACACCATATAACACCTGAATATGCACATTTCCAATGGAAACACACCACAAAAATGCTTGTGGAAGCTCGATGAAATGCACGCATGAAGCTACTATTCCTTTGATCGAGCCGTGATGTCATCAAAGTGCGACTATCTAATTTTACACTGTAAAACACCAGAATATGCACAATTTTTAAAGAAACACACCACAAGAATGCTTGTGGTAGCTCGATGAAATGCACGCACAAAGCTACTGTTCCTAATTTCGAGCCGTGATGTCATCAAAGTTTGACAATCTTATTTTACACCGTAAAACACCTGAATATGCACAATTCCAATGGAAATACACCACAAAAATGCTTGTGGAAGCTCGATGAAATGCACGCACGAAGCTACTATTCCTTAGTTCGAGCCGTGATGTCATCAAAGTGCGACAGTCTAATTTTACACCATAAAACACCTGAATATGCACAATTCCAATGGAAACACACAACAAAAATGCTTGTGGAAGCTCGATGAAATGCACGCACAAAGCTATTGTTCCTAAGTTCGAGCCGTGATGTCATCAAAGTTCGACAATCTTATTTTACACCGTAAAACACCTGAATATGCACAATTCCAATGGAAATACACCACAAAAATGCTTGTGGAAGCTCGATGAAATGCACGCATGAAGCTACTATTCCTTAGTTCGAGCCGTGATGTCATCAAAGTTCGACAATCATATATTACACCATAAAACACCTGAATATGCACAATTCCAATGGAAATACACCACAAAAATGCTTGTGGAAGCTCGATGAAATGCACGCACGAAGCTACTATGTCTTAGATCGACCCGTGATGTCATCAAAGTGCGACTATCTAATTTTACACCGTAAAACACCTGAATATGCACAATTTTAAAAGAAATACACCACAAAAATGCTTGTGGTAGCTCGATGAAAAGCACGCACAAAGCTACTGTTCCTAATTTCGAGCAGTGATGTCATCAAAGTTCGACAATCTTATTTTACACCGTAAAACACCTGAATATGCACTATTCCAATGGAAATACTCCACAACAATGCTTGTGGAAGCTCGATGAAATGCACGCATGAAGCTACTATTCCTTAGTTCGAGCCGTGATGTCATCAAAGTTCGACAATCATATTTTACACGGTAAAACACCTGAATATGCACATTTCCAATGAAACACACCACAAAAATGCTTGTGGAATCTCAATAAAATGCACACACGAAGCTACTATTCCTTATTTCGAGACGTGATGTCATGTAAGTTCGACAATCTTATTTTACACCATAAAACACCTGAATATGCACAATTCCAATGGAAATACACCACAAAAATGCTTGTGGAAGCTCGATGAAATGCACGCACGAAGCTACTATGTCTTAGTTCGAGCCGTGATGTCATCAAAGTGCGACTATCTAATTTTACACCGTAAAACACCTGAATATGCACAATTTTAAAAGAAACACACCACAAAAATGCTTGTGGTAGCTTGATGAAATGAATGCACGAAGCTACTATTCCTTAGTTCGAGCCGTGATGTCATCAAAGTGCGACTAACTAATTTTACACCTTAAAACACCTGAATATGCACAATTTTAAAAGAAACACACCACAAAAATGCTTGTGGTAGCTTGATGAAATGCATGCACGAAGCTACTATTCCTTAGTTCGAGCCGTGATGTCATCAAAGTGTGACAATCTAATTTTACACCGTAAAACAACTGAATATGCACAATTCCAATAAAAACACACCACAAAAAAGCTTGTGGAGGCTCGATGAAATGCACGCATGAAGCTACTATTCCTAGATCAAGCCGTGATGTCATCAAAGTTCGACAATCATATTTTACACTGTAAAACACCTGAATATGCACATTTCCAATTGAAACACACCACAAAAATGCTTGTGGAAGCTCGATGAAATGCACGCACGAAGCTACTATTCCTTAGTTCGAGCCGTGATGTCATCAAAGTGCGACTATCTAATTTTACACCGTAAAACACCTGAATATGCACAATTTTTAAAGAAACACACCACAAAAATGCTTGTGGTAGCTCGATGAAATGCACGCACAAAGCTACTGTTCCTAATTTCGATCCGTGATGTCATCAAAGTTCGACAATCTTATTTTACACCGTAAAACACCTGAATATGCACAATTCCAATGGAAATACACCACAAAAATGCTTGTGGAAGCTCGATGAAATGCACGCACGAAGCTACTATGTCTTAGATCGACCCGTGATGTCATCAAAGTGCGACTATCTAATTTTGCACCGTAAAACACCTGAATATGAACAATTTTAAAAGAAATACACCACAAAAATGCTTGTGGAAGCTCGATGAAATGCACGCACGAAGCTACTTTTCCTAAGTTCGAGCCGTGATGTCATCAAAGTGCGACTATCTAATTTTACACCGTAAAACACCTGAATATGCACAATTCCAATGGAAATACACCACAAAAATGCTTGTGGAAGGTCGATGAAATGCACGCATGAAGCTACTATTCCTAGTTCAAGCCGTGATGTCATCAAAGTTCGACAATCATATTTTACACCATAAAACACCTGAATATGCACATTTCCAATGGAAACACACCACAAAAATGCTTGTGGAAGCTCGATGAAATGCACGCACGAAGCCACAATTCCTTAGTTCGAGCCGTGATGTCATCAAAGTGCGACTATCTAATTTTACACTGTAAAACACCAGAATATGCACAATTTTTAAAGAAACACACCACAAGAATGCTTGTGGTAGCTCGATGAAATGCAGGCACAAAGCTACTGTTCCTAATTTCGAGCCGTGATGTCATCAAAGTTTGACAATCTTATTTTACACCGTAAAACACCTGAATATGCACAATTCCAATGGAAATACACCACAAAAATGCTTGTGGAAGCTCGATGAAATGCACGCATGAAGCTACTATTCCTTTGATCGAGCCGTGATGTCATCCAAGTTCGACAATCATATTTTACACCATAAAACACCTGAATATGCACAATTCCAATGAAAATACACCACAAAAATGCTTGTGGAAGCTCGATGAAATGCATGTACGAAGCTACTATTCCTAAGTTCGAGCCGTGATGTAATCAAAGTGCGACTATCTAATTTTACACCGTAAAACATCTGAATATGCACAATTTTAAAAGAAACACACCACAAAAATGCTTGTGGTAGCTCGATGAAATGCACGCACGAAGCTACTATTCCTTAGTTCGAGCCGTGATGTCATCAAGGTGCGTCAATCTAATTTTACACCATAAAACAACAGAATATGCACAATTCCAATGGAAACACACCACAAAAATGCTTGTGGAAGCTCGATGAAATGTACGCACGAAGCTACTATTCCTTAGTTCGAGCCGTGATGTCATCAAAGTGCGACAGTCTAATTTTACACCGTAAAACACCTGAATATGCACAATTCCAATGGAAACACACAACAAAAATGCTTGTGGAAGCTCGATGAAATGCACGCACAAAGCTACTATGTCTTAGATCGACCCGTGATGTAATCAAAGTGCGACTATCTAATTTTACACCTTAAAACACCTGAATATGCACAATTTTAAAAGAAATACACCACAAAAATGCTTGTGGAAGCTCGATGAAATGAACGCACGAAGACACTATTCCTTAGTTCGAGCCGTGATGTCATCAAAGTGCGACTATCTAATTTTACACCGTAAAACACCTGAATATGCACAATTTTTAAAGAAACACACCACAAAAATGCTTGTGGTAGCTCGATGAAATGAACGCACAAAGCTACTGTTCCTAATTTCGAGCCGTGATGTCATCAAAGTTCGACAATCTTATTTTACACCGTAAAACACCTGAATATGCACAATTCCAATGGAAATACACCACAAAAATGCTTGTGGAAGCTCGATGAAATGCACGCATGAAGCTACTATTCCTTAGTTCGAGCCGTGATGTCATCAAAGTTCGACAATCATATATTACACCATAAAACACCTGAATATGCACAATTCCAATGGAAATACACCACAAAAATGCTTGTGGAAGCTCGAAGAAATGCACGCACGAAGCTACTATGTCTTAGTTCGAGCCGTGATGTCATCAAAGTGCGACTATCTAATTTTACACCGAAAAAACCTGAATATGCACAATTTTAAAAGAAATACACCACAAAAATGCTTGTGGAAGCTCGATGAAATGCACGCACAAAGCTACTGTTCCTAAGTTCGAGCCATGATGTCATCAAAGTTCGATAATCTTATTATACACCGTAAAACACCTGAATATGCACAATTCCAATGGAAATACACCACAAAAATGCTTGTGGAAGCTCGATGAAATGCACGCACGAAGCTACTATTCCTTAGTTCGAGCAGTGATGTCATCAAAGTGCGACTATCTAATTTTACACTGTAAAGCAACAGAATATGCACAATTTTTAAAGAAACACACCACAAAAATGCTTGTGGTAGCTCGATGAAAAGCACGCACAAAGCTACTGTTCCTAATTTCGAGCCGTGATGTCATCAAAGTTCGACAATCTTATTTTACACCGTAAAACACCTGAATATGCACTATTCCAATGGAAATACTCCACAACAATGCTTGTGGAAGCTCGATGAAATGCACGCATGAAGCTACTATTCCTTAGTTCGAGCCGTGATGTCATCAAAGTTCGACAATCATATTTTACACGGTAAAACACCTGAATATGCACATTTCCAATGAAACACACCACAAAAATGCTTGTGGAAGCTCGATGAAATGCACACACGAAGCTACTATTCCTTATTTCGAGACGTGATGTCATGTAAGTTCGACAATCTTATTTTACACCATAAAACACCTGAATATGCACAATTCCAATGGAAATACACCAGAAAAATGCTTGTGGAAGTTCGATGAAATGCACGCCACGAAGCTACTATGTCTTAGTTCGAGCCGTGATGTCATCAAAGTGCGACTATCTAATTTTACACCGTAAAACACCTGAATATGCACAATTTTTAAAAGAAATTACACCACAAAAATGCTTGTGGAAGCTCGATGAAATGCACGCACAGAAGCTACTATTCCTAAGTTCGAGCCGTGATGTCATCAAAGTGCGACTAACTAATTTTACACCTTAAAACACCTGAATATGCACAAATTTTAAAAGAAACACACCCACAAAAATGCTTGTGGTAGCTTGATGAAATGCATGCACGAAGCTACTATTCCTTAGTTCGAGCCGTGATGTCATCAAAGTGCGACAATCTAATTTTACAACCGTAAACCAAACTGAATATGCACAATTCCAGAAAAACACACCACAAAAATGCTTGTGGAAGCTCGATGAAATGCACGCACGAAGCTACTATGTTTTAGATCGACCCGTTGATGTCATCAAAGTGCGACTATCTAATTTTGCACCGTAAAACACCTGAATATGAACAATTTTAAAAGAAAATACACCACAAAAATGCTTGTGGAGGCTCGATGAAATGCACGCACGAAGCTACTATTCCGAAGTTCGAGCCGTGATGTCATCAAAGTGCGACCTATCTAATTTTACACCGTAAAACACCTGAATATGCACAATTCCAATGGGAATACACCACAAAAATGCTTGTGGAAGGTCGATGAAATGCACGCATGAAGCTACTATTCCTAGTTCAAGCCGTGATGTCATCAAAGTTCGACAATCATATTTTACACCATAAAACACCTGAATATGCACATTTCCAATGGAAACACACCACAAAAATGCTTGTGGAAGCTCGATGAAATGCACGCATGAAGCCCACAATTCCTAAGTTCGAGCCGTGATGTAATCAAAGTGCGACTATCTAATTTTACACCGTAAAACACCCTGAATATGCACAATTTTAAAAGAAACACACCACAAAAAATGCTTGTGGTAGCTCGATGAAATGCACGCACGAAGCTACTATTCCTTAGTTCGAGCCGTGATGTCATCAAGGTGCGTCAATCTAATTTTACACCGTAAAACACCTGAATATGCACAATTCCAATGGAAACACACAACAAAAATGCTTGTGGAAGCTCGATGAAATGCACGCACAAAGCTACTGTTCACTAAGTTCGAGTCGTGATGTCATCAAAGTTCGACAATCTTATTTTACACCGTAAAACACCTGAATATGCACAATTCAATGGAAATACACCACAAAAATGCTTGTGGAAGCTCGATGAAATGCACGCACGAAGCTACTATGTCTTAGATCGACCCGTGATGTCATCAAAGTGCGACTATCTAATTTTACACCGTAAAACACCTGAATATGCACAATTTTTAAAAGAAATACACCACAAAAATGCTTGTGGAAGCTCGATGAAATGCATGCACGAAGCTAATATTCCTTAGTTCGAGCCTTGATGTCATCAAAGTGCGACTATCTAATTTTACACCGTAAAACACCTGAATATGCACAATTTTAAAAGAAATACACCACAAAAATGCTTGAGGAATCTCGATGAAATGCACGCACAAAGCTATTGTTCCTAAGTTCGAGCCGTGATGTCATCAAAGTTCGACAATCTTATTTTACACCGTAAAAACACCTGAATATGCACAATTCCAATGGAAATACACCACAAAAATGCTTGTGGAAGCTCGATGAAATGCACGCATGAAGCTACTATTCCTTAGTTCGAGCCGTGATGTCATCAAAGTTCGACAATCATATATTACACCATAAAACACCCTGAATATGCACAATTCCAATGGAAATACACCACAAAAATGCTTGTGGAAGCTCGAAAGCTACTATTCCTTAGTTCGAGCAGTGATGTCATCAAAGTGCGACTATCTAATTTTACACTGTAAAGCAACAGAATATGCACAATTTTTAAAGAAACACACCACAAAAATGCTTGTGGTAGCTCGATGAAAAGCACGCACAAAGCTACTGTTCCTAAGTTCGAGCCGTGATGTCATCAAAGTTCGACAATCTTATTTTACACCGTAAAACACCTGAATATGCACAATTCCAATGGAAATACACCACAAAAATGCTTGTGGAAGCTTGATGAAATGCACGCATGAAGCTACTATTCCTTAGTTCGAGCCGTGATGTCATCAAAGTTCGACAATCATATATTACACCATAAAACACCTGAATATGCACAATTCCAATGGAAATACACCACAAAAATGCTTGTGGAAGCTCGATGAAATGCACGCACGAAGCTACTATGTCTTAGATCGACCCGTGATGTCATCAAAGTGCGACTATCTAATTTTACACCGTAAAACACCTGAATATGCACAATTTTAAAAGAAATACACCACAAAAATGCTTGTGGTAGCTCGATGAAAAGCACGCACAAAGCTACTGTTCCTAATTTCGAGCAGTGATGTCATCAAAGTTCGACAATCTTATTTTACACCGTAAAACACCTGAATATGCACTATTCCAATGGAAATACTCCACAACAATGCTTGTGGAAGCTCGATGAAATGCACGCATGAAGCTACTATTCCTTAGTTCAAGCCGTGATGTCATCAAAGTTCGACAATCATATTTTACACGGTAAAACACCTGAATATGCACATTTCCAATGAAACACACCACAAAAATGCTTGTGGAATCTCAATAAAATGCACACACGAAGCTACTATTCCTTATTTCGAGACGTGTTGTCATGTAAGTTCGACAATCTTATTTTACACCATAAAACACCTGAATATGCACATTTCCAATGGAAACACACCACAAAAATGCTTGTGGAAGCTCGATGAAATGCACGCATGAAGCCACAATTCCTAAGTTCGAGCCGTGATGTAATCAAAGTGCGACTATCTAATTTTACACCGTAAAACACCTGAATATGCACAATTTTAAAAGAAACACACCACAAAAATGCTTGTGGTAGCTCGATGAAATGCACGCACGAAGCTACTATTCCTTAGTTCGAGCCGTGATGTCATCAAGGTGCGTCAATCTAATTTTACACCGTAAAACACCTGAATATGCACAATTCCAATGGAAACACACAACAAAAATGCTTGTGGAAGCTCGATGAAATGCACGCACAAAGCTACTGTTCCTAAGTTCGAGTCGTGATGTCATCAAAGTTCGACAATCTTATTTTACACCGTAAAACACCTGAATATGCACAATTCCAATGGAAATACACCACAAAAATGCTTGTGGAAGCTCGATGAAATGCACGCACGAAGCTACTATGTCTTAGATCGACCCGTGATGTCATCAAAGTGCGACTATCTAATTTTACACCGTAAAACACCTGAATATGCACAATTTTAAAAGAAATACACCACAAAAATGCTTGTGGAAGCTCGATGAAATGCATGCACGAAGCTAATATTCCTTAGTTCGAGCCTTGATGTCATCAAAGTGCGACTATCTAATTTTACACCGTAAAACACCTGAATATGCACAATTTTAAAAGAAATACACCACAAAAATGCTTGAGGAATCTCGATGAAATGCACGCACAAAGCTATTGTTCCTAAGTTCGAGCCGTGATGTCATCAAAGTTCGACAATCTTATTTTACACCGTAAAACACCTGAATATGCACAATTCCAATGGAAATACACCACAAAAATGCTTGTGGAAGCTCGATGAAATGCACGCATGAAGCTACTATTCCTTAGTTCGAGCCGTGATGTCATCAAAGTTCGACAATCATATATTACACCATAAAACACCTGAATATGCACAATTCCAATGGAAATACACCACAAAAATGCTTGTGGAAGCTCGATGAAATGCACGCACGAAGCTACTATGTCTTAGATCGACCCGTGATGTCATCAAAGTGCGACTATCTAATTTTACACCGTAAAACACCTGAATATGCACAATTTTAAAAGAAATACACCACAAAAATGCTTGTGGTAGCTCGATGAAAAGCACGCACAAAGCTACTGTTCCTAATTTCGAGCAGTGATGTCATCAAAGTTCGACAATCTTATTTTACACCGTAAAACACCTGAATATGCACTATTCCAATGGAAATACTCCACAACAATGCTTGTGGAAGCTCGATGAAATGCACGCATGAAGCTACTATTCCTTAGTTCAAGCCGTGATGTCATCAAAGTTCGACAATCATATTTTACACGGTAAAACACCTGAATATGCACATTTCCAATGAAACACACCACAAAAATGCTTGTGGAATCTCAATAAAATGCACACACGAAGCTACTATTCCTTATTTCGAGACGTGTTGTCATGTAAGTTCGACAATCTTATTTTACACCATAAAACACCTGAATATGCACAATTCCAATGGAAATACACCACAAAAATGCTTGTGGAAGCTCGATGAAATGCACGCACGAAGCTACTATGTCTTAGTTCGAGCCGTGATGTCATCAAAGTGCGACTATCTAATTTTACACCGTAAAACACCTGAATATGCACAATTTTAAAAGAAACACACCACAAAAATGCTTGTGGTAGCTTGATGAAATGCATGCACGAAGCTACTATTCCTTAGTTCGAGCCGTGATGTCATCAAAGTGCGACTAACTAATTTTACACCTTAAAACACCTGAATATGCACAATTTTAAAAGAAACACACCACAAAAATGCTTGTGGTAGCTTGATGAAATGCATGCACGAAGCTACTATTCCTTAGTTCGAGCCGTGATGTCATCAAAGTGTGACAATCTAATTTTACACCGTAAAACAACTGAATATGCACAATTCCAATAAAAACACACCACAAAAAAGCTTGTGGAAGCTCGATGAAATGCACGCATGAAGCTACTATTCCTAGTTCAAGCCGTGATGTCATCAAAGTTCGACAATCATATTTTACACTGTAAAACACCTGAATATGCACATTTCCAATTGAAACACACCACAAAAATGCTTGTGGAAGCTCGATGAAATGCACGCACGAAGCTACTATTCCTTAGTTCGAGCCGTGATGTCATCAAAGTGCGACTATCTAATTTTACACTGTAAAACACCTGAATATGCACAATTTTTAAAGAAACACACCACAAAAATGCTTGTGGTAGCTCGATGAAATGCACGCACAAAGCTACTGTTCCTAATTTCGAGCCGTGATGTCATCAAAGTTCGACAATCTTATTTTACATTTTAAAACACCTGAATATGCACAATTCCAATGGAAATACACCACAAAAATGCTTGTGGAAGCTCGATGAAATGCACGCACGAAGCTACTATGTCTTAGATCGACCCGTGATGTCATCAAAGTGCGACTATCTAATTTTGCACCATAAAACACCTGAATATGAACAATTTTAAAAGAAATACACCACAAAAATGCTTGTGGAAGCTCGATGAAATGCACGCACGAAGCTACTATTCCTAAGTTCGAGCCGTGATGTCATCAAAGTGCGACTATCTAATTTTACACCGTAAAACACCTGAATATGCACAATTCCAATGGAAATACACCACAAAAATGCTTGTGGAAGGTCGATGAAATGCACGCATGAAGCTACTATTCCTAGTTCAAGCCGTGATGTCATCAAAGTTCGACAATCATATTTTACACCATAAAACACCTGAATATGCACATTTCCAATGGAAACACACCACAGAAATGCTTGTGGAAGCTCGATGAAATGCACGCACGAAGCCACAATTCCTTAGTTCGAGCCGTGATGTCATCAAAGTGCGACTATCTAATTTTACACTGTAAAACACCAGAATATGCACAATTTTTAAAGAAACACACCACAAGAATGCTTGTGGTAGCTCGATGAAATGCACGCACAAAGCTACTGTTCCTAATTTCGAGCAGTGATGTCATCAAAGTTCGACAATCTTATTTTACACCGTAAAACACCTGAATATGCACTATTCCAATGGAAATACTCCACAACAATGCTTGTGGAAGCTCGATGAAATGCACGCATGAAGCTACTATTCCTTAGTTCGAGCCGTGATGTCATCAAAGTTCGACAATCATATTTTACACGGTAAAACACCTGAATATGCACATTTCCAATGAAACACACCACAAAAATGCTTGTGGAATCTCAATAAAATGCACACACGAAGCTACTATTCCTTATTTCGAGACGTGATGTCATGTAAGTTCGACAATCTTATTTTACACCATAAAACACCTGAATATGCACAATTCCAATGGAAATACACCACAAAAATGCTTGTGGAAGCTCTATGAAATGCACGCACGAAGCTACTATGTCTTAGTTCGAGCCGTGATGTCATCAAAGTGCGACTATCTAATTTTACACCGTAAAACACCTGAATATGCACAATTTTAAAAGAAACACACCACAAAAATGCTTGTGGTAGCTTGATGAAATGCATGCACGAAGCTACTATTCCTTAGTTCGAGCCGTGATGTCATCAAAGTGCGACTAACTAATTTTACACCTTAAAACACCTGAATATGCACAATTTTAAAAGAAACACACCACAAAAATGCTTGTGGTAGCTTGATGAAATGCATGCACGAAGCTACTATTCCTTAGTTCGAGCCGTGATGTCATCAAAGTGTGACAATCTAATTTTACACCGTAAAACAACTGAATATGCACAATTCCAATAAAAACACACCACAAAAAAGCTTGTGGAGGCTCGATGAAATGCACGCATGAAGCTACTATTCCTAGTTCAAGCCGTGATGTCATCAAAGTTCGACAATCATATTTTACACTGTAAAACACCTGAATATGCACATTTCCAATTGAAACACACCACAAAAATGCTTGTGGAAGCTCGATGAAATGCACGCACGAAGCTACTATTCCTTAGTTCGAGCCGTGATGTCATCAAAGTGCGACTATCTAATTTTACACCGTAAAACACCTGAATATGCACAATTTTTAAAGAAACACACCACAAAAATGCTTGTGGGAGCTCGATGAAATGCACGCACAAAGCTACTGTTCCTAATTTCGAGCCGTGATGTCATCAAAGTTCGACAATCTTATTTTACACCGTAAAACACCTGAATATGCACAATTCCAATGGAAATACACCACAAAAATGCTTGTGGAAGCTCGATGAAATGCACGCACGAAGCTACTATGTCTTAGATCGACCCGTGATGTCATCAAAGTGCGACTATCTAATTTTGCACCGTAAAACACCTGAATATGAACAATTTTAAAAGAAATACACCACAAAAATGCTTGTGGAAGCTCGATGAAATGCACGCACGAAGCTACTTTTCCTAAGTTCGAGCCGTGATGTCATCAAAGTGCGACTATCTAATTTTACACCGTAAAACACCTGAATATGCACAATTCCAATGGAAATACACCACAAAAATGCTTGTGGAAGGTCGATGAAATGCACGCATGAAGCTACTATTCCTAGTTCAAGCCGTGATGTCATCAAAGTTCGACAATCATATTTTACACCATAAAACACCTGAATATGCACATTTCCAATGGAAACACACCACAAAAATGCTTGTGGAAGCTCGATGAAATGCACGCACGAAGCCACAATTCCTTAGTTCGAGCCGTGATGTCATCAAAGTGCGACTATCTAATTTTACACTGTAAAACACCAGAATATGCACAATTTTTAAAGAAACACACCACAAGAATGCTTGTGGTAGCTCGATGAAATGCAGGCACAAAGCTACTGTTCCTAATTTCGAGCCGTGATGTCATCAAAGTTTGACAATCTTATTTTACACCGTAAAACACCTGAATATGCACAATTCCAATGGAAATACACCACAAAAATGCTTGTGGAAGCTCGATGAAATGCACGCATGAAGCTACTATTCCTTTGATCGAGCCGTGATGTCATCAAAGTTCGACAATCATATTTTACACCATAAAACACCTGAATATGCACAATTCCAATGAAAATACACCACAAAAATGCTTGTGGAAGCTCGATGAAATGCATGTACGAAGCTACTATTCCTAAGTTCGAGCCGTGATGTAATCAAAGTGCGACTATCTAATTTTACACCGTAAAACATCTGAATATGCACAATTTTAAAAGAAACACACCACAAAAATGCTTGTGGTAGCTCGATGAAATGCACGCACGAAGCTACTATTCCTTAGTTCGAGCCGTGATGTCATCAAGGTGCGTCAATCTAATTTTACACCATAAAACAACAGAATATGCACAATTCCAATGGAAACACACCACAAAAATGCTTGTGGAAGCTCGATGAAATGTACGCACGAAGCTACTATTCCTTATTTCGAGCCGTGATGTCATCAAAGTGCGACAGTCTAATTTTACACCGTAAAACACCTGAATATGCACAATTCCAATGGAAACACACAACAAAAATGCTTGTGGAAGCTCGATGAAATGCACGCACAAAGCTACTATGTCTTAGATCGACCCGTGATGTCATCAAAGTGCGACTATCTAATTTTACACCTTAAAACACCTGAATATGCACAATTTTAAAAGAAATACACCACAAAAATGCTTGTGGAAGCTCGATGAAATGCACGCACGAAGCCACTATTCCTTAGTTCGAGCCGTGATGTCATCAAAGTGCGACTATCTAATTTTACACCGTAAAACACCTGAATATGCACAATTTTTAAAGAAACACACCACAAAAATGCTTGTGGTAGCTCGATGAAATGAACGCACAAAGCTACTGTTCCTAATTTCGAGCCGTGATGTCATCAAAGTTCGACAATCTTATTTTACACCGTAAAACACCTGAATATGCACAATTCCAATGGAAATACACCACAAAAATGCTTGTGGAAGCTCGATGAAATGCACGCATGAAGCTACTATTCCTTAGTTCGAGCCGTGATGTCATCAAAGTTCGACAATCATATATTACACCATAAAACACCTGAATATGCACAATTCCAATGGAAATACACCACAAAAATGCTTGTGGAAGCTCGAAGAAATGCACGCACGAAGCTACTATGTCTTAGTTCGAGCCGTGATGTCATCAAAGTGCGACTATCTAATTTTACACCGTAAAAAACCTGAATATGCACAATTTTTTAAGAAATACACCACAAAAATGCTTGTGGAAGCTCGATGAAATGCACGCACAAAGCTACTGTTCCTAAGTTCGAGCCATGATGTCATCAAAGTTCGATAATCTTATTATACACCGTAAAACACCTGAATATGCACAATTCCAATGGAAATACACCACAAAAATGCTTGTGGAAGCTCGATGAAATGCACGCACGAAGCTACTATTCCTTAGTTCGAGCAGTGATGTCATCAAAGTGCGACTATCTAATTTTACACTGTAAAGCAACAGAATATGCACAATTTTTAAAGAAACACACCACAAAAATGCTTGTGGTAGCTCGATGAAAAGCACGCACAAAGCTACTGTTCCTAATTTCGAGCCGTGATGTCATCAAAGTTCGACAATCTTATTTTACACCGTAAAACACCTGAATATGCACTATTCCAATGGAAATACTCCACAACAATGCTTGTGGAAGCTCGATGAAATGCACGCATGAAGCTACTATTCCTTAGTTCGAGCCGTGATGTCATCAAAGTTCGACAATCATATTTTACACGGTAAAACACCTGAATATGCACATTTCCAATGAAACACACCACAAAAATGCTTGTGGAAGCTCGATGAAATGCACACACGAAGCTACTATTCCTTATTTCGAGACGTGATGTCATGTAAGTTCGACAATCTTATTTTACACCATAAAACACCTGAATATGCACAATTCCAATGGAAATACACCAGAAAAATGCTTGTGGAAGCTCGATGAAATGCACGCACGAAGCTACTATGTCTTAGTTCGAGCCGTGATGTCATCAAAGTGCGACTATCTAATTTTACACCGTAAAACACCTGAATATGCACAATTTTAAAAGAAATACACCACAAAAATGCTTGTGGAAGCTCGATGAAATGCACGCACAAAGCTACTATTCCTAAGTTCGAGCCGTGATGTCATCAAAGTGCGACTAACTAATTTTACACCTTAAAACACCTGAATATGCACAATTTTAAAAGAAACACACCACAAAAATGCTTGTGGTAGCTTGATGAAATGCATGCACGAAGCTACTATTCCTTAGTTCGAGCCGTGATGTCATCAAAGTGCGACAATCTAATTTTACACCGTAAAACAACTGAATATGCACAATTCCAGTAAAAACACACCACAAAAATGCTTGTGGAAGCTCGATGAAATGCACGCACGAAGCTACTATGTTTTAGATCGACCCGTGATGTTATCAAAGTGCGACTATCTAATTTTGCACCGTAAAACACCTGAATATGAACAATTTTAAAAGAAATACACCACAAAAATGCTTGTGGAGGCTCGATGAAATGCACGCACGAAGCTACTATTCCGAAGTTCGAGCCGTGATGTCATCAAAGTGCGACTATCTAATTTTACACCGTAAAACACCTGAATATGCACAATTCCAATGGGAATACACCACAAAAATGCTTGTGGAAGGTCGATGAAATGCACGCATGAAGCTACTATTCCTAGTTCAAGCCGTGATGTCATCAAAGTTCGACAATCATATTTTACACCATAAAACACCTGAATATGCACATTTCCAATGGAAACACACCACAAAAATGCTTGTGGAAGCTCGATGAAATGCACGCATGAAGCCACAATTCCTAAGTTCGAGCCGTGATGTAATCAAAGTGCGACTATCTAATTTTACACCGTAAAACACCTGAATATGCACAATTTTAAAAGAAACACACCACAAAAATGCTTGTGGTAGCTCGATGAAATGCACGCACGAAGCTACTATTCCTTAGTTCGAGCCGTGATGTCATCAAGGTGCGTCAATCTAATTTTACACCGTAAAACACCTGAATATGCACAATTCCAATGGAAACACACAACAAAAATGCTTGTGGAAGCTCGATGAAATGCACGCACAAAGCTACTGTTCCTAAGTTCGAGTCGTGATGTCATCAAAGTTCGACAATCTTATTTTACACCGTAAAACACCTGAATATGCACAATTCCAATGGAAATACACCACAAAAATGCTTGTGGAAGCTCGATGAAATGCACGCACGAAGCTACTATGTCTTAGTTCGAGCCGTGATGTCATCAAAGTGCGACTATCTAATTTTACACCGTAAAACACCTGAATATGCACAATTTTAAAAGAAACACACCACAAAAATGCTTGTGGTAGCTTGATGAAATGCATGCACGAAGCTACTATTCCTTAGTTCGAGCCGTGATGTCATCAAAGTGCGACTAACTAATTTTACACCTTAAAACACCTGAATATGCACAATTTTAAAAGAAACACACCACAAAAATGCTTGTGGTAGCTTGATGAAATGCATGCACGAAGCTACTATTCCTTAGTTCGAGCCGTGATGTCATCAAAGTGTGACAATCTAATTTTACACCGTAAAACAACTGAATATGCACAATTCCAATAAAAACACACCACAAAAAAGCTTGTGGAGGCTCGATGAAATGCACGCATGAAGCTACTATTCCTAGTTCAAGCCGTGATGTCATCAAAGTTCGACAATCATATTTTACACTGTAAAACACCTGAATATGCACATTTCCAATTGAAACACACCACAAAAATGCTTGTGGAAGCTCGATGAAATGCACGCACGAAGCTACTATTCCTTAGTTCGAGCCGTGATGTCATCAAAGTGCGACTATCTAATTTTACACCGTAAAACACCTGAATATGCACAATTTTTAAAGAAACACACCACAAAAATGCTTGTGGTAGCTCGATGAAATGCACGCACAAAGCTACTGTTCCTAATTTCGAGCCGTGATGTCATCAAAGTTCGACAATCTTATTTTACACCGTAAAACACCTGAATATGCACAATTCCAATGGAAATACACCACAAAAATGCTTGTGGAAGCTCGATGAAATGCACGCACGAAGCTACTATGTCTTAGATCGACCCGTGATGTCATCAAAGTGCGACTATCTAATTTTGCACCGTAAAACACCTGAATATGAACAATTTTAAAAGAAATACACCACAAAAATGCTTGTGGAAGCTCGATGAAATGCACGCACGAAGCTACTTTTCCTAAGTTCGAGCCGTGATGTCATCAAAGTGCGACTATCTAATTTTACACCGTAAAACACCTGAATATGCACAATTCCAATGGAAATACACCACAAAAATGCTTGTGGAAGGTCGATGAAATGCACGCATGAAGCTACTATTCCTAGTTCAAGCCGTGATGTCATCAAAGTTCGACAATCATATTTTACACCATAAAACACCTGAATATGCACATTTCCAATGGAAACACACCACAAAAATGCTTGTGGAAGCTCGATGAAATGCACGCACGAAGCCACAATTCCATAGTTCGAGCCGTGATGTCATCAAAGTGCGACTATCTAATTTTACACTGTAAAACACCAGAATATGCACAATTTTTAAAGAAACACACCACAAGAATGCTTGTGGTAGCTCGATGAAATGCAGGCACAAAGCTACTGTTCCTAATTTCGAGCCGTGATGTCATCAAAGTTTGACAATCTTATTTTACACCGTAAAACACCTGAATATGCACAATTCCAATGGAAATACACCACAAAAATGCTTGTGGAAGCTCGATGAAATGCACGCATGAAGCTACTATTCCTTTGATCGAGCCGTGATGTCATCAAAGTTCGACAATCATATTTTACACCATAAAACACCTGAATATGCACAATTCCAATGAAAATACACCACAAAAATGCTTGTGGAAGCTCGATGAAATGCATGTACGAAGCTACTATTCCTAAGTTCGAGCCGTGATGTAATCAAAGTGCGACTATCTAATTTTACACCGTAAAACATCTGAATATGCACAATTTTAAAAGAAACACACCACAAAAATGCTTGTGGTAGCTCGATGAAATGCACGCACGAAGCTACTATTCCTTAGTTCGAGCCGTGATGTCCTCAAGGTGCGTCAATCTAATTTTACACCATAAAACAACAGAATATGCACAATTCCAATGGAAACACACCACAAAAATGCTTGTGGAAGCTCGATGAAATGTACGCACGAAGCTACTATTCCTTATTTCGAGCCGTGATGTCATCAAAGTGCGACAGTCTAATTTTACACCGTAAAACACCTGAATATGCACAATTCCAATGGAAACACACAACAAAAATGCTTGTGGAAGCTCGATGAAATGCACGCACAAAGCTACTATGTCTTAGATCGACCCGTGATGTCATAAAAGTGCGACTATCTAATTTTACACCTTAAAACACCTGAATATGCACAATTTTAAAAGAAATACACCACAAAAATGCTTGTGGAAGCTCGATGAAATGCACGCACGAAGCCACTATTCCTTAGTTCGAGCCGTGATGTCATCAAAGTGCGACTATCTAATTTTACACCGTAAAACACCTGAATATGCACAATTTTTAAAGAAACACACCACAAAAATGCTTGTGGTAGCTCGATGAAATGAACGCACAAAGCTACTGTTCCTAATTTCGAGCCGTGATGTCATCAAAGTTCGACAATCTTATTTTACACCGTAAAACACCTGAATATGCACAATTCCAATGGAAATACACCACAAAAATGCTTGTGGAAGCTCGATGAAATGCACGCATGAAGCTACTATTCCTTAGTTCGAGCCGTGATGTCATCAAAGTTCGACAATCATATATTACACCATAAAACACCTGAATATGCACAATTCCAATGGAAATACACCACAAAAATGCTTGTGGAAGCTCGAAGAAATGCACGCACGAAGCTACTATGTCTTAGTTCGAGCAGTGATGTCATCAAAGTGCGACTATCTAATTTTACACCGAAAAAACCTGAATATGCACAATTTTAAAAGAAATACACCACAATAATGCTTGTGGAAGCTCGATGAAATGCACGCACAAAGCTACTGTTCCTAAGTTCGAGCCATGATGTCATCAAAGTTCGATAATCTTATTATACACCGTAAAACACCTGAATATGCACAATTCCAATGGAAATACACCACAAAAATGCTTGTGGAAGCTCGATGAAATGCACGCACGAAGCTACTATTCCTTAGTTCGAGCAGTGATGTCATCAAAGTGCGACTATCTAATTTTACACTGTAAAGCAACAGAATATGCACAATTTTTAAAGAAACACACCACAAAAATGCTTGTGGTAGCTCGATGAAAAGCACGCACAAAGCTACTGTTCCTAATTTCGAGCCGTGATGTCATCAAAGTTCGACAATCTTATTTTACACCGTAAAACACCTGAATATGCACTATTCCAATGGAAATACTCCACAACAATGCTTGTGGAAGCTCGATGAAATGCACGCATGAAGCTACTATTCCTTAGTTCGAGCCGTGATGTCATCAAAGTTCGACAATCATATTTTACACGGTAAAACACCTGAATATGCACATTTCCAATGAAACACACCACAAAAATGCTTGTGGAAGCTCGATGAAATGCACACACGAAGCTACTATTCCTTATTTCGAGACGTGATGTCATGTAAGTTCGACAATCTTATTTTACACCATAAAACACCTGAATATGCACAATTCCAATGGAAATACACCAGAAAAATGCTTGTGGAAGCTCGATGAAATGCACGCACGAAGCTACTATGTCTTAGTTCGAGCCGTGATGTCATCAAAGTGCGACTATCTAATTTTACACCGTAAAACACCTGAATATGCACAATTTTAAAAGAAATACACCACAAAAATGCTTGTGGAAGCTCGATGAAATGCACGCACAAAGCTACTATTCCTAAGTTCGAGCCGTGATGTCATCAAAGTGCGACTAACTAATTTTACACCTTAAAACACCTGAATATGCACAATTTTAAAAGAAACACACCACAAAAATGCTTGTGGTAGCTTGATGAAATGCATGCACGAAGCTACTATTCCTTAGTTCGAGCCGTGATGTCATCAAAGTGCGACAATCTAATTTTACACCGTAAAACAACTGAATATGCACAATTCCAGTAAAAACACACCACAAAAATGCTTGTGGAAGCTCGATGAAATGCACGCACGAAGCTACTATGTTTTAGATCGACCCGTGATGTTATCAAAGTGCGACTATCTAATTTTGCACCGTAAAACACCTGAATATGAACAATTTTAAAAGAAATACACCACAAAAATGCTTGTGGAGGCTCGATGAAATGCACGCACGAAGCTACTATTCCGAAGTTCGAGCCGTGATGTCATCAAAGTGCGACTATCTAATTTTACACCGTAAAACACCTGAATATGCACAATTCCAATGGGAATACACCACAAAAACGCTTGTGGAAGGTCGATGAAATGCACGCATGAAGCTACTATTCCTAGTTCAAGCCGTGATGTCATTAAAGTTCGACAATCATATTTTACACCATAAAACACCTGAATATGCACATTTCCAATGGAAACACACCACAAAAATGCTTGTGGAAGCTCGATGAAATGCACGCATGAAGCCACAATTCCTAAGTTCGAGCCGTGATGTAATCAAAGTGCGACTATCTAATTTTACACCGTAAAACACCTGAATATGCACAATTCCAATGGAAACACACAACAAAAATGCTTGTGGAAGCTCGATGAAATGCACGCACAAAGCTACTGTTCCTAAGTTCGAGTCGTGATGTCATCAAAGTTCGACAATCTTATTTTACACCGTAAAACACCTGAATATGCACAATTCCAATGGAAATACACCACAAAAATGCTTGTGGAAGCTCGATGAAATGCACGCACGAAGCTACTATGTCTTAGATCGACCCGTGATGTCATCAAAGTGCGACTATCTAATTTTACACCGTAAAACACCTGAATATGCACAATTTTAAAAGAAATACACCACAAAAATGCTTGTGGAAGCTCGATGAAATGCATGCACGAAGCTAATATTCCTTAGTTCGAGCCTTGATGTCATCAAAGTGCGACTATCTAATTTTACACCGTAAAACACCTGAATATGCACAATTTTAAAAGAAATACACCACAAAAATGCTTGAGGAAGCTCGATGAAATGCACGCACAAAGCTATTGTTCCTAAGTTCGAGCCGTGATGTCATCAAAGTTCGACAATCTTATTTTACACCGTAAAACACCTGAATATGCACAATTCCAATGGAAATACACCACAAAAATGCTTGTGGAAGCTCGATGAAATGCACGCATGAAGCTACTATTCCTTAGTTCGAGCCGTGATGTCATCAAAGTTCGACAATCATATATTACACCATAAAACACCTGAATATGCACAATTCCAATGGAAATACACCACAAAAATGCTTGTGGAAGCTCGATGAAATGCACGCACGAAGCTACTATTCCTTAGTTCGAGCAGTGATGTCATCAAAGTGCGACTATCTAATTTTACACTGTAAAGCAACAGAATATGCACAATTTTTAAAGAAAAACACCACAAAAATGCTTGTGGTAGCTCGATGAAAAGCACGCACAAAGCTACTGTTCCTAAGTTCGAGCCGTGATGTCATCAAAGTTCGACAATCTTATTTTACACCGTAAAACACCTGAATATGCACAATTCCAATGGAAATACACCACAAAAATGCTTGTGGAAGCTTGATGAAATGCACGCATGAAGCTACTATTCCTTAGTTCGAGCCGTGATGTCATCAAAGTTCGACAATCATATATTACACCATAAAACACCTGAATATGCACAATTCCAATGGAAATACACCACAAAAATGCTTGTGGAAGCTCGATGAAATGCACGCACGAAGCTACTATGTCTTAGATCGACCCGTGATGTCATCAAAGTGCGACTATCTAATTTTACACCGTAAAACACCTGAATATGCACAATTTTAAAAGAAATACACCACAAAAATGCTTGTGGTAGCTCGATGAAAAGCACGCACAAAGCTACTGTTCCTAATTTCGAGCAGTGATGTCATCAAAGTTCGACAATCTTATTTTACACCGTAAAACACCTGAATATGCACTATTCCAATGGAAATACTCCACAACAATGCTTGTGGAAGCTCGATGAAATGCACGCATGAAGCTACTATTCCTTAGTTCGAGCCGTGATGTCATCAAAGTTCGACAATCATATTTTACACGGTAAAACACCTGAATATGCACATTTCCAATGAAACACACCACAAAAATGCTTGTGGAATCTCAATAAAATGCACACACGAAGCTACTATTCCTTATTTCGAGACGTGTTGTCATGTAAGTTCGACAATCTTATTTTACACCATAAAACACCTGAATATGCACAATTCCAATGGAAATACACCACAAAAATGCTTGTGGAAGCTCGATGAAATGCACGCATGAAGCTACTATTCCTTTGATCGAGCCGTGATGTCATCAAAGTTCGACAATCATATTTTACACCATAAAACACCTGAATATGCAAAATTCCAATGAAAATACACCACAAAAATGCTTGTGGAAGCTCGATGAAATGCATGTACGAAGCTACTATTCCTAAGTTCGAGCCGTGATGTAATCAAAGTGCGACTATCTAATTTTACACCGTAAAACACCTGAATATGCACAATTTTAAAAGAAACACACCACAAAAATGCTTGTGGTAGCTCGATGAAATGCACGCACGAAGCTACTATTCCTTAGTTCGAGCCGTGATGTCATCAAGGTGCGTCAATCTAATTTTACACCGTAAAACAACAGAATATGCACAATTCCAATGGAAACACACCACAAAAATGCTTGTGGAAGCTCGATGAAATGTACGCACGAAGCTACTATTCCTTAGTTCGAGCCGTGATGTCATCAAAGTGCGACAGTCTAATTTTACACCGTAAAACACCTGAATATGCACAATTCCAATGGAAACACACAACAAAAATGCTTGTGGAAGCTCGATGAAATGCACGCACAAAGCTACTATGTCTTAGATCGACCCGTGATGTCATCAAAGTGCGACTATCTAATTTTACACCTTAAAACACCTGAATATGCACAATTTTAAAAGAAATACACCACAAAAATGCTTGTGGAAGCTCGATGAAATGCACGCACGAAGCCACTATTCCTTAGTTCGAGCCGTGATGTCATCAAAGTGCGACTATCTAATTTTACACCGTAAAACACCTGAATATGCACAATTTTTAAAGAAACACACCACAAAAATGCTTGTGGTAGCTCGATGAAATGAACGCACAAAGCTACTGTTCCTAATTTCGAGCCGTGATGTCATCAAAGTTCGACAATCTTATTTTACACCGTAAAACACCTGAATATGCACAATTCCAATGGAAATACACCACAAAAATGCTTGTGGAAGCTCGATGAAATGCACGCATGAAGCTACTATTCCTTAGTTCGAGCCGTGATGTCATCAAAGTTCGACAATCATATATTACACCATAAAACACCTGAATATGCACAATTCCAATGGAAATACACCACAAAAATGCTTGTGGAAGCTCGAAGAAATGCACGCACGAAGCTACTATGTCTTAGTTCGAGCCGTGATGTCATCAAAGTGCGACTATCTAATTTTACACCGAAAAAACCTGAATATGCACAATTTTAAAAGAAATACACCACAAAAATGCTTGTGGAAGCTCGATGAAATGCACGCACAAAGCTACTGTTCCTAAGTTCGAGCCATGATGTCATCAAAGTTCGATAATCTTATTATACACCGTAAAACACCTGAATATGCACAATTCCAATGGAAATACACCACAAAAATGCTTGTGGAAGCTCGATGAAATGCACGCACGAAGCTACTATTCCTTAGTTCGAGCAGTGATGTCATCAAAGTGCGACTATCTAATTTTACACTGTAAAGCAACAGAATATGCACAATTTTTAAAGAAACACACCACAAAAATGCTTGTGGTAGCTCGATGAAAAGCACGCACAAAGCTACTGTTCCTAATTTCGAGCCGTGATGTCATCAAAGTTCGACAATCTTATTTTACACCGTAAAACACCTGAATATGCACTATTCCAATGGAAATACTCCACAACAATGCTTGTGGAAGCTCGATGAAATGCACGCATGAAGCTACTATTCCTTAGTTCGAGCCGTGATGTCATCAAAGTTCGACAATCATATTTTACACGGTAAAACACCTGAATATGCACATTTCCAATGAAACACACCACAAAAATGCTTGTGGAAGCTCGATGAAATGCACACACGAAGCTACTATTCCTTATTTCGAGACGTGATGTCATGTAAGTTCGACAATCTTATTTTACACCATAAAACACCTGAATATGCACAATTCCAATGGAAATACACCACAAAAATGCTTGTGGAAGCTCGATGAAATGCACGCACGAAGCTACTATGTCTTAGTTCGAGCCGTGATGTCATCAAAGTGCGACTATCTAATTTTACACCGTAAAACACCTGAATATGCACAATTTTAAAAGAAATACACCACAAAAATGCTTGTGGAAGCTCGATGAAATGCACGCACAAAGCTACTATTCCTAAGTTCGAGCCGTGATGTCATCAAAGTGCGACTAACTAATTTTACACCTTAAAACACCTGAATATGCACAATTTTAAAAGAAACACACCACAAAAATGCTTGTGGTAGCTTGATGAAATGCATGCACGAAGCTACTATTCCTTAGTTCGAGCCGTGATGTCATCAAAGTGCGACAATCTAATTTTACACCGTAAAACAACTGAATATGCACAATTCCAGTAAAAACACACCACAAAAATGCTTGTGGAAGCTCGATGAAATGCACGCACGAAGCTACTATGTTTTAGATCGACCCGTGATGTCATCAAAGTGCGACTATCTAATTTTGCACCGTAAAACACCTGAATATGAACAATTTTAAAAGAAATACACCACAAAAATGCTTGTGGAGGCTCGATGAAATGCACGCACGAAGCTACTATTCCGAAGTTCGAGCCGTGATGTCATCAAAGTGCGACTATCTAATTTTACACCGTAAAACACCTGAATATGCACAATTCCAATGGGAATACACCACAAAAATGCTTGTGGAAGGTCGATGAAATGCACGCATGAAGCTACTATTCCTAGTTCAAGCCGTGATGTCATCAAAGTTCGACAATCATATTTTACACCATAAAACACCTGAATATGCACATTTCCAATGGAAACACACCACAAAAATGCTTGTGGAAGCTCGATGAAATGCACGCATGAAGCCACAATTCCTTAGTTCGAGCCGTGATGTCAGCAAAGTGCGACTATCTAATTTTACACTGTAAAACACCAGAATATGCACAATTTTTAAAGAAACACACCACAAGAATGCTTGTGGTAGCTCGATGAAATACACGCACAAAGCTACTGTTCCTAATTTCGAGCCGTGATGTCATCAAAGTTTGACAATCTTATTTTACACCGTAAAACACCTGAATATGCACAATTCCAATGGAAATACACCACAAAAATGCTTGTGGAAGCTCGATGAAATGCACGCATGAAGCTACTATTCCTTTGATCGAGCCGTGATGTCATCAAAGTTCGACAATAATATTTATACCATAAAACACCTGAATATGCACAATTCCAATGGATATACACCACAAAAATGCTTGTGGAAGCTCGATGAAATGCATGCACGAAGCTACTATTCCTAAGTTCGAGCCGTGATGTAATCAAAGTGCGACTATCTAATTTTACACCGTAAAACACCTGAATATGCACAATTTTAAAAGAAACACACCACAAAAATGCTTGTGGTAGCTCGATGAAATGCACGCACGAAGCTACTATTCCTTAGTTCGAGCCGTGATGTCATCAAGGTGCGTCAATCTAATTTTACACCGTAAAACACCTGAATATGCACAATTCCAATGGAAACACACAACAGAAATGCTTGTGGAAGCTCGATGAAATGCACGCACAAAGCTACTGTTCCTAAGTTCGAGTCGTGATGTCATCAAAGTTCGACAATCTTATTTTACACCGTAAAACACCTGAATATGCACAATTCCAATGGAAATACACCACAAAAATGCTTGTGGAAGCTCGATGAAATGCACGCACGAAGCTACTATGTCTTAGATCGACCCGTGATGTAATCAAAGTGCGACTATCTAATTTTACACCGTAAAACACCTGAATATGCACAATTTTAAAAGAAATACACCACAAAAATGCTTGTGGAAGCTCGATGAAATGCATGCACGAAGCTAATATTCCTAGTTCAAGCCGTGATGTCATCAAAGTTCGACAATCATATTTTACACCATAAAACACCTGAATATGCACATTTCCAATGGAAACACACCACAAAAATGCTTGTGGAAGCTCGATGAAATGCACGCATGAAGCCACAATTCCTTAGTTCGAGCCGTGATGTCAGCAAAGTGCGACTATCTAATTTTACACTGTAAAACACCAGAATATGCACAATTTTTAAAGAAACACACCACAAGAATGCTTGTGGTAGCTCGATGAAATACACGCACAAAGCTACTGTTCCTAATTTCGAGCCGTGATGTCATCAAAGTTTGACAATCTTATTTTACACCGTAAAACACCTGAATATGCACAATTCCAATGGAAATACACCACAAAAATGCTTGTGGAAGCTCGATGAAATGCACGCATGAAGCTACTATTCCTTTGATCGAGCCGTGATGTCATCAAAGTTCGACAATAATATTTTACACCATAAAACACCTGAATATGCACAATTCCAATGGATATACACCACAAAAATGCTTGTGGAAGCTCGATGAAATGCATGCACGAAGCTACTATTCCTAAATTCGAGCCGTGATGTAATCAAAGTGCGACTATCTAATTTTACACCGTAAAACACCTGAATATGCACAATTTTAAAAGAAACACACCACAAAAATGCTTGTGGTAGCTCGATGAAATGCACGCACGAAGCTACTATTCCTTAGTTCGAGCCGTGATGTCATCAAGGTGCGTCAATCTAATTTTACACCGTAAAACACCTGAATATGCACAATTCCAATGGAAACACACAACAGAAATGCTTGTGGAAGCTCGATGAAATGCACGCACAAAGCTACTGTTCCTAAGTTCGAGTCGTGATGTCATCAAAGTTCGACAATCTTATTTTACACCGTAAAACACCTGAATATGCACAATTCCAATGGAAATACACCACAAAAATGCTTGTGGAAGCTCGATGAAATGCACGCACGAAGCTACTATGTCTTAGATCGACCCGTGATGTAATCAAAGTGCGACTATCTAATTTTACACCGTAAAACACCTGAATATGCACAATTTTAAAAGAAATACACCACAAAAATGCTTGTGGAAGCTCGATGAAATGCATGCACGAAGCTAATATTCCTTAGTTCGAGCCTTGATGTCATCAAAGTGCGACTATCTAATTTTACACCGTAAAACACCTGAATATGCACAATTTTAAAAGAAATACACCACAAAAATGCTTGAGGAAGCTCGATGAAATGCACGCACAAAGCTATTGTTCCTAAGTTCGAGCCGTGATGTCATCAAAGTTCGACAATCTTATTTTACACCGTAAAACACCTGAATATGCACAATTCCAATGGAAATACACCACAAAAATGCTTGTGGAAGCTCGATGAAATGCACGCATGAAGCTACTATTCCTTAGTTCGAGCCGTGATGTCATCAAAGTTCGACAATCATATATTACACCATAAAACACCTGAATATGCACAATTCCAATGGAAATACACCACAAAAATGCTTGTGGAAGCTCGATGAAATGCACGCACGAAGCTACTATTCCTTAGTTCGAGCAGTGATGTCATCAAAGTGCGACTATCTAATTTTACACTGTAAAGCAACAGAATATGCACAATTTTTAAAGAAACACACCACAAAAATGCTTGTGGTAGCTCGATGAAAAGCACGCACAAAGCTACTGTTCCTAATTTCGAGCAGTGATGTCATCAAAGTTCGACAATCTTATTTTACACCGTAAAACACCTGAATATGCACAATTCCAATGGAAATACTCCACAAAAATGCTTGTGGAAGCTCGATGAAATGCACGCACGAAGCTACTATGTCTTAGATCGACCCGTGATGTCATCAAAGTGCGACTATCTAATTTTGCACCGTAAAACACCTGAATATGAACAATTTTAAAAGAAATACACCACAAAAATGCTTGTGGAAGCTCGATGAAATGCACGCACGAAGCTACTATTCCTAAGTTCGAGCCGTGATGTCATCAAAGTGCGACTATCTAATTTTACACCGTAAAACACCTGAATATGCACAATTCCAATGGAAATACACCGCAAAAATGCTTGTGGAAGGTCGATGAAATGCACGCATGAAGCTACTATTCCTAGTTCAAGCCGTGATGTCATCAAAGTTCGACAATCATATTTTACACCATAAAACACCTGAATATGCACATTTCCAATGGAAACACACCACAAAAATGCTTGTGGAAGCTCGATGAAATGCACGCACGAAGCCACAATTCCTTAGTTCGAGCCGTGATGTCATCAAAGTGCGACTATCTAATATTACACTGTAAAACACCAGAATATGCACAATTTTTAAAGAAACACACCACAAGAATGCTTGTGGTAGCTCGATGAAATGCACGCACAAAGCTACTGTTCCTAATTTCGAGCCGTGATGTCATCAAAGTTTGACAATCTTATTTTACACCATAAAACACCTGAATATGCACAATTCCAATGGAAATACACCACAAAAATGCTTGTGGAAGCTCGAAGAAATGCACGCACGAAGCTACTATGTCTTAGTTCGAGCCGTGATGTCATCAAAGTGCGACTATCTAATTTTACACCGAAAAAACCTGAATATGCACAATTTTAAAAGAAATACACCACAAAAATGCTTGTGGAAGCTCGATGAAATGCACGCACAAAGCTACTGTTCCTAAGTTCGAGCCATGATGTCATCAAAGTTCGATAATCTTATTATACACCGTAAAACACCTGAATATGCACAATTCCAATGGAAATACACCACAAAAATGCTTGTGGAAGCTCGATGAAATGCACGCACGAAGCTACTATTCCTTAGTTCGAGCAGTGATGTCATCAAAGTGCGACTATCTAATTTTACACTGTAAAGCAACAGAATATGCACAATTTTTAAAGAAACACACCACAAAAATGCTTGTGGTAGCTCGATGAAAAGCACGCACAAAGCTACTGTTCCTAATTTCGAGCCGTGATGTCATCAAAGTTCGACAATCTTATTTTACACCGTAAAACACCTGAATATGCACTATTCCAATGGAAATACTCCACAACAATGCTTGTGGAAGCTCGATGAAATGCACGCATGAAGCTACTATTCCTTAGTTCGAGCCGTGATGTCATCAAAGTTCGACAATCATATTTTACACGGTAAAACACCTGAATATGCACATTTCCAATGAAACACACCACAAAAATGCTTGTGGAAGCTCGATGAAATGCACACACGAAGCTACTATTCCTTATTTCGAGACGTGATGTCATGTAAGTTCGACAATCTTATTTTACACCATAAAACACCTGAATATGCACAATTCCAATGGAAATACACCAGAAAAATGCTTGTGGAAGCTCGATGAAATGCACGCACGAAGCTACTATGTCTTAGTTCGAGCCGTGATGTCATCAAAGTACGACTATCTAATTTTACACCGTAAAACACCTGAATATGCACAATTTTAAAAGAAATACACCACAAAAATGCTTGTGGAAGCTCGATGAAATGCACGCACAAAGCTACTATTCCTAAGTTCGAGCCGTGATGTCATCAAAGTGCGACTAACTAATTTTACACCTTAAAACACCTGAATATGCACAATTTTAAAAGAAACACACCACAAAAATGCTTGTGGTAGCTTGATGAAATGCATGCACGAAGCTACTATTCCTTAGTTCGAGCCGTGATGTCATCAAAGTGCGACAATCTAATTTTACACCGTAAAACAACTGAATATGCACAATTCCAGTAAAAACACACCACAAAAATGCTTGTGGAAGCTCGATGAAATGCACGCACGAAGCTACTATGTTTTAGATCGACCCGTGATGTTATCAAAGTGCGACTATCTAATTTTGCACCGTAAAACACCTGAATATGAACAATTTTAAAAGAAATACACCACAAAAATGCTTGTGGAGGCTCGATGAAATGCACGCACGAAGCTACTATTCCGAAGTTCGAGCCGTGATGTCATCAAAGTGCGACTATCTAATTTTACACCGTAAAACACCTGAATATGCACAATTCCAATGGGAATACACCACAAAAACGCTTGTGGAAGGTCGATGAAATGCACGCATGAAGCTACTATTCCTAGTTCAAGCCGTGATGTCATCAAAGTTCGACAATCATATTTTACACCATAAAACACCTGAATATGCACATTTCCAATGGAAACACACCACAAAAATGCTTGTGGAAGCTCGATGAAATGCACGCATGAAGCCACAATTCCTAAGTTCGAGCCGTGATGTAATCAAAGTGCGACTATCTAATTTTACACCGTAAAACACCTGAATATGCACAATTTTAAAAGAAACACACCACAAAAATGCTTGTGGTAGCTCGATGAAATGCACGCACGAAGCTACTATTCCTTAGTTCGAGCCGTGATGTCATCAAGGTGCGTCAATCTAATTTTACACCGTAAAACACCTGAATATGCACAATTCCAATGGAAACACACAACAAAAATGCTTGTGGAAGCTCGATGAAATGCACGCACAAAGCTACTGTTCCTAAGTTCGAGTCGTGATGTCATCAAAGTTCGACAATCTTATTTTACACCGTAAAACACCTGAATATGCACAATTCCAATGGAAATACACCACAAAAATGCTTGTGGAAGCTTGATGAAATGCACGCATGAAGCTACTATTCCTTAGTTCGAGCCGTGATGTCATCAAAGTTCGACAATCATATATTACACCATAAAACACCTGAATATGCACAATTCCAATGGAAATACACCACAAAAATGCTTGTGGAAGCTCGATGAAATGCACGCACGAAGCTACTATGTCTTAGATCGACCCGTGATGTCATCAAAGTGCGACTATCTAATTTTACACCGTAAAACACCTGAATATGCACAATTTTAAAAGAAATACACCACAAAAATGCTTGTGGTAGCTCGATGAAAAGCACGCACAAAGCTACTGTTCCTAATTTCGAGCAGTGATGTCATCAAAGTTCGACAATCTTATTTTACACCGTAAAACACCTGAATATGCACTATTCCAATGGAAATACTCCACAACAATGCTTGTGGAAGCTCGATGAAATGCACGCATGAAGCTACTATTCCTTAGTTCGAGCCGTGATGTCATCAAAGTTCGACAATCATATTTTACACGGTAAAACACCTGAATATGCACATTTCCAATGAAACACACCACAAAAATGCTTGTGGAATCTCAATAAAATGCACACACGAAGCTACTATTCCTTATTTCGAGACGTGTTGTCATGTAAGTTCGACAATCATATATTACACCATAAAACACCTGAATATGCACAATTCCAATGGAAATACACCACAAAAATGCTTGTGGAAGCTCGAAGAAATGCACGCACGAAGCTACTATGTCTTAGTTCGAGCCGTGATGTCATCAAAGTGCGACTATCTAATTTTACACCGAAAAAACCTGAATATGCACAATTTTAAAAGAAATACACCACAAAAATGCTTGTGGAAGCTCGATGAAATGCACGCACAAAGCTACTGTTCCTAAGTTCGAGCCATGATGTCATCAAAGTTCGATAATCTTATTATACACCGTAAAACACCTGAATATGCACAATTCCAATGGAAATACACCACAAAAATGCTTGTGGAAGCTCGATGAAATGCACGCACGAAGCTACTATTCCTTAGTTCGAGCAGTGATGTCATCAAAGTGCGACTATCTAATTTTACACTGTAAAGCAACAGAATATGCACAATTTTTAAAGAAACACACCACAAAAATGCTTGTGGTAGCTCGATGAAAAGCACGCACAAAGCTACTGTTCCTAATTTCGAGCCGTGATGTCATCAAAGTTCGACAATCTTATTTTACACCGTAAAACACCTGAATATGCACTATTCCAATGGAAATACTCCACAACAATGCTTGTGGAAGCTCGATGAAATGCACGCATGAAGCTACTATTCCTTAGTTCGAGCCGTGATGTCATCAAAGTTCGACAATCATATTTTACACGGTAAAACACCTGAATATGCACATTTCCAATGAAACACACCACAAAAATGCTTGTGGAAGCTCGATGAAATGCACACACGAAGCTACTATTCCTTATTTCGAGACGTGATGTCATGTAAGTTCGACAATCTTATTTTACACCATAAAACACCTGAATATGCACAATTCCAATGGAAATACACCACAAAAATGCTTGTGGAAGCTCGATGAAATGCACGCACGAAGCTACTATGTCTTAGTTCGAGCCGTGATGTCATCAAAGTGCGACTATCTAATTTTACACCGTAAAACACCTGAATATGCACAATTTTAAAAGAAATACACCACAAAAATGCTTGTGGAAGCTCGATGAAATGCACGCACAAAGCTACTATTCCTAAGTTCGAGCCGTGATGTCATCAAAGTGCGACTAACTAATTTTACACCTTAAAACACCTGAATATGCACAATTTTAAAAGAAACACACCACAAAAATGCTTGTGGTAGCTTGATGAAATGCATGCACGAAGCTACTATTCCTTAGTTCGAGCCGTGATGTCATCAAAGTGCGACAATCTAATTTTACACCGTAAAACAACTGAATATGCACAATTCCAGTAAAAACACACCACAAAAATGCTTGTGGAAGCTCGATGAAATGCACGCACGAAGCTACTATGTTTTAGATCGACCCGTGATGTCATCAAAGTGCGACTATCTAATTTTGCACCGTAAAACACCTGAATATGAACAATTTTAAAAGAAATACACCACAAAAATGCTTGTGGAGGCTCGATGAAATGCACGCACGAAGCTACTATTCCGAAGTTCGAGCCGTGATGTCATCAAAGTGCGACTATCTAATTTTACACCGTAAAACACCTGAATATGCACAATTCCAATGGGAATACACCACAAAAATGCTTGTGGAAGGTCGATGAAATGCACGCATGAAGCTACTATTCCTAGTTCAAGCCGTGATGTCATCAAAGTTCGACAATCATATTTTACACCATAAAACACCTGAATATGCACATTTCCAATGGAAACACACCACAAAAATGCTTGTGGAAGCTCGATGAAATGCACGCATGAAGCCACAATTCCTTAGTTCGAGCCGTGATGTCAGCAAAGTGCGACTATCTAATTTTACACTGTAAAACACCAGAATATGCACAATTTTTAAAGAAACACACCACAAGAATGCTTGTGGTAGCTCGATGAAATACACGCACAAAGCTACTGTTCCTAATTTCGAGCCGTGATGTCATCAAAGTTTGACAATCTTATTTTACACCGTAAAACACCTGAATATGCACAATTCCAATGGAAATACACCACAAAAATGCTTGTGGAAGCTCGATGAAATGCACGCATGAAGCTACTATTCCTTTGATCGAGCCGTGATGTCATCAAAGTTCGACAATAATATTTTACACCATAAAACACCTGAATATGCACAATTCCAATGGATATACACCACAAAAATGCTTGTGGAAGCTCGATGAAATGCATGCACGAAGCTACTATTCCTAAGTTCGAGCCGTGATGTAATCAAAGTGCGACTATCTAATTTTACACCGTAAAACACCTGAATATGCACAATTTTAAAAGAAACACACCACAAAAATGCTTGTGGTAGCTCGATGAAATGCACGCACGAAGCTACTATTCCTTAGTTCGAGCCGTGATGTCATCAAGGTGCGTCAATCTAATTTTACACCGTAAAACACCTGAATATGCACAATTCCAATGGAAACACACAACAGAAATGCTTGTGGAAGCTCGATGAAATGCACGCACAAAGCTACTGTTCCTAAGTTCGAGTCGTGATGTCATCAAAGTTCGACAATCTTATTTTACACCGTAAAACACCTGAATATGCACAATTCCAATGGAAATACACCACAAAAATGCTTGTGGAAGCTCGATGAAATGCACGCACGAAGCTACTATGTCTTAGATCGACCCGTGATGTAATCAAAGTGCGACTATCTAATTTTACACCGTAAAACACCTGAATATGCACAATTTTAAAAGAAATACACCACAAAAATGCTTGTGGAAGCTCGATGAAATGCATGCACGAAGCTAATATTCCTAGTTCAAGCCGTGATGTCATCAAAGTTCGACAATCATATTTTACACCATAAAACACCTGAATATGCACATTTCCAATGGAAACACACCACAAAAATGCTTGTGGAAGCTCGATGAAATGCACGCATGAAGCCACAATTCCTTAGTTCGAGCCGTGATGTCAGCAAAGTGCGACTATCTAATTTTACACTGTAAAACACCAGAATATGCACAATTTTTAAAGAAACACACCACAAGAATGCTTGTGGTAGCTCGATGAAATACACGCACAAAGCTACTGTTCCTAATTTCGAGCCGTGATGTCATCAAAGTTTGACAATCTTATTTTACACCGTAAAACACCTGAATATGCACAATTCCAATGGAAATACACCACAAAAATGCTTGTGGAAGCTCGATGAAATGCACGCATGAAGCTACTATTCCTTTGATCGAGCCGTGATGTCATCAAAGTTCGACAATAATATTTTACACCATAAAACACCTGAATATGCACAATTCCAATGGATATACACCACAAAAATGCTTGTGGAAGCTCGATGAAATGCATGCACGAAGCTACTATTCCTAAGTTCGAGCCGTGATGTAATCAAAGTGCGACTATCTAATTTTACACCGTAAAACACCTGAATATGCACAATTTTAAAAGAAACACACCACAAAAATGCTTGTGGTAGCTCGATGAAATGCACGCACGAAGCTACTATTCCTTAGTTCGAGCCGTGATGTCATCAAGGTGCGTCAATCTAATTTTACACCGTAAAACACCTGAATATGCACAATTCCAATGGAAACACACAACAGAAATGCTTGTGGAAGCTCGATGAAATGCACGCACAAAGCTACTGTTCCTAAGTTCGAGTCGTGATGTCATCAAAGTTCGACAATCTTATTTTACACCGTAAAACACCTGAATATGCACAATTCCAATGGAAATACACCACAAAAATGCTTGTGGAAGCTCGATGAAATGCACGCACGAAGCTACTATGTCTTAGATCGACCCGTGATGTAATCAAAGTGCGACTATCTAATTTTACACCGTAAAACACCTGAATATGCACAATTTTAAAAGAAATACACCACAAAAATGCTTGTGGAAGCTCGATGAAATGCATGCACGAAGCTAATATTCCTAGTTCAAGCCGTGATGTCATCAAAGTTCGACAATCATATTTTACACCATAAAACACCTGAATATGCACATTTCCAATGGAAACACACCACAAAAATGCTTGTGGAAGCTCGATGAAATGCACGCATGAAGCCACAATTCCTTAGTTCGAGCCGTGATGTCAGCAAAGTGCGACTATCTAATTTTACACTGTAAAACACCAGAATATGCACAATTTTTAAAGAAACACACCACAAGAATGCTTGTGGTAGCTCGATGAAATACACGCACAAAGCTACTGTTCCTAATTTCGAGCCGTGATGTCATCAAAGTTTGACAATCTTATTTTACACCGTAAAACACCTGAATATGCACAATTCCAATGGAAATACACCACAAAAATGCTTGTGGAAGCTCGATGAAATGCACGCATGAAGCTACTATTCCTTTGATCGAGCCGTGATGTCATCAAAGTTCGACAATAATATTTTACACCATAAAACACCTGAATATGCACAATTCCAATGGATATACACCACAAAAATGCTTGTGGAAGCTCGATGAAATGCATGCATGAAGCTACTATTCCTAAGTTCGAGCCGTGATGTAATCAAAGTGCGACTATCTAATTTTACACCGTAAAACACCTGAATATGCACAATTTTAAAAGAAACACACCACAAAAATGCTTGTGGTAGCTCGATGAAATGCACGCACGAAGCTACTATTCCTTAGTTCGAGCCGTGATGTCATCAAGGTGCGTCAATCTAATTTTACACCGTAAAACACCTGAATATGCACAATTCCAATGGAAACACACAACAGAAATGCTTGTGGAAGCTCGATGAAATGCACGCACAAAGCTACTGTTCCTAAGTTCGAGTCGTGATGTCATCAAAGTTCGACAATCTTATTTTACACCGTAAAACACCTGAATATGCACAATTCCAATGGAAATACACCACAAAAATGCTTGTGGAAGCTCGATGAAATGCACGCACGAAGCTACTATGTCTTAGATCGACCCGTGATGTAATCAAAGTGCGACTATCTAATTTTACACCGTAAAACACCTGAATATGCACAATTTTAAAAGAAATACACCACAAAAATGCTTGTGGAAGCTCGATGAAATGCATGCACGAAGCTAATATTCCTTAGTTCAAGCCTTGATGTCATCAAAGTGCGACTATCTAATTTTACACCGTAAAACACCTGAATATGCACAATTTTAAAAGAAATACACCACAAAAATGCTTGAGGAAGCTCGATGAAATGCACGCACAAAGCTATTGTTCCTAAGTTCGAGCCGTGATGTCATCAAAGTTCGACAATCTTATTTTACACCGTAAAACACCTGAATATGCACAATTCCAATGGAAATACACCACAAAAATGCTTGTGGAAGCTCGATGAAATGCACGCATGAAGCTACTATTCCTTAGTTCGAGCCGTGATGTCATCAAAGTTCGACAATCATATATTACACCATAAAACACCTGAATATGCACAATTCCAATGGAAATACACCACAAAAATGCTTGTGGAAGCTCGATGAAATGCACGCACGAAGCTACTATTCCTTAGTTCGAGCAGTGATGTCATCAAAGTGCGACTATCTAATTTTACACTGTAAAGCAACAGAATATGCACAATTTTTAAAGAAACACACCACAAAAATGCTTGTGGTAGCTCGATGAAAAGCACGCACAAAGCTACTGTTCCTAATTTCGAGCAGTGATGTCATCAAAGTTCGACAATCTTATTTTACACCGTAAAACACCTGAATATGCACAATTCCAATGGAAATACTCCACAAAAATGCTTGTGGAAGCTCGATGAAATGCACGCACGAAGCTACTATGTCTTAGATCGACCCGTGATGTCATCAAAGTGCGACTATCTAATTTTGCACCGTAAAACACCTGAATATGAACAATTTTAAAAGAAATACACCACAAAAATGCTTGTGGAAGCTCGATGAAATGCATGCACGAAGCTACTATTCCTAAGTTCGAGCCGTGATGTCATCAAAGTGCGACTATCTAATTTTACACCGTAAAACACCTGAATATGCACAATTCCAATGGAAATACACCACAAAAATGCTTGTGGAAGGTCGATGAAATGCACGCATGAAGCTACTATTCCTAGTTCAAGCCGTGATGTCATCAAAGTTCGACAATCATATTTTACACCATAAAACACCTGAATATGCACATTTCCAATGGAAACACACCACAAAAATGCTTGTGGAAGCTCGATGAAATGCACGCACGAAGCCACAATTCCTTAGTTCGAGCCGTGATGTCATCAAAGTGCGACTATCTAATATTACACTGTAAAACACCAGAATATGCACAATTTTTAAAGAAACACACCACAAGAATGCTTGTGGTAGCTCGATGAAATGCACGCACAAAGCTACTGTTCCTAATTTCGAGCCGTGATGTCATCAAAGTTTGACAATCTTATTTTACACCATAAAACACCTGAATATGCACAATTCCAATGGAAATACACCACAAAAATGCTTGTGGAAGCTCGATGAAATGCACTCATGAAGCTACTATTCCTTTGATCGAGCCGTGATGTCATCAAAGTTCGACAATCATATTTTACACCATAAAACACCTGAATATGCACAATTCCAATGAAAATACACCACAAAAATGCTTGTGGAAGCTCGATGAAATGCATGTACGAAGCTACTATTCCTAAGTTCGAGCCGTGATGTAATCAAAGTGCGACTATCTAATTTTACATCGTAAAACACCTGAATATGCACAATTTTAAAAGAAACACACCACAAAAATGCTTGTGGTAGCTCGATGAAATGCACGCACGAAGCTACTATTCCTTAGTTCGAGCCGTGATGTCATCAAGGTGCGTCAATCTAATTTTACACCGTAAAACAACAGAATATGCACAATTCCAATGGAAACACACCACAAAAATGCTTGTGGAAGCTCGATGAAATGTACGCACGAAGCTACTTTTCCTTAGTTCGAGCCGTGATGTCATCAAAGTGCGACAGTCTAATTTTACACCGTAAAACACCTGAATATGCACAATTCCAATGGAAACACACAACAAAAATGCTTGTGGAAGCTCGATGAAATGCACGCACAAAGCTACTATGTCTTAGATCGACCCGTGATGTCATCAAAGTGCGACTATCTAATTTTACACCTTAAAACACCTGAATATGCACAATTTTAAAAGAAATACACCACAAAAATGCTTGTGGAAGCTCGATGAAATGCATGCACGAAGCTAATATTCCTTAGTTCGAGCCTTGATGTCATCAAAGTGCGACTATCTAATTTTACACCGTAAAACACCTGAATATGCACAATTTTAAAAGAAATACACCGAAAAAATGCTTGAGGAAGCTCGATGAAATGCACGCACAAAGCTACTGTTCCTAAGTTCGAGCCGTGATGTCATCAAAGTTCGACAATCTTATTTTACACCGTGAAACACCTGAATATGCACAATTCCAATGGAAATACACCACAAAAATGCTTGTGGAAGCTCGATGAAATGCACGCATGAAGCTACTATTCCTAGTTCAAGCCGTGATGTCATCAAAGTTCAACAATCATATTTTACACCGTAAAACACCTGAATATGCACATTTCTAATGGAAACACACCACAAAAATGCTTGTGGGAGCTCGATGAAATGCACGCACGAAGCCACTATTCCTTAGTTCGAGCCGTGATGTCATCAAAGTGCGACTATCTAATTTTACACCGTAAAACACCTGAATATGCACAATTTTTAAAAAAACACACCACAAAAATGCTTGTGGTAGCTCGATGAAATGAACGCACAAAGCTACTGTTCCTAAATTCGAGCCGTGATGTCATCAAAGTTCGACAATCTTATTTTACACCGTAAAACACCTGAATATGCACAATTCCAATGGAAATACACCACAAAAATGCTTGTGGAAGCTCGATGAATTGCACGCATGAAGCTACTATTCCTTAGTTCGAGCCGTGATGTCATCAAAGTTCGACAATCATATATTACACCATAAAACACCTGAATATGCACAATTCCAATGGAAATACACCACAAAAATGCTTGTGGAAGCTCGAAGAAATGCACGCACAAAGCTACTATGTCTTAGTTCGAGCCGTGATGTCATCAAAGTGCGACTATCTAATTTTACACCGAAAAAACCTGAATATGCACAATTTTAAAAGAAATACACCACAAAAATGCTTGTGGAAGCTCGATGAAATGCACGCACAAAGCTACTGTTCCTAAGTTCGAGCCATGATGTCATCAAAGTTCGACAATCATATTTTACACCATAAAACACCTGAATATGCACATTTCCAATGGAAACACACCACAAAAATGCTTGTGGAAGCTCGATGAAATGCACGCACGAAGCCACAATTCCTTAGTTCGAGCCGTGATGTCATCAAAGTGCGACTATCTAATATTACACTGTAAAACACCAGAATATGCACAATTTTTAAAGAAACACACCACAAGAATGCTTGTGGTAGCTCGATGAAATGCACGCACAAAGCTACTGTTCCTAATTTCGAGCCGTGATGTCATCAAAGTTTGACAATCTTATTTTACACCATAAAACACCTGAATATGCACAATTCCAATGGAAATACACCACAAAAATGCTTGTGGAAGCTCGATGAAATGCACGCATGAAGCTACTATTCCTTTGATCGAGCCATGATGTCATCAAAGTTCGACAATCATATTTTACACCATAAAACACCTGAATATGCACAATTCCAATGAAAATACACCACAAAAATGCTTGTGGAAGCTCGATGAAATGCATGTACGAAGCTACTATTCCTAAGTTCGAGCCGTGATGTAATCAAAGTGCGACTATCTAATTTTACATCGTAAAACACCTGAATATGCACAATTTTAAAAGAAACACACCACAAAAATGCTTGTGGTAGCTCGATGAAATGCACGCACGAAGCTACTATTCCTTAGTTCGAGCCGTGATGTCATCAAGGTGCGTCAATCTAATTTTACACCGTAAAACAACAGAATATGCACAATTCCAATGGAAACACACCACAAAAATGCTTGTGGAAGCTCGATGAAATGTACGCACGAAGCTACTTTTCCTTAGTTCGAGCCGTGATGTCATCAAAGTGCGACAGTCTAATTTTACACCGTAAAACACCTGAATATGCACAATTCCAATGGAAACACACAACAAAAATGCTTGTGGAAGCTCGATGAAATGCACGCACAAAGCTACTATGTCTTAGATCGACCCGTGATGTCATCAAAGTGCGACTATCTAATTTTACACCTTAAAACACCTGAATATGCACAATTTTAAAAGAAATACACCACAAAAATGCTTGTGGAAGCTCGATGAAATGCATGCACGAAGCTAATATTCCTTAGTTCGAGCCTTGATGTCATCAAAGTGCGACTATCTAATTTTACACCGTAAAACACCTGAATATGCACAATTTTAAAAGAAATACACCGAAAAAATGCTTGAGGAAGCTCGATGAAATGCACGCACAAAGCTACTGTTCCTAAGTTCGAGCCGTGATGTCATCAAAGTTCGACAATCTTATTTTACACCGTGAAACACCTGAATATGCACAATTCCAATGGAAATACACCACAAAAATGCTTGTGGAAGCTCGATGAAATGCACGCATGAAGCTACTATTCCTAGTTAAAGCCGTGATGTCATCAAAGTTCGACAATCATATTTTACACCGTAAAACACATGAATATGCACATTTCTAATGGAAACACACCACAAAAATGCTTGTGGGAGCTCGATGAAATGCACGCACGAAGCCACTATTCCTTAGTTCGAGCCGTGATGTCATCAAAGTGCGACTATCTAATTTTACACCGTAAAACACCTGAATATGCACAATTTTTAAAAAAACACACCACAAAAATGCTTGTGGTAGCTCGATGAAATGAACGCACAAAGCTACTGTTCCTAATTTCGAGCCGTGATGTCATCAAAGTTCGACAATCTTATTTTACACCGTAAAACACCTGAATATGCACAATTCCAATGGAAATACACCACAAAAATGCTTGTGGAAGCTCGATGAAATGCACGCATGAAGCTACTATTCCTTAGTTCGAGCCGTGATGTCATCAAAGTTCGACAATCATATATTACACCATAAAACACCTGAATATGCACAATTCCAATGGAAATACACCACAAAAATGCTTGTGGAAGCTCGAAGAAATGCACGCACAAAGCTACTATGTCTTAGTTCGAGCCGTGATGTCATCAAAGTGCGACTATCTAATTTTACACCGAAAAAACCTGAATATGCACAATTTTAAAAGAAATACACCACAAAAATGCTTGTGGAAGCTCGATGAAATGCACGCACAAAGCTACTGTTCCTAAGTTCGAGCCATGATGTCATCAAAGTTCGACAATCATATTTTACACCATAAAACACCTGAATATGCACATTTCCAATGGAAACACACCACAAAAATGCTTGTGGAAGCTCGATGAAATGCACGCACGAAGCCACAATTCCTTAGTTCGAGCCGTGATGTCATCAAAGTGCGACTATCTAATTTTACACTGTAAAACACCAGAATATGCACAATTTTTAAAGAAACACACCACAAGAATGCTTGTGGTAGCTCGATGAAATGCACGCACAAAGCTACTGTTCCTAATTTCGAGCCGTGATGTCATCAAAGTTTGACAATCTTATTTTACACCATAAAACACCTGAATATGCACAATTCCAATGGAAATACACCACAAAAATGCTTGTGGAAGCTCGATGAAATGCACGCATGAAGCTACTATTCCTTTGATCGAGCCGTGATGTCATCAAAGTTCGACAATCATATTTTACACCATAAAACACCTGAATATGCACAATTCCAATGGAAATACACCACAAAAATGCTTGTGGAAGCTCGATGAAATGCATGTACGAAGCTACTATTCCTAAGTTCGAGCCGTGATGTAATCAAAGTGCGACTATCTAATTTTACACCGTAAAACACCTGAATATGCACAATTTTAAAAGAAACACACCACAAAAATGCTTGTGGTAGCTCGATGAAATGCACGCACGAAGCTACTATTCCTTAGTTCGAGCCGTGATGTCATCAAGGTGCGTCAATCTAATTTTACACCGTAAAACAACAGAATATGCACAATTCCAATGGAAACACACCACAAAAATGCTTGTGGAAGCTCGATGAAATGTACGCACGAAGCTACTTTTCCTTAGTTCGAGCCGTGATGTCATCAAAGTGCGACAGTCTAATTTTACACCGTAAAACACCTGAATATGCACAATTCCAATGGAAACACACAACAAAAATGCTTGTGGAAGCTCGATGAAATGCACGCACAAAGCTACTATGTCTTAGATCGACCCGTGATGTCATCAAAGTGCGACTATCTAATTTTACACCTTAAAACACCTGAATATGCACAATTTTAAAAGAAATACACCACAAAAATGCTTGTGGAAGCTCGATGAAATGCATGCACGAAGCTAATATTCCTTAGTTCGAGCCTTGATGTCATCAAAGTGCGACTATCTAATTTTACACCGTAAAACACCTGAATATGCACAATTTTAAAAGAAATACACCGAAAAAATGCTTGAGGAAGCTCGATGAAATGCACGCACAAAGCTACTGTTCCTAAGTTCGAGCCGTGATGTCATCAAAGTTCGACAATCTTATTTTACACCGTGAAACACCTGAATATGCACAATTCCAATGGAAATACACCACAAAAATGCTTGTGGAAGCTCGATGAAATGCACGCATGAAGCTACTATTCCTAGTTCAAGCCGTGATGTCATCAAAGTTCGACAATCATATTTTACACCGTAAAACACCTGAATATGCACATTTCTAATGGAAACACACCACAAAAATGCTTGTGGAAGCTCGATGAAATGCACGCACGAAGCCACTATTCCTTAGTTCGAGCCGTGATGTCATCAAAGTGCGACTATCTAATTTTACACCGTAAAACACCTGAATATGCACAATTTTTAAAGAAACACACCACAAAAATGCTTGTGGTAGCTCGATGAAATGAACGCACAAAGCTACTGTTCCTAATTTCGAGCCGTGATGTCATCAAAGTTCGACAATCTTATTTTACACCGTAAAACACCTGAATATGCACAATTCCAATGGAAATACACCACAAAAATGCATGTGGAAGCTCGATGAAATGGACGCATGAAGCTACTATTCCTTAGTTCGAGCCGTGATGTCATCAAAGTTCGACAATCATATATTACACCATAAAACACCTGATTATGCACAATTCCAATGGAAATACACCACAAAAATGCTTGTGGAAGCTCGAAGAAATGCACGCACGAAGCTACTATGTCTTAGTTCGAGCCGTGATGTCATCAAAGTGCGACTATCTAAGTTTACACCGAAAAAACCTGAATATGCACAATTTTAAAAGAAATACACCACAAAAATGCTTGTGGAAGCTCGATGAAATGCACGCACAAAGCTACTGTTCCTAATTTCGAGCCGTGATGTCATCAAAGTTTGACAATCTTATTTTACACCATAAAACACCTGAATATGCACAATTCCAATGGAAATACACCACAAAAATGCTTGTGGAAGCTCGATGAAATGCACGCATGAAGCTACTATTCCTTTGATCGAGCCGTGATGTCATCAAAGTTCGACAATCATATTTTACACCATAAAACACCTGAATATGCACAATTCCAATGGAAATACACCACAAAAATGCTTGTGGAAGCTCGATGAAATGCATGTACGAAGCTACTATTCCTAAGTTCGAGCCGTGATGTAATCAAAGTGCGACTATCTAATTTTACACCGTAAAACACCTGAATATGCACAATTTTAAAAGAAACACACCACAAAAATGCTTGTGGTAGCTCGATGAAATGCACGCACGAAGCTACTATTCCTTAGTTCGAGCCGTGATGTCATCAAGGTGCGTCAATCTAATTTTACACCGTAAAACAACAGAATATGCACAATTCCAATGGAAACACACCACAAAAATGCTTGTGGAAGCTCGATGAAATGTACGCACGAAGCTACTTTTCCTTAGTTCGAGCCGTGATGTCATCAAAGTGCGACAGTCTAATTTTACACCGTAAAACACCTGAATATGCACAATTCCAATGGAAACACACAACAAAAATGCTTGTGGAAGCTCGATGAAATGCACGCACAAAGCTACTATGTCTTAGATCGACCCGTGATGTCATCAAAGTGCGACTATCTAATTTTACACCTTAAAACACCTGAATATGCACAATTTTAAAAGAAATACACCACAAAAATGCTTGTGGAAGCTCGATGAAATGCATGCACGAAGCTAATATTCCTTAGTTCGAGCCTTGATGTCATCAAAGTGCGACTATCTAATTTTACACCGTAAAACACCTGAATATGCACAATTTTAAAAGAAATACACCGAAAAAATGCTTGAGGAAGCTCGATGAAATGCACGCACAAAGCTACTGTTCCTAAGTTCGAGCCGTGATGTCATCAAAGTTCGACAATCTTATTTTACACCGTGAAACACCTGAATATGCACAATTCCAATGGAAATACACCACAAAAATGCTTGTGGAAGCTCGATGAAATGCACGCATGAAGCTACTATTCCTAGTTCAAGCCGTGATGTCATCAAAGTTCGACAATCATATTTTACACCGTAAAACACCTGAATATGCACATTTCTAATGGAAACACACCACAAAAATGCTTGTGGAAGCTCGATGAAATGCACGCACGAAGCCACTATTCCTTAGTTCGAGCCGTGATGTCATCAAAGTGCGACTATCTAATTTTACACCGTAAAACACCTGAATATGCACAATTTTTAAAGAAACACACCACAAAAATGCTTGTGGTAGCTCGATGAAATGAACGCACAAAGCTACTGTTCCTAATTTCGAGCCGTGATGTCATCAAAGTTCGACAATCTTATTTTACACCGTAAAACACCTGAATATGCACAATTCCAATGGAAATACACCACAAAAATGCTTGTGGAAGCTCGATGAAATGCACGCATGAAGCTACTATTCCTTAGTTCGAGCCGTGATGTCATCAAAGTTCGACAATCATATATTACACCATAAAACACCTGAATATGCACAATTCCAATGGAAATACACCACAAAAATGCTTGTGGAAGCTCGAAGAAATGCACGCACGAAGCTACTATGTCTTAGTTCGAGCCGTGATGTCATCAATGTGCGACTATCTAATTTTACACCGAAAAAACCTGAATATGCACAATTTTAAAAGAAATACACCACAAAAATGCTTGTGGAAGCTCGATGAAATGCACGCACAAAGCTACTGTTCCTAAGTTCGAGCCATGATGTCATCAAAGTTCGATAATCTTATTATACACCGTAAAACACCTGAATATGCACAATTCCAATGGAAATACACCACAAAAATGCTTGTGGAAGCTCGATGAAATGCACGCACGAAGCTACTATTCCTTAGTTCGAGCAGTGATGTCATCAAAGTGCGACTATCTAATTTTACACTGTAAAGCAACAGAATATGCACAATTTTTAAAGAAACACACCACAAAAAAAAAATGCTTGTGGTAGATCGATGAAAAGCACGCACAAAGCTACTGTTCCTAATTTCGAGCCGTGATGTCATCAAAGTTCGACAATCTTATTTTACACCGTAAAACACCTGAATATGCACTATTCCAATGGAAATACTCCACAACAATGCTTGTGGAAGCTCGATGAAATGCACGCATGAAGCTACTATTCCTTAGTTCGAGCCGTGATGTCATCAAAGTTCGACAATCATATTTTACACGGTAAAACACCTGAATATGCACATTTCCAATGAAACACACCACAAAAATGCTTGTGGAAGCTCGATGAAATGCACACACGAAGCTACTATTCCTTATTTCGAGACGTGATGTCATGTAAGTTCGACAATCTTATTTTACACCATAAAACACCTGAATATGCACAATTCCAATGGAAATACACCACAAAAATGCTTGTGGAAGCTCGATGAAATGCACGCACGAAGCTACTATGTCTTAGTTCGAGCCGTGATGTCATCAAAGTGCGACTATCTAATTTTACACCGTAAAACACCTGAATATGCACAATTTTAAAAGAAATACACCACAAAAATGCTTGTGGAAGCTCGATGAAATGCACGCACAAAGCTACTATTCCTAAGTTCGAGCCGTGATGTCATCAAAGTGCGACTAACTAATTTTACACCTTAAAACACCTGAATATGCACAATTTTAAAAGAAACACACCACAAAAATGCTTGTGGTAGCTTGATGAAATGCATGCACGAAGCTACTATTCCTTAGTTCGAGCCGTGATGTCATCAAAGTGCGACAATCTAATTTTACACCGTAAAACAACTGAATATGCACAATTCCAGTAAAAACACACCACAAAAATGCTTGTGGAAGCTCGATGAAATGCACGCACGAAGCTACTATGTCTTAGATCGACCCGTGATGTCATCAAAGTGCGACTATCTAATTTTGCACCGTAAAACACCTGAATATGAACAATTTTAAAAGAAATACACCACAAAAATGCTTGTGGAGGCTCGATGAAATGCACGCACGAAGCTACTGTTCCTAATTTCGAGCCGTGATGTCATCAAAGTTTGACAATCTTATTTTACACCGTAAAACACCTGAATATGCACAATTCCAATGGAAATACACCACAAAAATGCTTGTGGAAGCTCGATGAAATGCACGCATGAAGCTACTATTCCTTTGATCGAGCCGTGATGTCATCAAAGTTCGACAATAATATTTTACACCATAAAACACCTGAATATGCACAATTCCAATGGAAATACACCACAAAAATGCTTGTGGAAGCTCGATGAAATGCATGCACGAAGCTACTATTCCTAAGTTCGAGCCGTGATGTAATCAAAGTGCGACTATCTAATTTTACACCGTAAAACACCTGAATATGCACAATTTTAAAAGAAACACACCACAAAAATGCTTGTGGTAGCTCGATGAAATGCACGCACGAAGCTACTATTCCTTAGTTCGAGCCGTGATGTCATCAAGGTGCGTCAATCTAATTTTACACCGTAAAACACCTGAATATGCACAATTCCAATGGAAACACACAACAAAAATGCTTGTGGAAGCTCGATGAAATGCACGCACAAAGCTACTGTTCCTAAGTTCGAGTCGTGATGTCATCAAAGTTCGACAATCTTATTTTACACCGTAAAACACCTGAATATGCACAATTCCAATGGAAATACACCACAAAAATGCTTGTGGAAGCTCGATGAAATGCACGCACGAAGCTACTATGTCTTAGATCGACCCGTGATTTCATCAAAGTGCGACTATCTAATTTTACACCGTAAAACACCTGAATATGCACAATTTTAAAAGAAATACACCACAAAAATGCTTGAGGAAGCTCGATGAAATGCACGCACAAAGCTATTGTTCCTAAGTTCGAGCCGTGATGTCATCAAAGTTCGACAATCTTATTTTACACCGTAAAACACCTGAATATGCACAATTCCAATGGAAATACACCACAAAAATGCTTGTGGAAGCTCGATGAAATGCACGCATGAAGCTACTATTCCTTAGTTCGAGCCGTGATGTCATCAAAGTTCGACAATCATATATTACACCATAAAACACCTGAATATGCACAATTCCAATGGAAATACACCACAAAAATGCTTGTGGAAGCTCGATGAAATGCACGCACGAAGCTACTATTCCTTAGTTCGAGCAGTGATGTCATCAAAGTGCGACTATCTAATTTTACACTGTAAAGCAACAGAATATGCACAATTTTTAAAGAAACACACCACAAAAATGCTTGTGGTAGCTCGATGAAAAGCACGCACAAAGCTACTGTTCCTAATTTCGAGCAGTGATGTCATCAAAGTTCGACAATCTTATTTTACACCGTAAAACACCTGAATATGCACTATTCCAATGGAAATACTCCACAACAATGCTTGTGGAAGCTCGATGAAATGCACGCATGAAGCTACTATTCCTTAGTTCGAGCCGTGATGTCATCAAAGTTCGACAATCATATTTTACACGGTAAAACACCTGAATATGCACATTTCCAATGAAACACACCACAAAAATGCTTGTGGAATCTCAATAAAATGCACACACGAAGCCACTATTCCTAAGTTCGAGCCGTGATGTCATCAAAGTGCGACTAACTAATTTTACACCTTAAAACACCTGAATATGCACAATTTTAAAAGAAACACACCACAAAAATGCTTGTGGTAGCTTGATGAAATGCATGCACGAAGCTACTATTCCTTAGTTCGAGCCGTGATGTCATCAAAGTGCGACAATCTAATTTTACACCGTAAAACACCTGAATATGAACAATTTTAAAAGAAATACACCACAAAAATGCTTGTGGAGGCTCGATGAAATGCACGCACGAAGCTACTGTTCCTAATTTCAAGCCGTGATGTCATCAAAGTTTGACAATCTTATTTTACACCGTAAAACACCTGAATATGCACAATTCCAATTGAAATACACCACAAAAATGCTTGTGGAAGCTCGATGAAATGCACGCATGAAGCTACTATTCCTTTGATCGAGCCGTGATGTCATCAAAGTTCGACAATAATATTTTACACCATAAAACACCTGAATATGCACAATTCCAATGGAAATACACCACAAAAATGCTTGTGGAAGCTCGATGAAATGCATGCACGAAGCTACTATTCCTAAGTTCGAGCCGTGATGTAATCAAGGTGCGACTATCTAATTTTACACCGTAAAACACCTGAATATGCACAATTTTAAAAGAAACACACCACAAAAATGCTTGTGGTAGCTCGATGAAATGCACGCACGAAGCTACTATTCCTTAGTTCGAGCCGTGATGTCATCAAGGTGCGTCAATCTAATTTTACACCGTAAAACACCTGAATATGCACAATTCCAATGGAAACACACAACAAAAATGCTTGTGGAAGCTCGATGAAATGCACGCACAAAGCTACTGTTCCTAAGTTCGAGTCGTGATGTCATCAAAGTTCGACAATCTTATTTTACACCGTAAAACACCTGAATATGCACAATTCCAATGGAAATACACCACAAAAATGCTTGTGGAAGCTCGATGAAATGCACGCACGAAGCTACTATGTCTTAGATCGACCCGTGATTTCATCAAAGTGCGACTATCTAATTTTACACCGTAAAACACCTGAATATGCACAATTTTAAAAGAAATACACCACAAAAATGCTTGAGGAAGCTCGATGAAATTCACGCAAAAAGCTATTGTTCCTAAGTTCGAGCCGTGATGTCATCAAAGTTCGACAATCTTATTTTACACCGTAAAACACCTGAATATGCACAATTCCAATGGAAATACACCACAAAAATGCTTGTGGAAGCTCGATGAAATGCACGCATGAAGCTACTATTCCTTAGTTCGAGCCGTGATGTCATCAAAGTTCGACAATCATATATTACACCATAAAACACCTGAATATGCACAATTCCAATGGAAATACACCACAAAAATGCTTGTGGAAGCTCGATGAAATGCACGCACGAAGCTACTATTCCTTAGTTCGAGCAGTGATGTCATCAAAGTGCGACTATCTAATTTTACACTGTAAAGCAACAGAATATGCACAATTTTTAAAGAAACACACCACAAAAATGCTTGTGGTAGCTTGATGAAAAGCACGCACAAAGCTACTGTTGCTAATTTCGAGCAGTGATGTCATCAAAGTTCGACAATCTTATTTTACACCGTAAAACACCTGAATATGCACTATTCCAATGGAAATACTCCACAACAATGCTTGTGGAAGCTCGATGAAATGCACGCATGAAGCTACTATTCCTTAGTTCGAGCCGTGATGTCATCAAAGTTCGACAATCATATTTTACACGGTAAAACACCTGAATATGCACATTTCCAATGAAACACACCACAAAAATGCTTGTGGAATCTCAATAAAATGCACACACGAAGCCACTATTCCTTAGTTCGAGCCGTGATGTCATCAAAGTGCGACTATCTAATTTTACACCGTAAAACACCTGAATATGCACAATTTTTAAAGAAACACACCACAAAAATGCTTGTGGTAGCTCGATGAAATGAACGCACAAAGCTACTGTTCCTAATTTCGAGCCGTGATGTCATCAAAGTTCGACAATCTTATTTTACACCGTAAAACACCTGAATATGCACAATTCCAATGGAAATACACCACAAAAATGCTTGTGGAAGCTCGATGAAATGCACGCATGAAGCTACTATTCCTTAGTTCGAGCCGTGATGTCATCAAAGTTCGACAATCATATATTACACCATAAAACACCTGAATATGCACAATTCCAATGGAAATACACCACAAAAATGCTTGTGGAAGCTCGAAGAAATGCACGCACGAAGCTACTATGTCTTAGTTCGAGCCGTGATGTCATCAAAGTGCGACTATCTAATTTTACACCGAAAAAACCTGAATATGCACAATTTTAAAAGAAATACACCACAAAAATGCTTGTGGAAGCTCGATGAAATGCACGCACAAAGCTACTGTTCCTAAGTTCGAGCCATGATGTCATCAAAGTTCGATAATCTTATTATACACCTTAAAACACCTGAATATGCACAATTCCAATGGAAATACACCACAAAAATGCTTGTGGAAGCTCGATGAAATGCACGCACGAAGCTACTATTCCTTAGTTCGAGCAGTGATGTCATCAAAGTGCGACTATCTAATTTTACACTGTAAAGCAACAGAATATGCACAATTTTTAAAGAAACACACCACAAAAATGCTTGTGGTAGCTCGATGAAAAGCACGCACAAAGCTACTGTTCCTAATTTCGAGCCGTGATGTCATCAAAGTTCGACAATCTTATTTTACACCGTAAAACACCTGAATATGCACTATTCCAATGGAAATACTCCACAACAATGCTTGTGGAAGCTCGATGAAATGCACGCATGAAGCTACTATTCCTTAGTTCGAGCCGTGATGTCATCAAAGTTCGACAATCATATTTTACACGGTAAAACACCTGAATATGCACATTTCCAATGAAACACACCACAAAAATGCTTGTGGAAGCTCGATGAAATGCACACACGAAGCTACTATTCCTTATTTCGAGACGTGATGTCATGTAAGTTCGACAATCTTATTTTACACCATAAAACACCTGAATATGCACAATTCCAATGGAAATACACCACAAAAATGCTTGTGGAAGCTCGATGAAATGCACGCACGAAGCTACTATGTCTTAGTTCGAGCCGTGATGTCATCAAAGTGCGACTATCTAATTTTACACTGTAAAACACCTGAATATGCACAATTTTAAAAGAAATACACCACAAAAATGCTTGTGGAAGCTCGATGAAATGCACGCACAAAGCTACTATTCCTAAGTTCGAGCCGTGATGTCATCAAAGTGCGACTAACTAATTTTACACCTTAAAACACCTGAATATGCACAATTTTAAAAGAAACACACCACAAAAATGCTTGTGGTAGCTTGATGAAATGCATGCACGAAGCTACTATTCCTTAGTTCGAGCCGTGATGTCATCAAAGTGCGACAATCTAATTTTACACCGTAAAACAACTGAATATGCACAATTCCAGTAAAAACACACCACAAAAATGCTTGTGGAAGCTCGATGAAATGCACGCACGAAGCTACTATGTCTTAGATCGACCCGTGATGTCATCAAAGTGCGACTATCTAATTTTGCACCGTAAAACACCTCAATATATACAATTTTAAAAGAAATACACCACAAAAATGCTTGTGGAGGCTCGATGAAATGCACGCACGAAGCTACTGTTCCTAATTTCAAGCCGTGATGTCATCAAAGTTTGACAATCTTATTTTACACCGTAAAACACCTGAATATGCACAATTCCAATGGAAATACACCACAAAAATGCTTGTGGAAGCTCGATGAAATGCACGCATGAAGCTACTATTCCTTTGATCGAGCCGTGATGTCATCAAAGTTCGACAATAATATTTTACACCATAAAACACCTGAATATGCACAATTCCAATGGAAATACACCACAAAAATGCTTGTGGAAGCTCGATGAAATGCATGCACGAAGCTACTATTCCTAAGTTCGAGCCGTGATGTAATCAAAGTGCGACTATCTAATTTTACACCGTAAAACACCTGAATATGCACAATTTTAAAAGAAACACACCACAAAAATGCTTGTGGTAGCTCGATGAAATGCACACACGAAGCTACTATTCCTTAGTTCGAGCCGTGATGTCATCAAGGTGCGTCAATCTAATTTTACACCGTAAAACACCTGAATATGCACAATTCCAATGGAAACACACAACAAAAATGCTTGTGGAAGCTCGATGAAATGCACGCACAAAGCTACTGTTCCTAAGTTCGAGTCGTGATGTCATCAAAGTTCGACAATCTTATTTTACACCGTAAAACACCTGAATATGCACAATTCCAATGGAAATACACCACAAAAATGCTTGTGGAAGCTCGATGAAATGCACGCACGAAGCTACTATGTCTTAGATCGACCCGTGATTTCATCAAAGTGCGACTATCTAATTTTACACCGTAAAACACCTGAATATGCACAATTTTAAAAGAAATACACCACAAAAATGCTTGAGGAAGCTCGATGAAATGCACGCACAAAGCTATTGTTCCTAAGTTCGAGCCGTGATGTCATCAAAGTTCGACAATCTTATTTTACACCGTAAAACACCTGAATATGCACAATTCCAATGGAAATACACCACAAAAATGCTTGTGGAAGCTCGATGAAATGCACGCATGAAGCTACTATTCCTTAGTTCGAGCCGTGATGTCATCAAAGTTCGACAATCATATATTACACCATAAAACACCTGAATATGCACAATTCCAATGGAAATACACCACAAAAATGCTTGTGGAAGCTCGATGAAATGCACGCACGAAGCTACTATTCCTTAGTTCGAGCAGTGATGTCATCAAAGTGCGACTATCTAATTTTACACTGTAAAGCAACAGAATATGCACAATTTTTAAAGAAACACACCACAATAATGCTTGTGGTAGCTCGATGAAAAGCACGCACAAAGCTACTGTTCCTAATTTCGAGCAGTGATGTCATCAAAGTTCGACAATCTTATTTTACACCGTAAAACACCTGAATATGCACTATTCCAATGGAAATACTCCACAACAATGCTTGTGGAAGCTCGATGAAATGCACGCATGAAGCTACTATTCCTTAGTTCGAGCCGTGATGTCATCAAAGTTCGACAATCATATTTTACACGGTAAAACACCTGAATATGCACATTTCCAATGAAACACACCACAAAAATGCTTGTGGAATCTCAATAAAATGCACACACGAAGCTACTATTCCTTATTTCGAGACGTGATGTCATGTAAGTTCGACAATCTTATTTTACACCATAAAACACCTGAATATGCAAAATTCCAATGGAAATACACCACAAAAATGCTTGTGGAAGCTCGATGAAATGCACGCACGAAGCTAATATGTCTTAGTTCGAGCCGTGATGTCATCAAAGTGCGACTATCTAATTTTACACCGTAAAACACCTGAATATGCACAATTTTAAAAGAAACACACCACAAAAATGCTTGTGGTAGCTTGATGAAATGCATGCACAAAGCTACTATTCCTTAGTTCGAGCCGTGATGTCATCAAAGTGCGACTAACTCATTTTACACCTTAAAACACCTGAATATGCACAATTTTAAAAGAAACACACCACAAAAATGCTTGTGGTAGCTTGATGAAATGCATGCACGAAGCTACTATTCCTTAGTTCGAGCCGTGATGTCATCAAAGTGCGACAATCTAATTTTACACCGTAAAACAACTGAATATGCACAATTCCAATAAAAACACACCACAAAAAAGCTTGTGGAAGCTCGATGAAATGCACGCATGAAGCTACTATTCCTAGTTCAAGCCGTGATGTCATCAAAGTTCGACAATCATATTTTACACTGTAAAACACCTGAATATGCACATTTCCAATTGAAACACACCACAAAAATGCTTGTGGAAGCTCGATGAAATGCACGCACGAAGCTACTATTCCTTAGTTCGAGCCGTGATGTCATCAAAGTGCGACTATCTAATTTTACACCGTAAAACTCCTGAATATGCACAATTTTTAAAGAAACACACCACAAAAATGCTTGTGGTAGCTCGATGAAATGCACGCACAAAGCTACTGTTCCTAATTTCGAGCCGTGATGTCATCAAAGTTCGACAATCTTATTTTACACCGTAAAACACCTGAATATGCACAATTCCAATGGAAATACACCACAAAAATGCTTGTGGAAGCTCGATGAAATGCACGCACGAAGCTACTATGTCTTAGATCGACCCGTGATGTCATCAAAGTGCGACTATCTAATTTTGCACCGTAAAACACCTGAATATGAACAATTTTAAAAGAAATACACCACAAAAATGCTTGTGAAAGCTCGATGAAATGCACGCACGAAGCTACTATTCCTAAGTTCGAGCCGTGATGTCATCAAAGTGCGACTATCTAATTTTACACAGTAAAACACCTGAATATGCACAATTCCAATGGAAATACACCACAAAAATGCTTGTGGAAGGTCGATGAAATGCACGCATGAAGCTACTATTCCTAGTTCAAGCCGTGATGTCATCAAAGTTCGACAATCATATTTTACACCATAAAACACCTGAATATGCACATTTCCAATGGAAACACACCACAAAAATGCTTGTGGAAGCTCGATGAAATGCACGCACGAAGCCACAATTCCTTAGTTCGAGCCGTGATGTCATCAAAGTGCGACTATCTAATTTTACACTGTAAAACACCAGAATATGCACAATTTTTAAAGAAACACACCACAAGAATGCTTGTGGTAGCTCGATGAAATGCACGCACAAAGCTACTGTTCCTAATTTCGAGCCGTGATGTCATCAAAGTTTGACAATCTTATTTTACACCGTAAAACACCTGAATATGCACAATTCCAATGGAAATACACCACAAAAATGCTTGTGGAAGCTCGATGAAATGCACGCATGAAGCTACTATTCCTTTGATCGAGCCGTGATGTCATCAAAGTTCGACAATCATATTTTACACCATAAAACACCTGAATATGCACAATTCCAATGGAAATACTCCACAAAAATGCTTGTGGAAGCTCGATGAAATGCACGCACGAAGCTACTATGTCTTAGTTCGAGCCGTGATGTCATCAAAGTGCTACTATCTAATTTTACACCGTAAAACACCTGAATATGCACAATTTTAAAAGAAACACACCACAAAAATGCTTATGGTAGCTTGATGAAATGCATGCACGAAGCTACTATTCCTTAGTTCGAGCCGTGATGTCATCAAAGTGCGACTAACTAATTTTACACCTTAAAACACCTGAATATGCACAATTTTAAAAGAAACACACCACAAAAATGCTTGTGGTAGCTTGATGAAATGCATGCATGAAGCTACTATTCCTTAGTTCGAGCCGTGATGTCATCAAAGTTCGACAATCTTATTTTACACCGTAAAACACCTGAATATGCACAATTCCAATGGAAATACACCACAAAAATGCTTGTGGAAGCTCGATGAAATGCACGCATGAAGCTACTATTCCTTAGTTCGAGCCGTGATGTCATCAAAGTTCGACAATCATATATTACACCATAAAACACCTGAATATGCACAATTCCAATGGAAATACACCACAAAAATGCTTGTGGAAGCTCGAAGAAATGCACGCACGAATCTACTATGTCTTAGTTCGAGCCGTGATGTCATCAAAGTGCGACTATCTAATTTTACACCGAAAAAACCTGAATATGCACAATTTTAAAAGAAATACACCACAAAAATGCTTGTGGAAGCTCGATGAAATGCACGCACAAAGCTACTGTTCCTAAGTTCGAGCCATGATGTCATCAAAGTTCGATAATCTTATTATACACCGTAAAACACCTGAATATGCACAATTCCAATGGAAATACACCACAAAAATGCTTGTGGAAGCTTGATGAAATGCACGCATGAAGCTACTATTCCTTTGATCGAGCCGTGATGTCATCAAAGTTCGACAATAATATTTTACACCATAAAACACCTGAATATGCACAATTCCAATGGAAATACACCACAAAAATGCTTGTGGAAGCTCGATGAAATGCATGCACGAAGCTACTATTCCTAAGTTCGAGCCGTGATGTAATCAAAGTGCGACTATCTAATTTTACACCGTAAAACACCTGAATATGCACAATTTTAAAAGAAACACACCACAAAAATGCTTGTGGTAGCTCGATGAAATGCACGCACGAAGCTACTATTCCTTAGTTCGAGCCGTGATGTCATCAAGGTGCGTCAATCTAATTTTACACCGTAAAACACCTGAATATGCACAATTCCAATGGAAACACACAACAAAAATGCTTGTGGAAGCTCGATGAAATGCACGCACAAAGCTACTGTTCCTAAGTTCGAGTCGTGATGTCATCAAAGTTCGACAATCTTATTTTACACCGTAAAACACCTGAATATGCACAATTCCAATGGAAATACACCACAAAAATGCTTGTGGAAGCTCGATGAAATGCACGCACGAAGCTACTATGTCTTAGATCGACCCGTGATTTCATCAAAGTGCGACTATCTAATTTTACACCGTAAAACACCTGAATATGCACAATTTTAAAAGAAATACACCACAAAAATGCTTGAGGAAGCTCGATGAAATGCACGCACAAAGCTATTGTTCCTAAGTTCGAGCCGTGATGTCATCAAAGTTCGACAATCTTATTTTACACCGTAAAACACCTGAATATGCACAATTCCAATGGAAATACACCACAAAAATGCTTGTGGAAGCTCGATGAAATGCACGCATGAAGCTACTATTCCTTAGTTCGAGCCGTGATGTCATCAAAGTTCGACAATCATATATTACACCATAAAACACCTGAATATGCACAATTCCAATGGAAATACACCACAAAAATGCTTGTGGAAGCTCGATGAAATGCACGCACGAAGCTACTATTCCTTAGTTCGAGCAGTGATGTCATCAAAGTGCGACTATCTAATTTTACACTGTAAAGCAACAGAATATGCACAATTTTTAAAGAAACACACCACAAAAATGCTTGTGGTAGCTCGATGAAAAGCACGCACAAAGCTACTGTTCCTAATTTCGAGCAGTGATGTCATCAAAGTTCGACAATCTTATTTTACACCGTAAAACACCTGAATATGCACTATTCCAATGGAAATACTCCACAACAATGCTTGTGGAAGCTCGATGAAATGCACGCATGAAGCTACTATTCCTTAGTTCGAGCCGTGATGTCATCAAAGTTCGACAATCATATTTTACACGGTAAAACACCTGAATATGCACATTTCCAATGAAACACACCACAAAAATGCTTGTGGAATCTCAATAAAATGCACACACGAAGCTACTATTCCTTATTTCGAGACGTGATGTCATGTAAGTTTGACAATCTTATTTTACACCATAAAACACCTGAATATGCACAATTCCAATGGAAATACACCACAAAAATGCTTGTGGAAGCTCGATGAAATGCACGCACGAAGGAACTGTTCCTAATTTCGAGCCGTGATGTCATCAAAGTTTGACAATCTTATTTTACACCGTAAAACACCTGAATATGCACAATTCCAATGGAAATACACCACAAAAATGCTTGTGGAAGCTCGATGAAATGCACGCATGAAGCTACTATTCCTTTGATCGAGCCGTGATGTCATCAAAGTTCGACAATCATATTTTACACCATAAAACACCTGAATATGCACATTTCCAATGGAAATACTCCACAAAAATGCTTGTGGAAGCTCGATGAAATGCACGCACGAAGCTACTATGTCTTAGTTCGAGCCGTGATGTCATCAAAGTGCGACTATCTAATTTTACACCGTAAAACACCTGAATATGCACAATTTTAAAAGAATCACACCACAAAAATGCTTATGGTAGCTTGATGAAATGCATGCACGAAGCTACTATTCCTTAGTTCGAGCCGTGATGTCATCAAAGTGCGACTAACTAATTTTACACCTTAAAACACCTGAATATGCACAATTTTAAAAGAAACACACCACAAAAATGCTTGTGGTAGCTTGATGAAATGCATGCACGAAGCTACTATTCCTTAGTTCGAGCCGTGATGTCATCAAAGTTCGACAATCTTATTTTACACCGTAAAACACCTGAATATGCACAATTCCAATGGAAATACACCACAAAAATGCTTGTGGAAGCTCGATGAAATGCACGCATGAAGCTACTATTCCTTAGTTCGAGCCGTGATGTCATCAAAGTTCGACAATCATATATTACACCATAAAACACCTAAATATGCACAATTCCAATGGAAATACACCACAAAAATGCTTGTGGAAGCTCGAAGAAATGCACGCACGAAGCTACTATGTCTTAGTTCGAGCCGTGATGTCATCAAAGTGCGACTATCTAATTTTACACCGAAAAAACCTGAATATGCACAATTTTAAAAGAAATACACCACAAAAATGCTTGTGGAAGCTCGATGAAATGCACGCACAAAGCTACTGTTCCTAAGTTCGAGCCATGATGTCATCAAAGTTCGATAATCTTATTATACACCGTAAAACACCTGAATATGCACAATTCCAATGGAAATACACCACAAAAATGCTTGTGGAAGCTCGATGAAATGCACGCATGAAGCTACTATTCCTTTGATCGAGCCGTGATGTCATCAAAGTTCGACAATAATATTTTACACCATAAAACACCTGAATATGCACAATTCCAATGGAAATACACCACAAAAATGCTTGTGGAAGCTCGATGAAATGCATGCACGAAGCTACTATTCCTAAGTTCGAGCCGTGATGTAATCAAAGTGCGACTATCTAATTTTACACCGTAAAACACCTGAATATGCACAATTTTAAAAGAAACACACCACAAAAATGCTTGTGGTAGCTCGATGAAATGCACGCACGAAGCTACTATTCCTTAGTTCGAGCCGTGATGTCATCAAGGTGCGTCAATCTAATTTTACACCGTAAAACACCTGAATATGCACAATTCCAATGGAAACACACAACAAAAATGCTTGTGGAAGCTCGATGAAATGCACGCACAAAGCTACTGTTCCTAAGTTCGAGTCGTGATGTCATCAAAGTTCGACAATCTTATTTTACACCGTAAAACACCTGAATATGCACAATTCCAATGGAAATACACCACAAAAATGCTTGTGGAAGCTCGATGAAATGCACGCACGAAGCTACTATGTCTTAGATCGACCCGTGATTTCATCAAAGTGCGACTATCTAATTTTACACCGTAAAACACCTGAATATGCACAATTTTAAAAGAAATACACCACAAAAATGCTTGAGGAAGCTCGATGAAATGCACGCACAAAGCTATTGTTCCTAAGTTCGAGCCGTGATGTCATCAAAGTTCGACAATCTTATTTTACACCGTAAAACACCTGAATATGCACAATTCCAATGGAAATACACCACAAAAATGCTTGTGGAAGCTCGATGAAATGCACGCATGAAGCTACTATTCCTTAGTTCGAGCCGTGATGTCATCAAAGTTCGACAATCATATATTACACCATAAAACACCTGAATATGCACAATTCCAATGGAAATACACCACAAAAATGCTTGTGGAAGCTCGATGAAATGCACGCACGAAGCTACTATTCCTTAGTTCGAGCAGTGATGTCATCAAAGTGCGACTATCTAATTTTACACTGTAAAGCAACAGAATATGCACAATTTTTAAAGAAACACACCACAAAAATGCTTGTGGTAGCTCGATGAAAAGCACGCACAAAGCTACTGTTCCTAATTTCGAGCAGTGATGTCATCAAAGTTCGACAATCTTATTTTACGCCGTAAAACACCTGAATATGCACTATTCCAATGGAAATACTCCACAACAATGCTTGTGGAAGCTCGATGAAATGCACGCATGAAGCTACTATTCCTTAGTTCGAGCCGTGATGTCATCAAAGTTCGACAATCATATTTTACACGGTAAAACACCTGAATATGCACATTTCCAATGAAACACACCACAAAAATGCTTGTGGAATCTCAATAAAATGCACACACGAAGCTACTATTCCTTATTTCGAGACGTGATGTCATGTAAGTTCGACAATCTTATTTTACACCATAAAACACCTGAATATGCACAATTCCAATGGAAATACACCACAAAAATGCTTGTGGAAGCTCGATGAAATGCACGCACGAAGCTAATATGTCTTAGTTCGAGCCGTGATGTCATCAAAGTGCGACTATCTAATTTTACACCGTAAAACACCTGAATATGCACAATTTTAAAAGAAACACACCACAAAAATGCTTGTGGTAGCTTGATGAAATGCATGCACAAAGCTACTATTCCTTAGTTCGAGCCGTGATGTCATCAAAGTGCGACTAACTCATTTTACACCTTAAAACACCTGAATATGCACAATTTTAAAAGAAACACACCACAAAAATGCTTGTGGTAGCTTGATGAAATGCATGCACGAAGCTACTATTCCTTAGTTCGAGCCGTGATGTCATCAAAGTGCGACAATCTAATTTTACACCGTAAAACAACTGAATATGCACAATTCCAATAAAAACACACCACAAAAAAGCTTGTGGAAGCTCGATGAAATACACGCATGAAGCTACTATTCCTAGTTCAAGCCGTGATGTCATCAAAGTTCGACAATCATATTTTACACTGTAAAACACCTGAATATGCACATTTCCAATTGAAAGACACACCAAAAATGCTTGTGGAAGCTCGATGAAATGCACGCACGAAGCTACTATTCCTTAGTTCGAGCCGTGATGTCATCAAAGTGCGACTATCTAATTTTACACCGTAAAACTCCTGAATATGCACAATTTTTAAAGAAACACACCACAAAAATGCTTGTGGTAGCTCGATGAAATGCACGCACAAAGCTACTGTTCCTAATTTCGAGCCGTGATGTCATCAAAGTTCGACAATCTTATTTTACACCGTAAAACACCTGAATATGCACAATTCCAATGGAAATACACCACAAAAATGCTTGTGGAAGCTCGATGAAATGCACGCACGAAGCTACTATGTCTTAGATCGACCCGTGATGTCATCAAAGTGCGACTATCTAATTTTGCACCGTAAAACACCTGAATATGAACAATTTTAAAAGAAATACACCACAAAAATGCTTGTGAAAGCTCGATGAAATGCACGCACGAAGCTACTATTCCTAAGTTCGAGCCGTGATGTCATCAAAGTGCGACTATCTCATTTTACACAGTAAAACACCTGAATATGCACAATTCCAATGGAAATACACCACAAAAATGCTTGTGGAAGGTCGATGAAATGCACGCATGAAGCTACTATTCCTAGTTCAAGCCGTGATGTCATCAAAGTTCGACAATCATATTTTACACCATAAAACACCTGAATATGCACATTTCCAATGGAAACACACCACAAAAATGCTTGTGGAAGCTCGATGAAATGCACGCACGAAGCCACAATTCCTTAGTTCGAGCCGTGATGTCATCAAAGTGCGACTATCTAATTTTACACTGTAAAACACCAGAATATGCACAATTTTTAAAGAAACACACCACAAGAATGCTTGTGGTAGCTCGATGAAATGCACGCACAAAGCTACTGTTCCTAATTTCGAGCCGTGATGTCATCAAAGTTTGACAATCTTATTTTACACCGTAAAACACCTGAATATGCACAATTCCAATGGAAATACACCACAAAAATGCTTGTGGAAGCTCGATGAAATGCATGCACGAAGCTACAATTCCTAAGTTCGAGCCGTGATGTAATCAAAGTGCGACTATCTAATTTTACACCGTAAAACACCTGAATATGCACAATTTTAAAAGAAACACACCACAAAAATGCTTGTGGTAGCTCGATGAAATGCACGCACGAAGCTACTATTCCTTAGTTCGAGCCGTGATGTCATCAAGGTGCGTCAATCTAATTTTACACCGTAAAACACCTGAATATGCACAATTCCAATGGAAACACACAACAAAAATGCTTGTGGAAGCTCGATGAAATGCACGCACAAAGCTACTGTTCCTAAGTTCGAGTCGTGATGTCATCAAAGTTCGACAATCTTATTTTACACCGTAAAACACCTGAATATGCACAATTCCAATGGAAATACACCACAAAAATGCTTGTGGAAGCTCGATGAAATGCACGCACGAAGCTACTATGTCTTAGATCGACCCGTGATTTCATCAAAGTGCGACTATCTAATTTTACACCGTAAAACACCTGAATATGCACAATTTTAAAAGAAATACACCACAAAAATGCTTGAGGAAGCTCGATGAAATGCACGCACAAAGCTATTGTTCCTAAGTTCGAGCCGTGATGTCATCAAAGTTCGACAATCTTATTTTACACCGTAAAACACCTGAATATGCACAATTCCAATGGAAATACACCACAAAAATGCTTGTGGAAGCTCGATGAAATGCACGCATGAAGCTACTATTCCTTTGATCGAGCCGTGATGTCATCAAAGTTCGACAATAATATTTTACACCATAAAACACCTGAATATGCACAATTCCAATGGAAATACACCACAAAAATGCTTGTGGAAGCTCGATGAAATGCATGCACGAAGCTACTATTCCTAAGTTCGAGCCGTGATGTAATCAAAGTGCGACTATCTAATTTTACACCGTAAAACACCTGAATATGCACAATTTTAAAAGAAACACACCACAAAAATGCTTGTGGTAGCTCGATGAAATGCACGCACGAAGCTACTATTCCTTAGTTCGAGCCGTGATGTCATCAAGGTGCGTCAATCTAATTTTACACCGTAAAACACCTGAATATGCACAATTCCAATGGAAACACACAACAAAAATGCTTGTGGAAGCTCGATGAAATGCACGCACAAAGCTACTGTTCCTAAGTTCGAGTCGTGATGTCATCAAAGTTCGACAATCTTATTTTACACCGTAAAACACCTGAATATGCACAATTCCAATGGAAATACACCACAAAAATGCTTGTGGAAGCTCGATGAAATGCACGCACGAAGCTACTATGTCTTAGATCGACCCGTGATTTCATCAAAGTGCGACTATCTAATTTTACACCGTAAAACACCTGAATATGCACAATTTTAAAAGAAATACACCACAAAAATGCTTGAGGAAGCTCGATGAAATGCACGCACAAAGCTATTGTTCCTAAGTTCGAGCCGTGATGTCATCAAAGTTCGACAATCATATATTACACCATAAAACACCTGAATATGCACAATTCCAATGGAAATACACCACAAAAATGCTTGTGGAAGCTCGATGAAATGCACGCACGAAGCTACTATTCCTTAGTTCGAGCAGTGATGTCATCAAAGTGCGACTATCTAATTTTACACTGTAAAGCAACAGAATATGCACAATTTTTAAAGAAACACACCACAAAAATGCTTGTGGTAGCTCGATGAAAAGCACGCACAAAGCTACTGTTCCTAATTTCGAGCAGTGATGTCATCAAAGTTCGACAATCTTATTTTACGCCGTAAAACACCTGAATATGCACTATTCCAATGGAAATACTCCACAACAATGCTTGTGGAAGCTCGATGAAATGCACGCATGAAGCTACTATTCCTTAGTTCGAGCCGTGATGTCATCAAAGTTCGACAATCATATTTTACACGGTAAAACACCTGAATATGCACATTTCCAATGAAACACACCACAAAAATGCTTGTGGAATCTCAATAAAATGCACACACGAAGCTACTATTCCTTATTTCGAGACGTGATGTCATGTAAGTTCGACAATCTTATTTTACACCATAAAACACCTGAATATGCACAATTCCAATGGAAATACACCACAAAAATGCTTGTGGAAGCTCGATGAAATGCACGCACGAAGCTAATATGTCTTAGTTCGAGCCGTGATGTCATCAAAGTGCGACTATCTAATTTTACACCGTAAAACACCTGAATATGCACAATTTTAAAAGAAACACACCACAAAAATGCTTGTGGTAGCTTGATGAAATGCATGCACAAAGCTACTATTCCTTAGTTCGAGCCGTGATGTCATCAAAGTGCGACTAACTCATTTTACACCTTAAAACACCTGAATATGCACAATTTTAAAAGAAACACACCACAAAAATGCTTGTGGTAGCTTGATGAAATGCATGCACGAAGCTACTATTCCTTAGTTCGAGCCGTGATGTCATCAAAGTGCGACAATCTAATTTTACACCGTAAAACAACTGAATATGCACAATTCCAATAAAAACACACCACAAAAAAGCTTGTGGAAGCTCGATGAAATACACGCATGAAGCTACTATTCCTAGTTCAAGCCGTGATGTCATCAAAGTTCGACAATCATATTTTACACTGTAAAACACCTGAATATGCACATTTCCAATTGAAAGACACACCAAAAATGCTTGTGGAAGCTCGATGAAATGCACGCACGAAGCTACTATTCCTTAGTTCGAGCCGTGATGTCATCAAAGTGCGACTATCTAATTTTACACCGTAAAACTCCTGAATATGCACAATTTTTAAAGAAACACACCACAAAAATGCTTGTGGTAGCTCGATGAAATGCACGCACAAAGCTACTGTTCCTAATTTCGAGCCGTGATGTCATCAAAGTTCGACAATCTTATTTTACACCGTAAAACACCTGAATATGCACAATTCCAATGGAAATACACCACAAAAATGCTTGTGGAAGCTCGATGAAATGCACGCATGAAGCTACTATTCCTTTGATCGAGCCGTGATGTCATCAAAGTTCGACAATCATATTTTACACCATAAAACACCTGAATATGCACAATTCCAATGGAAATACACCACAATAATGCTTGTGGAAGCTCGATGAAATGCACGCACGAAGCTACTATGTCTTAGATCGACCCGTGATGTCATCAAAGTGCGACTATCTAATTTTGCACCGTAAAACACCTGAATATGAACAATTTTAAAAGAAATACACCACAAAAATGCTTGTGAAAGCTCGATGAAATGCACGCACGAAGCTACTATTCCTAAGTTCGAGCCGTGATGTCATCAAAGTGCGACTATCTAATTTTACACAGTAAAACACCTGAATATGCACAATTCCAATGGAAATACACCACAAAAATGCTTGTGGAAGGTCGATGAAATGCACGCATGAAGCTACTATTCCTAGTTCAAGCCGTGATGTCATCAAAGTTCGACAATCATATTTTACACCATAAAACACCTGAATATGCACATTTCCAATGGAAACACACCACAAAAATGCTTGTGGAAGCTCGATGAAATGCACGCACGAAGCCACAATTCCTTAGTTCGAGCCGTGATGTCATCAAAGTGCGACTATCTAATTTTACACTGTAAAACACCAGAATATGCACAATTTTTAAAGAAACACACCACAAGAATGCTTGTGGTAGCTCGATGAAATGCACGCACAAAGCTACTGTTCCTAATTTCGAGCCGTGATGTCATCAAAGTTTGACAATCTTATTTTACACCGTAAAACACCTGAATATGCACAATTCCAATGGAAATACACCACAAAAATGCTTGTGGAAGCTCGATGAAATGCACGCATGAAGCTACTATTCCTTTGATCGAGCCGTGATGTCATCAAAGTTCGACAATCATATTTTACACCATAAAACACCTGAATATGCACAATTCCAATGGAAATACACCACAATAATGCTTGTGGAAGCTCGATGAAATGCACGCACGAAGCTACTATGTCTTAGTTCGAGCCGTGATGTCATCAAAGTGCGACTATCTAATTTTACACCGTAAAACACCTGAATATGCACAATTTTAAAAGAAACACACCACAAAAATGCTTATGGTAGCTTGATGAAATGCATGCACGAAGCTACTATTCCTTAGTTCGAGCCGTGATGTCATCAAAGTGCGACTAACTAATTTTACACCTTAAAACACCTGAATATGCACAATTTTAAAAGAAACACACCACAAAAATGCTTGTGGTAGCTTGATGAAATGCATGCACGAAGCTACTATTCCTTAGTTCGAGCCGTGATGTCATCAAAGTTCGACAATCTTATTTTACACAATAAAACAACTGAATATGCACAATTCCAATGGAAATACACCACAAAAATGCTTGTGGAAGCTCGATGAAATGCACGCATGAAGCTACTATTCCTTAGTTCGAGCCGTGATGTCATCAAAGTTCGACAATCATATATTACACCATAAAACACCTGAATATGCACAATTCCAATGGAAATACACCACAAAAATGCTTGTGGAAGCTCGAAGAAATGCACGCACGAAGCTACTATGTCTTAGTTCGAGCCGTGATGTCATCAAAGTGCGACTATCTAATTTTACACCGAAAAAACCTGAATATGCACAATTTTAAAAGAAATACACCACAAAAATGCTTGTGGAAGCTCGATGAAATGCACGCACAAAGCTACTGTTCCTAAGTTCGAGCCATGATGTCATCAAAGTTCGATAATCTTATTATACACCGTAAAACACCTGAATATGCACAATTCCAATGGAAATACACCACAAAAATGCTTGTGGAAGCTCGATGAAATGCACGCACGAAGCTACTATTCCTTAGTTCGAGCAGTGATGTCATCAAAGTGCGACTATCTAATTTTACACTGTAAAGCAACAGAATATGCACAATTTTAAAGAAACACACCACAAAAATGCTTGTGGTAGCTCGATGAAAAGCACGCACAAAGCTACTGTTCCTAATTTCGAGCCGTGATGTCATCAAAGTTCGACAATCTTATTTTACACCGTAAAACACCTGAATATGCACTATTCCAATGGAAATACTCCACAACAATGCTTGTGGAAGCTCGATGAAATGCACGCATGAAGCTACTATTCCTTAGTTCGAGCCGTGATGTCATCAAAGTTCGACAATCATATTTTACACGGTAAAACACCTGAATATGCACATTTCCAATGAAACACACCACAAAAATGCTTGTGGAAGCTCGATGAAATGCACACACGAAGCTACTATTCCTTATTTCGAGACGTGATGTCATGTAAGTTCGACAATCTTATTTTACACCATAAAACACCTGAATATGCACAATTCCAATGGAAATACACCACAAAAATGCTTGTGGAAGCTCGATGAAATGCACGCACGAAGCTACTATGTCTTAGTTCGAGCCGTGATGTCATCAAAGTGCGACTATCTAATTTTACACCGTAAAACACCTGAATATGCACAATTTTAAAAGAAATACACCACAAAAATGATTGTGGAAGCTCGATGAAATGCACGCACAAAGCTACTATTCCTAAGTTCGAGCCGTGATGTCATCAAAGTGCGACTAACTAATTTTACACCTTAAAACACCTGAATATGCACAATTTTAAAAGAAACACACCACAAAAATGCTTGTGGTAGCTTCATGAAATGCATGCACGAAGCTACTATTCCTTAGTTCGAGCCGTGATGTCATCAAAGTGCGACAATCTAATTTTACACCGTAAAACAACTGAATATGCACAATTCCAGTAAAAACACACCACAAAAATGCTTGTGGAAGCTCGATGAAATGCACGCACGAAGCTACTATGTCTTAGATCGACCCGTGATGTCATCAAAGTGCGACTATCTAATTTTGCACCGTAAAACACCTGAATATGAACAATTTTAAAAGAAATACACCACAAAAATGCTTGTGGAAGCTCGATGAAATGCACGCACGAAGCTACTATTCCGAAGTTCGAGCCGTGATGTCATCAAAGTGCGACTATCTAATTTTACACCGTAAAACACCTGAATATGCACAATTCCAATGGGAATACACCACAAAAATGCTTGTGGAAGGTCGATGAAATGCACGCATGAAGCTACTATTCCTAGTTCAAGCCGTGATGTCATCAAAGTTCGACAATCATATTTTACACCATAAAACACCTGAATATGCACATTTCCAATCGAAACACACCACAAAAATGCTTGTGGAAGCTCGATGAAATGCACGCATGAAGCCACAATTCCTTAGTTCGAGCCGTGATGTCAGCGAAGTGCGACTATCTAATTTTACACTGTAAAACACCAGAATATGCACAATTTTTAAAGAAACACACCACAAGAATGCTTGTGGTAGCTCGATGAAATGCACGCACAAAGCTACTGTTCCTAATTTCGAGCCGTGATGTCATCAAAGTTTGACAATCTTATTTTACACCGTAAAACACCTGAATATGCACAATTCCAATGGAAATACACCACAAAAATGCTTGTGGAAGCTCGATGAAATGCACGCATGAAGCTACTATTCCTTTGATCGAGCCGTGATGTCATCAAAGTTCGACAATAATATTTTACACCATAAAACACCTGAATATGCACAATTCCAATGGAAATACACCACAAAAATGCTTGTGGAAGCTCGATGAAATGCATGCACGAAGCTACTATTCCTAAGTTCGAGCCGTGATGTAATCAAAGTGCGACTATCTAATTTTACACCGTAAAACACCTGAATATGCACAATTTTAAAAGAAACACACCACAAAAATGCTTGTGGTAGCTCGATGAAATGCACGCACGAAGCTACTATTCCTTAGTTCGAGCCGTGATGTCATCAAGGTGCGTCAATCTAATTTTACACCGTAAAACACCTGAATATGCACAATTCCAATGGAAACACACAACAAAAATGCTTGTGGAAGCTCGATGAAATACACGCACAAATAATCAGTTCCTAAGTTCGAGTCGTGATGTCATCAAAGTTCGACAATCTTATTTTACACCGTAAAACACCTGAATATGCACAATTCCAATGGAAATACACCACAAAAATGCTTGTGGAAGCTCGATGAAATGCACGCACGAAGCTTCTATGTCTTAGATCGACCCGTGATGTCATCAAAGTGCGACTATCTAATTTTACACCGTAAAACACCTGAATATGCACAATTTTAAAAGAAATACACCACAAAAATGCTTGTGGAAGCTCGATGAAATGCATGCACGAAGCTAATATTCCTTATTTCGAGCCTTGATGTCATCAAAGTTCGACAATCTTATTTTACACCGTAAAACACCTGAATATGCACAATTCCAATGGAAATACACCACAAAAATGCTTGTGGAAGCTCGATGAAATGCACGCATGAAGCTACTATTCCTTAGTTCGAGCCGTGATGTCATCAAAGTTCGATAATCATATATTACACCATAAAACACCTGAATATGCACAATTCCAATGGAAATACACCACAAAAATGCTTGTGGAAGCTCGATGAAATGCACACACGAAGCTACTATTCCTTAGTTCGAGCAGTGATGTCATCAAAGTGCGACTATCTAATTTTACACTGTAAAGCAACAGAATATGCACAATTTTTAAAGAAACACACCACAAAACTGCTTGTGGTAGCTCGATGAAAAGCACGCACAAAGCTACTGTTCCTAATTTCGAGCAGTGATGTCATCAAAGTTCGACAATCTTATTTTACACCGTAAAACACCTGAATATGCACTATTCCAATGGAAATACTCCACAACAATGCTTGTGGAAGCTCGATGAAATGCACGCACGAAGCTACTATGTCTTAGTTCGAGCCGTGATGTCATCAAAGTTCGACAATCATATTTTACACCATAAAACACCTGAATATGCACATTTCCAATGGAAACACACCACAAAAATGCTTGTGGAAGCTCGATGAAATGCACGCACGAAGCCACAATTCCTTAGTTCGAGCCGTGATGTCATCAAAGTGCGACTATCTAATTTTACACTGTAAAACACCAGAATATGCACAATTTTTAAAGAAACACACCACAAGAATGCTTGTGGTAGCTCGATGAAATGCACGCACAAAGCTACTGTTCCTAATTTCGAGCCGTGATGTCATCAAAGTTTGACAATCTTATTTTACACCATAAAACACCTGAATATGCACAATTCCAATGGAAATACACCACAAAAATGCTTGTGGAAGCTTGATGAAATGCACGCATGAAGCTACTATTCCTTTGATCGAGCCGTGATGTCATCAAAGTTCGACAATCATATTTTACACCATAAAACACCTGAATATGCACAATTCCAATGAAAATACACCACAAAAATGCTTGTGGAAGCTCGATGAAATGCATGTACGAAGCTACTATTCCTAAGTTCGAGCCGTGATGTAATCAAAGTGCGACTATCTAATTTTACACCGTAAAACACCTGAATATGCACAATTTTAAAAGAAACACACCACAAAAATGCTTGTGGAAGCTCAATGAAATGTACGCACGAAGCTACTTTTCCTTAGTTCGAGCCGTGATGTCATCAAAGTGCGACAGTCTAATTTTACACCATAAAACACCTGAATATGCACAATTCCAATGGAAACACACAACAAAAATGCTTGTGGAAGCTCGATGAAATGCACGCACAAAGCTACTATGTCTTAGATCGACCCGTGATGTCATCAAAGTGCGACTATCTAATTTTACACCTTAAAACACCTGAATATGCACAGTTTTAAAAGAAATACACCACAAAAATGCTTGTGGAAGCTCGATGAAATGCATGCACGAAGCTAATATTCCTTAGTTCGAGCCTTGATGTCATCAAAGTGCGACTATCTAATTTTACACCATAAAACACCTGAATATGCACAATTTTAAAAGAAATACACCGAAAAAATGCTTGAGGAAGCTCGATGAAATGCACGCACAAAGCTACTGTTCCTAAGTTCGAGCCGTGATGTCATCAAAGTTCGACAATCTTATTTTACACCGTGAAACACCTGAATATGCACAATTCCAATGGAAATACACCACAATAATGCTTGTGGAAGCTCGATGAAATGCACGCATGAAGCTACTATTCCTAGTTCAAGCCGTGATGTCATCAAAGTTCGACAATCATATTTTACACCGTAAAACACCTGAATATGCACATTTCTAATGGAAACACACCACAAAAATGCTTGTGGAAGCTCGATGAAATGCACGCACGAAGCCACTATTCCTTAGTTCGAGCCGTGATGTCATCAAAGTGCGACTATCTAATTTTACACCGTAAAACACCTGAATATGCACAATTTTTAAAGAAACACACCACAAAAATGCTTGTGGTAGCTCGATGAAATGAACGCACAAAGCTACTGTTCCTAATTTCGAGCCGTGATGTCATCAAAGTTCGACAATCTTATTTTACACCGTAAAACACCTGAATATGCACAATTCCAATGGAAATACACCACAAAAATGCTTGTGGAAGCTCGATGAAATGCAAGCATGAAGCTACTATTCCTTAGTTCGAGCCGTGATGTCATCAAAGTTCGACAATCATATATTACACCATAAAACACCTGAATATGCACAATTCCAATGGAAATACACCACAAAAATGCTTGTGGAAGCTCGAAGAAATACACGCACGAAGCTACTATGTCTTAGTTCGAGCCGTGATGTCATCAAAGTGCGACTATCTAATTTTACACCGAAAAAACCTGAATATGCACAATTTTAAAAGAAATACACCACAAAAATGCTTGTGGAAGCTCGATGAAATGCACGCACAAAGCTACTGTTCCTAAGTTCGAGCCATGATGTCATCAAAGTTCGATAATCTTATTATACACCGTAAAACACCTGAATATGCACAATTCCAATGGAAAAACACCACAAAAATGCTTGTGGAAGCTCGATGAAATGCACGCACGAAGCTACTATTCCTTAGTTCGAGCAGTGATGTCATCAAAGTGCGACTATCTAATTTTACACTGTATAGCAACAGAATATGCACAATTTTTAAAGAAACACACCACAAAAATGCTTGTGGTAGCTCGATGAAAAGCACGCACAAAGCTACTGTTCCTAATTTCGAGCCGTGATGTCATCAAAGTTCGACAATCTTATTTTACACCGTAAAACACCTGAATATGCACTATTCCAATGGAAATACTCCACAACAATGCTTGTGGAAGCTCGATGAAATGCACGCATGAAGCTACTATTCCTTAGTTCGAGCTGTGATGTCATCAAAGTTCGACAATCATATTTTACACGGTAAAACACCTGAATATGCACATTTCCAATGAAACACACCACAAAAATGCTTGTGGAAGCTCGATGAAATGCACACACGAAGCTACTATTCCTTATTTCGAGACGTGATGTCATGTAAGTTCGACAATCTTATTTTACACCATAAAACACCTGAATATGCACAATTCCAATGGAAATACACCACAAAAATGCTTGTGGAAGCTCGATGAAATGCACGCACGAAGCTACTATGTCTTAGTTCGAGCCGTGATGTCATCAAAGTGCGACTATCTAATTTTACACCGTAAAACACCTGAATATGCACAATTTTAAAAGAAATACACCACAAAAATGCTTGTGGAAGCTCGATGAAATGCACGCACAAAGCTACTATTCCTAAGTTCGAGCCGTGATGTCATCAAAGTGCGACTAACTAATTTTACACCTTAAAACACCTGAATATGCACAATTTTAAAAGAAACACACCACAAAAATGCTTGTGGTAGCTTGATGAAATGCATGCACGAAGCTATTATTCCTTAGTTCGAGCCGTGATGTCATCAAAGTGCGACAATCTAATTTTACACCGTAAAACAACTGAATATGCACAATTCCAGTAAAAACACACCACAAAAATGCTTGTGGAAGCTCGATGAAATGCACGCACGAAGCTACTATGTCTTAGATCGACCCGTGATGTCATCAAAGTGCGACTATCTAATTTTGCACCGTAAAACACCTGAATATGAACAATTTTAAAAGAAATACACCACAAAAATGCTTGTGGAGGCTCGATGAAATGCACGCACGAAGCTACTGTTCCTAATTTCTAGCCGTGATGTCATCAAAGTTTGACAATCTTATTTTACACCGTAAAACACCTGAATATGCACAATTCCAATGGAAATACACCACAAAAATGCTTGTGGAAGCTCGATGAAATGCACGCATGAAGCTACTATTCCTTTGATCGAGCCGTGATGTCATCAAAGTTCGACAATAATATTTTACACCATAAAACACCTGAATATGCACAATTCCAATGGAAATACACCACAAAAATGCTTGTGGAAGCTCGATGAAATGCATGCACGAAGCTAATATTCCTAAGTTCGAGCCGTGATGTAATCAAAGTGCGACTATCTAATTTTACACCGTAAAACACCTGAATATGCACAATTTTAAAAGAAACACACCACAAAAATGCTTGTGGTAGCTCGATGAAATGCACGCACGAAGCTACTATTCCTTAGTTCGAGCCGTGATGTCATCAAGGTGCGTCAATCTAATTTTACACCGTAAAACACCTGAATATGCACAATTCCAATGGAAACACACAACAAAAATGCTTGTGGAAGCTCGATGAAATGCACGCACAAAGCTACTGTTCCTAAGTTCGAGTCGTGATGTCATCAAAGTTCGACAATCTTATTTTACACCGTAAAACACCTGAATATGCACAATTCCAATGGAAATACACCACAAAAATGCTTGTGGAAGCTCGATGAAATGCACGCACGAAGCTACTATGTCTTAGATCGACCCGTGATTTCATCAAAGTGCGACTATCTAATTTTACACCGTAAAACACCTGAATATGCACAATTTTAAAAGAAATACACCACAAAAATGCTTGTGGAAGCTCGATGAAATGCATGCACGAAGCTAATATTCCTTAGTTCGAGCCGTGATGTAATCAAAGTGCGACTATCTAATTTTACACTGTAAAGCAACAGAATATGCACAATTTTTAAAGAAACACACCACAAAAATGCTTGTGGTAGCTCGATGAAAAGCACGCACAAAGCTACTGTTCCTAATTTCGAGCAGTGATGTCATCAAAGTTCGACAATCTTATTTTACACCGTAAAACACCTGAATATGCACTATTCCAATGGAAATACTCCACAACAATGCTTGTGGAAGCTCGATGAAATGCACGCATGAAGCTACTATTCCTTAGTTCGAGCCGTGATGTCATCAAAGTTCGACAATCATATTTTACACGGTAAAACACCTGAATATGCACATTTCCAATGAAACACACCACAAAAATGCTTGTGGAATCTCAATAAAATGCACACACGAAGCTACTATTCCTTATTTCGAGACGTGATGTCATGTAAGTTCGACAATCTTATTTTACACCATAAAACACCTGAATATGCACAATTCCAATGGAAATACACCACAAAAATGCTTGTGGAAGCTCGATGAAATGCACGCACGAAGCTACTATGTCTTAGTTCGAGCCGTGATGTCATCAAAGTGCGACTATCTAATTTTACACCGTAAAACTCCTGAATATGCACAATTTTAAAAGAAATACACCACAAAAATGCTTGTGGAAGCTCGATGAAATGCACGCACTAAGCTACTATTCCTTAGTTCGAGCCGTGATGTCATCAAAGTGCGACTATCTAATTTTACACCGTAAAACTCCTGAATATGCACAATTTTTAAAGAAACACACCACAAAAATGCTTGTGGTAGCTCGATGAAATGCACGCACAAAGCTACTGTTCCTAATTTCGAGCCGTGATGTCATCAAAGTTCGACAATCTTATTTTACACCGTAAAACACCTGAATATGCACAATTCCAATGGAAATACACCACAAAAATGCTTGTGGAAGCTCGATGAAATGCACGCACGAAGCTACTATGTCTTAGATCGACCCGTGATGTCATCAAAGTGCGACTATCTAATTTTGCACCGTAAAACACCTGAATATGAACAATTTTAAAAGAAATACACCACAAAAATGCTTGTGAAAGCTCGATGAAATGCACGCACGAAGCTACTATTCCTAAGTTCGAGCCGTGATGTCATCAAAGTGCGACTATCTAATTTTACACAGTAAAACACCTGAATATGCACAATTCCAATGGAAATACACCACAAAAATGCTTGTGGAAGGTCGATGAAATGCACGCATGAAGCTACTATTCCTAGTTCAAGCCGTGAGGTCATCAAAGTTCGACAATCATATTTTACACCATAAAACACCTGAATATGCACATTTCCAATGGAAACACACCACAAAAATGCTTGTGGAAGCTCGATGAAATGCACGCACGAAGCCACAATTCCTTAGTTCGAGCCGTGATGTCATCAAAGTGCGACTATCTAATTTTACACTGTAAAACACCAGAATATGCACAATTTTTAAAGAAACACACCACAAGAATGCTTGTGGTAGCTCGATGAAATGCACGCACAAAGCTACTGTTCCTAATTTCGAGCCGTGATGTCATCAAAGTTTGACAATCTTATTTTACACCGTAAAACACCTGAATATGCACAATTCCAATGGAAATACACCACAAAAATGCTTGTGGAAGCTCGATGAAATGCACGCATGAAGCTACTATTCCTTTGATCGAGCCGTGATGTCATCAAAGTTCGACAATCATATTTTACACCATAAAACACCTGAATATGCACAATTCCAATGGAAATACTCCACAAAAATGCTTGTGGAAGCTCGATGAAATGCACGCACGAAGCTACTATGTCTTAGTTCGAGCCGTGATGTCATCAAAGTGCGACTATCTAATTTTACACCATAAAACACCTGAATATGCACAATTTTAAAAGAAACACACCACAAAAATGCTTATGGTAGCTTGATGAAATGCATGCACGAAGCTACTATTCCTTAGTTCGAGCCGTGATGTCATCAAAGTGCGACTAACTAATTTTACACCTTAAAACACCTGAATATGCACAATTTTAAAAGAAACACACCACAAAAATGCTTGTGGTAGCTTGATGAAATGCATGCACGAAGCTACTATTCCTTAGTTCGAGCCGTGATGTCATCAAAGTTCGACAATCTTATTTTACACAATAAAACAACTGAATATGCACAATTCCAATGGAAATACACCACAAAAATGCTTGTGGAAGCTCGATGAAATGCACGCATGAAGCTACTATTCCTTAGTTCGAGCCGTGATGTCATCAAAGTTCGACAATCATATATTACACCATAAAACACCTGAATATGCACAATTCCAATGGAAATACACCACAAAAATGCTTGTGGAAGCTCGAAGAAATGCACGCACGAAGCTACTATGTCTTAGTTCGAGCCGTGATGTCATCAAAGTGCGACTATCTAATTTTACACCGAAAAAACCTGAATATGCACAATTTTAAAAGAAATACACCACAAAAATGCTTGTGGAAGCTCGATGAAATGCACGCACAAAGCTACTGTTCCTAAGTTCGAGCCATGATGTCATCAAAGTTCGATAATCTTATTATACACCGTAAAACACCTGAATATGCACAATTCCAATGGAAATACACCACAAAAATGCTTGTGGAAGCTCGATGAAATGCACGCACCAAGCAACTATTCCTTAGTTCGAGCAGTGATGTCATCAAAGTGCGACTATCTAATTTTACACTGTAAAGCAACAGAATATGCACAATTTTAAAGAAACACACCACAAAAATGCTTGTGGTAGCTCGATGAAAAGCACGCACAAAGCTACTGTTCCTAATTTCGAGCCGTGATGTCATCAAAGTTCGACAATCTTATTTTACACCGTAAAACACCTGAATATGCACTATTCCAATGGAAATACTCCACAACAATGCTTGTGGAAGCTCGATGAAATGCACGCATGAAGCTACTATTCCTTAGTTCGAGCCGTGATGTCATCAAAGTTCGACAATCATATTTTACACGGTAAAACACCTGAATATGCACATTTCCAATGAAACACACCACAAAAATGCTTGTGGAAGCTCGATGAAATGCACACACGAAGCTACTATTCCTTATTTCGAGACGTGATGTCATGTAAGTTCGACAATCTTATTTTACACCATAAAACACCTGAATATGCACAATTCCAATGGAAATACACCACAAAAATGCTTGTGGAAGCTCGATGAAATGCACGCACGAAGCTACTATGTCTTAGTTCGAGCCGTGATGTCATCAAAGTGCGACTATCTAATTTTACACCGTAAAACACCTGAATATGAACAATTTTAAAAGAAATACACCACAAAAATGATTGTGGAAGCTCGATGAAATGCACGCACAAAGCTACTATTCCTAAGTTCGAGCCGTGATGTCATCAAAGTGCGACTAACTAATTTTACACCTTAAAACACCTGAATATGCACAATTTTAAAAGAAACACACCACAAAAATGCTTGTGGTAGCTTCATGAAATGCATGCACGAAGCTACTATTCCTTAGTTCGAGCCGTGATGTCATCAAAGTGCGACAATCTAATTTTACACCGTAAAACAACTGAATATGCACAATTCCAGTAAAAACACACCACAAAAATGCTTGTGGAAGCTCGATGAAATGCACGCACGAAGCTACTATGTCTTAGATCGACCCGTGATGTCATCAAAGTTTGACAATCTTATTTTACACCGTAAAACACCTGAATATGCACAATTCCAATGGAAATACACCACAAAAATGCTTGTGGAAGCTCGATGAAATGCACGCATGAAGCTACTATTCCTTTGATCGAGCCGTGATGTCATCAAAGTTCGACAATCATATTTTACACCATAAAACACCTGAATATGCACAATTCCAATGGAAATACTCCACAAAAATGCTTGTGGAAGCTCGATGAAATGCACGCACGAAGCTACTATGTCTTAGTTCGAGCCGTGATGTCATCAAAGTGCGACTATCTAATTTTACACCGTAAAACACCTGAATATGCACAATTTTAAAAGAAACACACCACAAAAATGCTTATGGTAGCTTGATGAAATGCATGCACGAAGCTACTATTCCTTAGTTCGAGCCGTGATGTCATCAAAGTGCGACTAACTAATTTTACACCTTAAAACACCTGAATATGCACAATTTTAAAAGAAACACACCACAAAAATGCTTGTGGTAGCTTGATGAAATGCATGCACGAAGCTACTATTCCTTAGTTCGAGCCGTGATGTCATCAAAGTTCGACAATCTTATTTTACACAATAAAACAACTGAATATGCACAATTCCAATGGAAATACACCACAAAAATGCTTGTGGAAGCTCGATGAAATGCACGCATGAAGCTACTATTCCTTTGATCGAGCCGTGATGTCATCAAAGTTCGACAATCATATTTTACACCATAAAACACCTGAATATGCACAATTCCAATGGAAATACTCCACAAAAATGCTTGTGGAAGCTCGATGAAATGCACGCACGAAGCTACTATGTCTTAGTTCGAGCCGTGATGTCATCAAAGTGCGACTATCTAATTTTACACCGAAAAAACCTGAATATGCACAATTTTAAAAGAAATACACCACAAAAATGCTTGTGGAAGCTCGATGAAATGCACGCACAAAGCTACTGTTCCTAAGTTCGAGCCATGATGTCATCAAAGTTCGATAATCTTATTATACACCGTAAAACACCTGAATATGCACAATTCCAATGGAAATACACCACAAAAATGCTTGTGGAAGCTCGATGAAATGCACGCACCAAGCAACTATTCCTTAGTTCGAGCAGTGATGTCATCAAAGTGCGACTATCTAATTTTACACTGTAAAGCAACAGAATATGCACAATTTTAAAGAAACACACCACAAAAATGCTTGTGGTAGCTCGATGAAAAGCACGCACAAAGCTACTGTTCCTAATTTCGAGCCGTGATGTCATCAAAGTTCGACAATCTTATTTTACACCGTAAAACACCTGAATATGCACTATTCCAATGGAAATACTCCACAACAATGCTTGTGGAAGCTCGATGAAATGCACGCATGAAGCTACTATTCCTTAGTTCGAGCCGTGATGTCATCAAAGTTCGACAATCATATTTTACACGGTAAAACACCTGAATATGCACATTTCCAATGAAACACACCACAAAAATGCTTGTGGAAGCTCGATGAAATGCACACACGAAGCTACTATTCCTTATTTCGAGACGTGATGTCATGTAAGTTCGACAATCTTATTTTACACCATAAAACACCTGAATATGCACAATTCCAATGGAAATACACCACAAAAATGCTTGTGGAAGCTCGATGAAATGCACGCACGAAGCTACTATGTCTTAGTTCGAGCCGTGATGTCATCAAAGTGCGACTATCTAATTTTACACCGTAAAACACCTGAATATGAACAATTTTAAAAGAAATACACCACAAAAATGATTGTGGAAGCTCGATGAAATGCACGCACAAAGCTACTATTCCTAAGTTCGAGCCGTGATGTCATCAAAGTGCGACTAACTAATTTTACACCTTAAAACACCTGAATATGCACAATTTTAAAAGAAACACACCACAAAAATGCTTGTGGTAGCTTCATGAAATGCATGCACGAAGCTACTATTCCTTAGTTCGAGCCGTGATGTCATCAAAGTGCGACAATCTAATTTTACACCGTAAAACAACTGAATATGCACAATTCCAGTAAAAACACACCACAAAAATGCTTGTGGAAGCTCGATGAAATGCACGCACGAAGCTACTATGTCTTAGATCGACCCGTGATGTCATCAAAGTGCGACTATCTAATTTTGCACCGTAAAACACCTGAATATGAACAATTTTAAAAGAAATACACCACAAAAATGCTTGTGGAAGCTCGATGAAATGCACGCACGAAGCTACTATTCCGAAGTTCGAGCCGTGATGTCATCAAAGTGCGACTATCTAATTTTACACCGTAAAACACCTGAATATGCACAATTCCAATGGGAATACACCACAAAAATGCTTGTGGAAGGTCGATGAAATGCACGCATGAAGCTACTATTCCTAGTTCAAGCCGTGATGTCATCAAAGTTCGACAATCATATTTTACACCATAAAACACCTGAATATGCACATTTCCAATCGAAACACACCACAAAAATGCTTGTGGAAGCTCGATGAAATGCACGCATGAAGCCACAATTCCTTAGTTCGAGCCGTGATGTCAGCAAAGTGCGACTATCTAATTTTACACTGTAAAACACCAGAATATGCACAATTTTTAAAGAAACACACCACAAGAATGCTTGTGGTAGCTCGATGAAATGCACGCACAAAGCTACTGTTCCTAATTTCGAGCCGTGATGTCATCAAAGTTTGACAATCTTATTTTACACCGTAAAACACCTGAATATGCACAATTCCAATGGAAATACACCACAAAAATGCTTGTGGAAGCTCGATGAAATGCACGCATGAAGCTACTATTCCTTTGATCGAGCCGTGATGTCATCAAAGTTCGACAATAATATTTTACACCATAAAACACCTGAATATGCACAATTCCAATGGAAATACACCACAAAAATGCTTGTGGAAGCTCGATGAAATGCATGCACGAAGCTACTATTCCTAAGTTCGAGCCGTGATGTAATCAAAGTGCGACTATCTAATTTTACACCGTAAAACACCTGAATATGCACAATTTTAAAAGAAACACACCACAAAAATGCTTGTGGTAGCTCGATGAAATGCACGCACGAAGCTACTATTCCTTAGTTCGAGCCGTGATGTCATCAAGGTGCGTCAATCTAATTTTACACCGTAAAACACCTGAATATGCACAATTCCAATGGAAACACACAACAAAAATGCTTGTGGAAGCTCGATGAAATACACGCACAAAGCTACAGTTCCTAAGTTCGAGTCGTGATGTCATCAAAGTTCGACAATCTTATTTTACACCGTAAAACACCTGAATATGCACAATTCCAATGGAAATACACCACAAAAATGCTTGTGGAAGCTCGATGAAATGCACGCACGAAGCTTCTATGTCTTAGATCGACCCGTGATGTCATCAAAGTGCGACTATCTAATTTTACACCGTAAAACACCTGAATATGCACAATTTTAAAAGAAATACACCACAAAAATTCTTGTGGAAGCTCGATGAAATGCATGCACGAAGCTAATATTCCTTAGTTCGAGCCTTGATGTCATCAAAGTGCGACTATCTAATTTTACACCGTAAAACACCTGAATATGCACAATTTTAAAAGAAATACACCACAAAAATGCTTGAGGAAGCTCGATGAAATGCACGCACAAAGCTATTGTTCCTAAGTTCGAGCCGTGATGTCATCAAAGTTCGACAATCTTATTTTACACCGTAAAACACCTGAATATGCACAATTCCAATGGAAATACACCACAAAAATGCTTGTGGAAGCTCGATGAAATGCACGCATGAAGCTACTATTCCTTAGTTCGAGCCGTGATGTCATCAAAGTTCGATAATCATATATTACACCATAAAACACCTGAATATGCACAATTCCAATGGAAATACACCACAAAAATGCTTGTGGAAGCTCGATGAAATGCACGCACGAATCTACTATTCCTTAGTTCGAGCAGTGATGTCATCAAAGTGCGACTATCTAATTTTACACTGTAAAGCAACAGAATATGCACAATTTTTAAAGAAACACACCACAAAACTGCTTGTGGTAGCTCGATGAAAAGCACGCACAAAGCTACTGTTCCTAATTTCGAGCAGTGATGTCATCAAAGTTCGACAATCTTATTTTACACCGTAAAACACCTGAATATGCACTATTCCAATGGAAATACTCCACAACAATGCTTGTGGAAGCTCGATGAAATGCACGCACGAAGCTACTATGTCTTAGTTCGAGCCGTGATGTCATCAAAGTTCGACAATCATATTTTACACCATAAAACACCTGAATATGCACATTTCCAATGGAAACACACCACAAAAATGCTTGTGGAAGCTCGATGAAATGCACGCACGAAGCCACAATTCCTTAGTTCGAGCCGTGATGTCATCAAAGTGCGACTATCTAATTTCACACTGTAAAACACCAGAATATGCACAATTTTTAAAGAAACACACCACAAGAATGCTTGTGGTAGCTCGATGAAATGCACGCACAAAGCTACTGTTCCTAATTTCGAGCCGTGATGTCATCAAAGTTTGACAATCTTATTTTACACCATAAAACACCTGAATATGCACAATTCCAATGAAAATACACCACAAAAATGCTTGTGGAAGCTTGATGAAATGCACGCATGAAGCTACTATTCCTTTGATCGAGCCGTGATGTCATCAAAGTTCGACAATCATATTTTACACCATAAAACACCTGAATATGCACAATTCCAATGAAAATACACCACAAAAATGCTTGTGGAAGCTCGATGAAATGCATGTACGAAGCTACTATTCCTAAGTTCGAGCCGTGATGTAATCAAAGTGCGACTATCTAATTTTACACCGTAAAACACCTGAATATGCACAATTTTAAAAGAAACACACCACAAAAATGCTTGTGGTAGCTCGATGAAATGCACGCACGAAGCTACTATTCCTTAGTTCGAGCCGTGATATCATCAAGGTGCGTCAATCTAATTTTACACCGTAAAACAACAGAATATGCACAATTCCAATGGAAACACACCACAAAAATGCTTGTGGAAGCTCGATGAAATGTACGCACGAAGCTACTTTTCCTTAGTTCGAGCCGTGATGTCATCAAAGTGCGACAGTCTAATTTTACACCATAAAACACCTGAATATGCACAATTCCAATGGAAACACACAACAAAAATGCTTGTGGAAGCTCGATGAAATGCACGCACAAAGCTACTATGTCTTAGATCGACCCGTGATGTCATCAAAGTGTGACTATCTAATTTTACACCTTAAAACACCTGAATATGCACAGTTTTAAAAGAAATACACCACAAAAATGCTTGTGGAAGCTCGATGAAATGCATGCACGAAGCTAATATTCCTTAGTTCGAGCCTTGATGTCATCAAAGTGCGACTATCTAATTTTACACCATAAAACACCTGAATATGCACAATTTTAAAAGAAATACACCGAAAAAATGCTTGAGGAAGCTCGATGAAATGCACGCACAAAGCTACTGTTCCTAAGTTCGAGCCGTGATGTCATCAAAGTTCGACAATCTTATTTTACACCGTGAAACACCTGAATATGCACAATTCCAATGGAAATACACCACAAAAATGCTTGTGGAAGCTCGATGAAATGCACGCATGAAGCTACTATTCCTAGTTCAAGCCGTGATGTCATCAAAGTTCGACAATCATATTTTACACCGTAAAACACCTGAATATGCACATTTCTAATGGAAACACACCACAAAAATGCTTGTGGAAGCTCGATGAAATGCACGCACGAAGCCACTATTCCTTAGTTCGAGCCGTGATGTCATCAAAGTGCGACTATCTAATTTTACACCGTAAAACACCTGAATATGCACAATTTTTAAAGAAACACACCACAAAAATGCTTGTGGTAGCTCGATGAAATGAACGCACAAAGCTACTGTTCCTAATTTCGAGCCGTGATGTCATCAAAGTTCGACAATCTTATTTTACACCGTAAAACACCTGAATATGCACAATTCCAATGGAAATACACCACAAAAATGCTTGTGGAAGCTCGATTAAATGCAAGCATGAAGCTACTATTCCTTAGTTCGAGCCGTGATGTCATCAAAGTTCGACAATCATATATTACACCATAAAACACCTGAATATGCACAATTCCAATGGAAATACACCACAAAAATGCTTGTGGAAGCTCGAAGAAATGCACGCACGAAGCTACTATGTCTTAGTTCGAGCCGTGATGTCATCAAAGTGCGACTATCTAATTTTACACCGAAAAAACCTGAATATGCACAATTTTAAAAGAAATACACCACAAAAATGCTTGTGGAAGCTCGATGAAATGCACGCACAAAGCTACTGTTCCTAAGTTCGAGCCATGATGTCATCAAAGTTCGATAATCTTATTATACACCGTAAAACACCTGAATATGCACAATTCCAATGGAAAAACACCACAAAAATGCTTGTGGAAGCTCGATGAAATGCACGCACGAAGCTACTATTCCTTAGTTCGAGCAGTGATGTCATCAAAGTGCGACTATCTAATTTTACACTGTATAGCAACAGAATATGCACAATTTTTAAAGAAACACACCACAAAAATGCTTGTGGTAGCTCGATGAAAAGCACGCATGAAGCTACTATTCCTTAGTTCGAGCCGTGATGTCATCAAAGTTCGACAATCATATTTTACACGGTAAAACACCTGAATATGCACATTTCCAATGAAACACACCACAAAAATGCTTGTGGAAGCTCGATGAAATGCACACACGAAGCTACTATTCCTTATTTCGAGACGTGATGTCATGTAAGTTCGACAATCTTATTTTACACCATAAAACACCTGAATATGCACAATTCCAATGGAAATACACCACAAAAATGCTTGTGGAAGCTCGATGAAATGCACGCACGAAGCTACTATGTCTTAGTTCGAGCCGTGATGTCATCAAAGTGCGACTATCTAATTTTACACCGTAAAACACCTGAATATGCACAATTTTAAAAGAAATACACCACAAAAATGCTTGTGGAAGCTCGATGAAATGCACGCACAAAGCTACTATTCCTAAGTTCGAGCCGTGATGTCATCAAAGTGCGACTAACTAATTTTACACCTTAAAACACCTGAATATGCACAATTTTAAAAGAAACACACCACAAAAATGCTTGTGGTAGCTTGATGAAATGCATGCACGAAGCTACTATTCCTTAGTTCGAGCCGTGATGTCATCAAAGTGCGACAATCTAATTTTACACCGTAAAACAACTGAATATGCACAATTCCAGTAAAAACACACCACAAAAATGCTTGTGGAAGCTCGATGAAATGCACGCACGAAGCTACTATGTCTTAGATCGACCCGTGATGTCATCAAAGTGCGACTATCTAATTTTGCACCGTAAAACACCTGAATATGAACAATTTTAAAAGAAATACACCACAAAAATGCTTGTGGAGGCTCGATGAAATGCACGCACGAAGCTACTGTTCCTAATTTCGAGCCGTGATGTCATCAAAGTTTGACAATCTTATTTTACACCGTAAAACACCTGAATATGCACAATTCCAATGGAAATACACCACAAAAATGCTTGTGGAAGCTCGATGAAATGCACGCATGAAGCTACTATTCCTTTGATCGAGCCGTGATGTCATCAAAGTTCGACAATAATATTTTACACCATAAAACACCTGAATATGCACAATTCCAATGGAAATACACCACAAAAATGCTTGTGGAAGCTCGATGAAATGCATGCACGAAGCTACTATTCCTAAGTTCGAGCCGTGATGTAATCAAAGTGCGACTATCTAATTTTTCACCGTAAAACACCTGAATATGCACAATTTTAAAAGAAACACACCACAAAAATGCTTGTGGTAGCTCGATGAAATGCACGCACGAAGCTACTATTCCTTAGTTCGAGCCGTGATGTCATCAAGGTGCGTCAATCTAATTTTACACCGTAAAACACCTGAATATGCACAATTCCAATGGAAACACACAACAAAAATGCTTGTGGAAGCTCGATGAAATGCACGCACAAAGCTACTGTTCCTAAGTTCGAGCCGTGATGTCATCAAAGTGCGACTATCTAATTTTACACCGTAAAACACCTGAATATGCACAATTTTTAAAGAAACACACCACAAAAATGCTTGTGGTAGCTCGATGAAATGAACGCACAAAGCTACTGTTCCTAATTTGGAGCCGTGATGTCATCAAAGTTCGACAATCTTATTTTACACCGTAAAACACCTGAATATGCACAATTCCAATGGAAATACACCACAAAAATGCTTGTGGAAGCTCGATGAAATGCAAGCATGAAGCTTCTATTCCTTAGTTCGAGCCGTGATGTCATCAAAGTTCGACAATCATATATTACACCATAAAACACCTGAATATGCACAATTCCAATGGAAGTACACCACAAAAATGCTTGTGGAAGCTCGAAGAAATGCACGCACGAAGCTACTATGTCTTAGTTCGAGCCGTGATGTCATCAAAGTGCGACTATCTAATTTTACACCGAAAAAACCTGAATATGCACAATTTTAAAAGAAATACACCACAAAAATGCTTGTGGAAGCTCGATGAAATGCACGCACAAAGCTACTGTTCCTAAGTTCGAGCCATGATGTCATCAAAGTTCGATAATCTTATTATACACCGTAAAACACCTGAATATGCACAATTCCAATGGAAAAACACCACAAAAATGCTTGTGGAAGCTCGATGAAATGCACGCACGAAGCTACTATTCCTTAGTTCGAGCAGTGATGTCATCAAAGTGCGACTATCTAATTTTACACTGTATAGCAACAGAATATGCACAATTTTTAAACAAACACACCACAAAAATGCTTGTGGTAGCTCGATGAAAAGCACGCACAAAGCTACTGTTCCTAATTTCGAGCCGTGATGTCATCAAATTTCGACAATCTTATTTTACACCGTAAAACACCTGAATATGCACTATTCCAATGGAAATACTCCACAACAATGCTTGTGGAAGCTCGATGAAATGCACGCATGAAGCTACTATTCCTTAGTTCGAGCCGTGATGTCATCAAAGTTCGACAATCATATTTTACACGGTAAAACACCTGAATATGCACATTTCCAATGAAACACACCACAAAAATGCTTGTGGAAGCTCGATGAAATGCACACACGAAGCTACTATTCCTTATTTCGAGACGTGATGTCATGTAAGTTTGACAATCTTATTTTACACCATAAAACACCTGAATATGCACAATTCCAATGGAAATACACCACAAAAATGCTTGTGGAAGCTCGATGAAATGCACGCACGAAGCTACTATGTCTTAGTTCGAGCCGTGATGTCATCAAAGTGCGACTATCTAATTTTACACCGTAAAACACCTGAATATGCACAATTTTAAAAGAAATACACCACAAAAATGCTTGTGGAAGCTCGATGAAATGCACGCACAAAGCTACTATTCCTAAGTTCGAGCCGTGATGTCATCAAAGTGCGACTAACTAATTTTACACCTTAAAACACCTGAATATGCACAATTTTAAAAGAAACACACCACAAAAATGCTTGTGGTAGCTTGATGAAATGCATGCACGAAGCTACTATTCCTTAGTTCGAGCCGTGATGTCATCAAAGTGCGACAATCTAATTTTACACCGTAAAACAACTGAATATGCACAATTCCAGTAAAAACACACCACAAAAATGCTTGTGGAAGCTCGATGAAATGCACGCACGAAGCTACTATGTCTTAGATTGACCCGTGATGTCATCAAAGTGCGACTATCTAATTTTGCACCGTAAAACACCTGAATATGAACAATTTTAAAAGAAATACACCACAAAAATGCTTGTGGAGGCTCGATGAAATGCACGCACGAAGCTACTGTTCCTAATTTCGAGCCGTGATGTCATCAAAGTTTGACAATCTTATTTTACACCGTAAAACACCTGAATATGCACAATTCCAATGGAAATACACCACAAAAATGCTTGTGGAAGCTCGATGAAATGCACGCATGAAGCTACTATTCCTTTGATCGAGCCGTGATGTCATCAAAGTTCGACAATAATATTTTACACCATAAAACACCTGAATATGCACAATTCCAATGGAAATACACCACAAAAATGCTTGTGGAAGCTCGATGAAATGCATGCACGAAGCTACTATTCCTAAGTTCGAGCCGTGATGTAATCAAAGTGCGACTATCTAATTTTACACCGTAAAACACCTGAATATGCACAATTTTAAAAGAAACACACCACAAAAATGCTTGTGGTAGCTCGATGAAATGCACGCACGAAGCTACTATTCCTTAGTTCGAGCCGTGATGTCATCAAGGTGCGTCAATCTAATTTTACACCGTAAAACACCTGAATATGCACAATTCCAATGGAAACACACAACAAAAATGCTTGTGGAAGCTCGATGAAATGCACGCACAAAGCTACTGTTCCTAAGTTCGAGTCGTGATGTCATCAAAGTTCGACACTCTTATTTTACACCGTAAAACACCTGAATATGCACAATTCCAATGGAAATACACCACAAAAATGCTTGTGGAAGCTCGATGAAATGCACGCACGAAGCTAAAATGTCTTAGATCGACCCGTGATTTCATCAAAGTGCGACTATCTAATTTTACACCGTAAAACACCTGAATATGCACAATTTTAAAAGAAATACACCACAAAAATGCTTGTGGAAGCTCGATGAAATGCATGCACGAAGCTAATATTCCTTAGTTCGAGCCGTGATGTAATCAAAGTGCGACTATCTAATTTTACACTGTAAAGCAACAGAATATGCACAATTTTTAAAGAAACACACCACAAAAATGCTTGTGGTAGCTCGATGAAAAGCACGCACAAAGCTACTGTTCCTAATTTCGAGCAGTGATGTCATCAAAGTTCGACAATCTTATTTTACACCGTAAAACACCTGAATATGCACTATTCCAATGGAAATACTCCACAACAATGCTTGTGGAAGCTCGATGAAATGCACGCATGAAGCTACTATTCCTTAGTTCGAGCCGTGATGTCATCAAAGTTCGACAATCATATTTTACACGGTAAAACACCTGAATATGCACATTTCCAATGAAACACACCACAAAAATGCTTGTGGAATCTCAATAAAATGCACACACGAAGCTACTATTCCTTATTTCGAGACGTGATGTCATGTAAGTTCGACAATCTTATTTTACACCATAAAACACCTGAATATGCACAATTCCAATGGAAATACACCACAAAAATGCTTGTGGAAGCTCGATGAAATGCACGCACGAAGCTACTATGTCTTAGTTCGAGCCGTGATGTCATCAAAGTGCGACTATCTAATTTTACACCGTAAAACACCTGAATATGCACAATTTTAAAAGAAACACACCACAAAAATGCTTGTGGTAGCTTGATGAAATGCATGCACGAAGCTACTATTCCTTAGTTCGAGCCGTGATGTCATCAAAGTGCGACTAACTCATTTTACACCTTAAAACACCTGAATATGCACAATTTTAAAAGAAACACACCACAAAAATGCTTGTGGTAGCTTGATGAAATGCATGCACGAAGCTACTATTCCTTAGTTCGAGCCGTGATGTCATCAAAGTGCGACAATCTAATTTTACACCGTAAAACAACTGAATATGCACAATTCCAATAAAAACACACCACAAAAAAGCTTGTGGAAGCTCGATGAAATGCACGCATGAAGCTACTATTCCTAGTTCAAGCCGTGATGTCATCAAAGTTCGACAATCATATTTTACACTGTAAAACACCTGAATATGCACATTTCCAATTGAAACACACCACAAAAATGCTTGTGGTAGCTCGATGAAATGCACGCACGAAGCTACTATTCCTTAGTTCGAGCCGTGATGTCATCAAAGTGCGACTATCTAATTTTACACCGTAAAACTCCTGAATATGCACAATTTTTAAAGAAACACACCACAAAAATGCTTGTGGTAGCTCGATGAAATGCACGCACAAAGCTACTGTTCCTAATTTCGAGCCGTGATGTCATCAAAGTTCGACAATCTTATTTTACACCGTAAAACACCTGAATATGCACAATTCCAATGGAAATACACCACAAAAATGCTTGTGGAAGCTCGATGAAATGCACGCACGAAGCTACTATGTCTTAGATCGACCCGTGATGTCATCAAAGTGCGACTATCTAATTTTGCACCGTAAAACACCTGAATATGAACAATTTTAAAAGAAATACACCACAAAAATGCTTGTGAAAGCTCGATGAAATGCACGCACGAAGCTACTATTCCTAAGTTCGAGCCGTGATGTCATCAAAGTGCGACTATCTAATTTTACACCGTAAAACACCTGAATATGTACAATTCCAATGGAAATACACCACAAAAATGCTTGTGGAAGGTCGATGAAATGCACGCATGAAGCTACTATTCCTAGTTCAAGCCGTGATGTCATCAAAGTTCGACAATCATATTTTACACCATAAAACACCTGAATATGCACATTTCCAATGGAAACACACCACAAAAATGCTTGTGGAAGCTCGATGAAATGCACGCACGAAGCCACAATTCCTTAGTTCGAGCCGTGATGTCATCAAAGTGCGACTATCTAATTTTACACTGTAAAACACCAGAATATGCACAATTTTTAAAGAAACACACCACAAGAATGCTTGTGGTAGCTCGATGAAATGCACGCACAAAGCTACTGTTCCTAATTTCGAGCCGTGATGTCATCAAAGTTTGACATTCTTATTTTACACCGTAAAACACCTGAATATGCACAATTCCAATGGAAATACACCACAAAAATGCTTGTGGAAGCTCGATGAAATGCACGCATGAAGCTACTATTCCTTTGATCGAGCCGTGATGTCATCAAAGTTCGACAATCATATTTTACAACATAAAACACCTGAATATGCACAATTCCAATGGAAATACTCCACAAAAATGCTTGTGGAAGCTCGATGAAATGCACGCACGAAGCTACTGTTCCTAATTTCGAGCCGTGATGTCATCAAAGTGCGACTATCTAATTTTACACCGTAAAACACCTGAATATGCACAATTTTAAAAGAAACACACCACAAAAATGCTTGTGGTAGCTTGATGAAATGCATGCACGAAGCTACTATTCCTTAGTTCGAGCCGTGATGTCATCAAAGTGCGACTAACTAATTTTACACCTTAAAACACCTGAATATGCACAATTTTAAAAGAAACACACCACAAAAATGCTTGTGGTAGCTTGATGAAATGCATGCACGAAGCTACTATTCCTTAGTTCGAGCCGTGATGTCATCAAAGTTCGACAATCTTATTTTACACCGTAAAACACCTGAATATGCACAATTCCAATGGAAATACACCACAAAAATGCTTGTGGAAGCTCGATGAAATGCACGCATGAAGCTACTATTCCTTAGTTCGAGCCGTGATGTCATCAAAGTTCGACAATCATATATTACACCATAAAACACCTGAATATGCACAATTCCAATGGAAATACACCACAAAAATGCTTGTGGAAGCTCGAAGAATTGCACGCACGAAGCTACTATGTCTTAGTTCGAGCCGTGATGTCATCAAAGTGCGACTATCTAATTTTACACCGAAAAAACCTGAATATGCACAATTTTAAAAGAAATACACCACAAAAATGCTTGTGGAAGCTCGATGAAATGCACGCACAAAGCTACTGTTCCTAAGTTCGAGCCATGATGTCATCAAAGTTCGATAATCTTATTATACACCGTAAAACACCTGAATATGCACAATTCCAATGGAAATACACCACAAAAATGCTTGTGGAAGTTCGATGAAATGCACGCACGAAGCTACTATTCCTTAGTTCGAGCAGTGATGTCATCAAAGTGCGACTATCTAATTTTACACTGTAAAGCAACAGAATATGCACAATTTTAAAGAAACACACCACAAAAATGCTTGTGGTAGCTCGATGAAAAGCACGCACAAAGCTACTGTTCCTAATTTCGAGCCGTGATGTCATCAAAGTTCGACAATCTTATTTTACACCGTAAAACACCTGAATATGCACTATTCCAATGGAAATACTCCACAACAATGCTTGTGGAAGCTCGATGAAATGCACGCATGAAGCTACTATTCCTTAGTTCGAGCCGTGATGTCATCAAAGTTCGACAATCATATTTTACACGGTAAAACACCTGAATATGCACATTTCCAATGAAACACACCACAAAAATGCTTGTGGAAGCTCGATGAAATGCACACACGAAGCTACTATTCCTTATTTCGAGACGTGATGTCATGTAAGTTCGACAATCTTATTTTACACCATAAAACACCTGAATATGCACAATTCCAATGGAAATACACCACAAAAATGCTTGTGGAAGCTCGATGAAATGCACGCACGAAGCTACTATGTCTTAGTTCGAGCCGTGATGTCATCAAAGTGCGACTATCTAATATTACACCGTAAAACACCTGAATATGCACAATTTTAAAAGAAATACACCACAAAAATGATTGTGGAAGCTCGATGAAAAGCACGCACAAAGCTACTATTCCTAAGTTCGAGCCGTGATGTCATCAAAGTGCGACTAACTAATTTTACACCTTAAAACACCTGAATATGCACAATTTTAAAAGAAACACACCACAAAAATGCTTGTGGTAGCTTGATGAAATGCATGCACGAAGCTACTATTCCTTAGTTCGAGCCGTGATGTCATCAAAGTGCGACAGTCTAATTTTACACCGTAAAACAACTGAATATGCACAATTCCAGTAAAAACACACCACAAAAATGCTTGTGGAAGCTCGATGAAATGCACGCACGAAGCTACTATGTCTTAGATCGACCCGTGATGTCATCAAAGTGCGACTATCTAATTTTGCACCGTAAAACACCTGAATATGAACAATTTTAAAAGAAATACACCACAAAAATGCTTGTGGAAGCTCGATGAAATGCACGCACGAAGCTACTATTCCGAAGTTCGAGCCGTGATGTCATCAAAGTGCGACTATCTAATTTTACACCGTAAAACACCTGAATATGCACAATTCCAATGGGAATACACCACAAAAATGCTTGTGGAAGGTCGATGAAATGCACGCATGAAGCTACTATTCCTAGTTCAAGCCGTGATGTCATCAAAGTTCGACAATCATATTTTACACCATAAAACACCTGAATATGCACATTTCCAATCGAAACACACCACAAAAATGCTTGTGGAAGCTCGATGAAATGCACGCATGAAGCCACAATTCCTTAGTTCGAGCAGTGATGTCAGCAAAGTGCGACTATCTAATTTTACACTGTAAAACACCAGAATATGCACAATTTTTAAAGAAACACACCACAAGAATGCTTGTGGTAGCTCGATGAAATGCACGCACAAAGCTACTGTTCCTAATTTCGAGCCGTGATGTCATCAAAGTTTGACAATCTTATTTTACACCGTAAAACACCTGAATATGCACAATTCCAATGGAAATACACCACAAAAATGCTTGTAGAAGCTCGATGAAATGCACGCATGAAGCTACTATTCCTTTGATCGAGCCGTGATGTCATCAAAGTTCGACAATAATATTTTACACCATAAAACACCTGAATATGCACAATTCCAATGGAAATACACCACAAAAATGCTTGTGGAAGCTCGATGAAATGCATGCACGAAGCTACTATTCCTAAGTTCGAGCCGTGATGTAATCAAAGTGCGACTATCTAATTTTACACCGTAAAACACCTGAATATGCACAATTCCAATGGAAACACACAACAAAAATGCTTGTGGAAGCTCGATGAAATGCACACACAAAGCTACTGTTCCTAAGTTCGAGTCGTGATGTCATCAAAGTTCGACAATCTTATTTTACACCGTAAAACACCTGAATATGCACAATTCCAATGGAAATACACCACAAAAATGCTTGTGGAAGCTCGATGAAATGCACGCACGAAGCTACTATGTCTTAGATCGACCCGTGATGTCATCAAAGTGCGACTATCTAATTTTACACCGTAAAACACCTGAATATGCACAATTTTAAAAGAAATACACCACAAAAATGCTTGTGGAAGCTCGATGAAATGCATGCACGAAGCTAATATTCCTTAGTTCGAGCCTTGATGTCATCAAAGTGCGACTATCTAATTTTACACCGTAAAACACCTGAATATGCACAATTTTAAAAGAAATACACCACAAAAATGCTTGTGGTAGCTCGATGAAATGCACTCACAAAGCTATTGTTCCTAAGTTCGAGCCGTGATGTCATCAAAGTTCGACAATCTTATTTTACACCGTAAAACACCTGAATATGCACAATTCCAATGGAAATACACCACAAAAAAGCTTGTGGAAGCTCGATGAAATGCACGCATGAAGCTACTATTCCTTAGTTCGAGCCGTGATGTCATCAAAGTTCGATAATCATATATTACACCATAAAACACCTGAATATGCACAATTCCAATGGAAATACACCACAAAAATGCTTGTGGAAGCTCGATGAAATGCACGCACGAAGCTACTATTCCTTAGTTCGAGCAGTGATGTCATCAAAGTGCGACTATCTAATTTTACACTGTAAAGCAACAGAATATGCACAATTTTTAAAGAAACACACCACAAAAATGCTTGTGGTAGCTCGATGAAAAGCACGCACAAAGCTACTGTTCCTAATTTTGAGCAGTGATGTCATCAAAGTTCGACAATCTTATTTTACACCGTAAAACACCTGAATATGCACTATTCCAATGGAAATACTCCACAACAATGCTTGTGGAAGCTCGATGAAATGCACGCACGAAGCTACTATGTCTTAGTTCGAGCCGTGATGTCATCAAAGTGCGACTATCTAATTTTACACCGTAAAACACCTGAATATGCACAAATTTAAAAGAAACACACCACAAAAATGCTTGTGGTAGCTTGATGAAATGCATGCACGACGCTACTATTCCTTAGTTCGAGCCATGATGTCATCAAAGTGCGACTAACTAATTTTACACCTTAAAACACCTGAATATGCACAATTTTAAAAGAAACACACCACAAAAATGCTTGTGGTAGCTTGATGAAATGCATGCACGAAGCTACTATTCCTTAGTTCGAGCCGTGATGTCATCAAAGTGCGACAATCTAATTTTACACCGTAAAACAACTGAATATGCACAATTCCAATAAAAACACACCACAAAAAAGCTTGTGGAAGCTCGATGAAATGCACGCATGAAGCTACTATTCCTAGTTCAAGCCGTGATGTCATCAAAGTTCGACAATCATATTTTACACTGTAAAACACCTGAATATGCACATTTCCAATTGAAACACACCACAAAAATGCTTGTGGAAGCTCGATGAAATGCACGCACGAAGCTACTATTCCTTAGTTCGAGCCGTGATGTCATCAAAGTGCGACTATCTAATTTTACACCATAAAACTCCTGAATATGCACAATTTTTAAAGAAACACACCTCAAAAATGCTTGTGGTAGCTCGATGAAATGCACGCACAAAGCTACTGTTCCTAATTTCGAGCCGTGATGTCATCAAAGTTCGACAATCTTATTTTACACCGTAAAACACCTGAATATGCACAATTCCAATGGAAATACACCACAAAAATGCTTGTGGAAGCTCGATGAAATGCACGCACGAAGCTACTATGTCTTAGATCGACCCGTGATGTCATCAAAGTGCGACTATCTAATTTTGCACCGTAAAACACCTGAATATGAACAATTTTAAAAGAAATACACCACAAAAATGCTTGTGAAAGCTCGATGAAATGCACGCACGAAGCTACTATTCCTAAGTTCGAGCCGTGATGTCATCAAAGTGCGACTATCTAATTTTACACCATAAAACACCTGAATATGCACATTTCCAATGGAAACACACCACAAAAATGCTTGTGGAAGCTCGATGAAATGCACGCACGAAGCCACAATTCCTTAGTTCGAGCCGTGATGTCATCAAAGTGCGACTATCTAATTTTACACTGTAAAACACCAGAATATGCACAATTTTTAAAGAAACACACCACAAGAATGCTTGTGGTAGCTCGATGAAATGCACGCACAAAGCTACTGTTCCTAATTTCGAGCCGTGATGTCATCAAAGTTTGACAATCTTATTTTACACCGTAAAACACCTGAATATGCACAATTCCAATGGAAATACACCACAAAAATGCTTGTGGAAGCTCGATGAAATGCACGCATGAAGCTACTATTCCTTTGATCGAGCCGTGATGTCATCAAAGTTCGACAATCATATTTTACACCATATAACACCTGAATATGCACAATTCCAATGAAAATACACCACAAAAATGCTTGTGGAAGCTTGATGAAATGCATGTACGAAGCTACTATTCCTAAGTTCGAGCCTTGATGTAATCAAAGTGCGACTATCTAATTTTACACCGTAAAACACCTGAATATGCACAATTTTAAAAGAAACACACCACAAAAATGCTTGTGGTAGCTCGATGAAATGCACGCACGAAGCTACTATTCCTTAGTTCGAGCCGTGATGTCATCAAGGTGCGTCAATCTAATTTTACACCGTAAAACAACAGAATATGCACAATTCCAATGGAAACACACCACAAAAATGCTTGTGGAAGCTCGATGAAATGTACGCACGAAGCTACTATTCCTTAGTTCGAGCCGTGATGTCATCAAAGTGCGACAGTCTAATTTTACACCGTAAAACACCTGAATATGCACAATTCCAATGGAAACACACAACAAAAATGCTTGTGGAAGCTCGATGAAATGCACGCACAAAGCTACTATGTCTTAGATCGACCCGTGATGTCATCAAAGTGCGACTATCTAATTTTACACCTTAAAACACCTGAATATGCACAATTTTAATAGAAATACACCACAAAAATGCTTGTGGAAGCTCGATGAAATGCATGCACGAAGCTAATATTCCTTAGTTCGAGCCTTGATGTCATCAAAGTGTGACTATCTAATTTTACACCATAAAACACCTGAATATGCACAATTTTAAAAGAAATACACCGAAAAAATGCTTGAGGAAGCTCGATGAAATGCACGCACAAAGCTACTGTTCCTAAGTTCGAGCCGTGATGTCATCAAAGTTCGACAATCTTATTTTACACCGTGAAACACCTGAATATGCACAATTCCAATGGAAATACACCACAAAAATGCTTGTGGAAGCTCGATGAAATGCACGCATGAAGCTACTATTCCTAGTTCAAGCCGTGATGTCATCAAAGTTCGACAATCATATTTTACACGGTAAAACACCTGAATATGCACATTTCCAATGAAACACACCACAAAAATGCTTGTGGAAGCTCGATGAAATGCACACACGAAGCTACTATTCCTTATTTCGAGACGTGATGTCATGTAAGTTCGACAATCTTATTTTACACCATAAAACACCTGAATATGCACAATTCCAATGGAAATACACCACAAAAATGCTTGTGGAAGCTCGATTAAATGCATGCACGAAGCTACTATTCCTAAGTTCGAGCCGTGATGTCATCAAAGTGCGACTAACTAATTTTACACCTTAAAACACCTGAATATGCACAATTTTAAAAGAAACACACCACAAAAATGCTTGTGGTAGCTTGATGAAATGCATGCACGAAGCTACTATTCCTTAGTTCGAGCCGTGATGTCATCAAAGTGCGACAATCTAATTTTACACCGTAAAACAACTGAATATGCACAATTCCAATAAAAACACACCACAAAAAAGCTTGTGGAAGCTCGATGAAATGCACGCATGAAGCTACTATTCCTAGTTCAAGCCGTGATGTCATCAAAGTTCGACAATCATATTTTACACTGTAAAACACCTGAATATGCACATTTCCAATTGAAACACACCACAAAAATGCTTGTGGAAGCTCGATGAAATGCACGCACGAAGCTACTATTCCTTAGTTCGAGCCGTGATGTCATCAAAGTGCGACTATCTAATTTTACACAGTAAAACTCCTGAATATGCACAATTTTTAAAGAAACACACCACAAAAATGCTTGTGGTAGCTCGATGAAATGCACGCACAAAGCTACTGTTCCTAATTTCGAGCCGTGATGTCATCAAAGTTCGACAATCTTATTTTACACCATAAAACACCTGAATATGCACAATTCCAATGGAAATACACCACAAAAATGCTTGTGGAAGCTCGATGAAATGCACGCACGAAGCTACTATGTCTTAGATCGACCCGTGATGTCATCAAAGTGCGACTATCTAATTTTGCACCGTAAAACACCTGAATATGAACAATTTTAAAAGAAATACACCACAAAAATGCTTGTGAAAGCTCGATGAAATGCACGCACGAAGCTACTATTCCTAAGTTCGAGCCGTGATGTCATCAAAGTGCGACTATCTAATTTTACACCGTAAAACACCTGAATATGCACAATTCCAATGGAAATACACCACAAAAATGCTTGTGGAAGCTCGATGAAATGCACGCATGAAGCTACTATTCCTTTGATCGAGCCATGATGTCATCAAAGTTCGACAATCATATTTTACACCATAAAACACCTGAATATGCACAATTCCAATGGAAATACTCCACAAAAATGCTTGTGGAAGCTCGATGAAATGCACGCACGAAGCTACTATGTCTTAGTTCGAGCCGTGATGTCATCAAAGTGCGACTATCTAATTTTACACCGTAAAACACCTGAATATGCACAATTTTAAAAGAAACACACCACAAAAATGCTTGTGGTAGCTTGATGAAATGCATGCACGAAGCTACTATTCCTTAGTTCGAGCCGTGATGTCATCAAAGTGCGACTAACTAATTTTACACCTTAAAACACCTGAATATGCACAATTTTAAAAGAAACACACCACAAAAAAGCTTGTGGTAGCTTGATGAAATGCATGCACGAAGCTACTATTCCTTAGTTCGAGCCGTGATGTCATCAAAGTGCGACAATCTAATTTTACACCGTAAAACAACTGAATATGCACAATTCCAATAAAAACACACCACAAAAAAGCTTGTGGAAGCTCGATGAAATGCACGCATGAAGCTACTATTCCTAGTTCAAGCCGTGATGTCATCAAAGTTCGACAATCATATTTTACACTGTAAAACACCTGAATATGCACATTTCCAATTGAAACACACCACAAAAATGCTTGTGGAAGCTCGATGAAATGCACGCACGAAGCTACTATTCCTTAGTTCGAGCCGTGATGTCATCAAAGTGCGACTATCTAATTTTACACCGTAAAACACCTGAATATGCACAATTTTTAAAGAAACACACCACAAAAATGCTTGTGGTAGCTCGATGAAATGCACGCACAAAGCTACTGTTCCTAATTTCGAGCCGTGATGTCATCAAAGTTCGACAATCTTATTTTACACCGTAAAACACCTGAATATGCACAATTCCAATGGAAATACACCACAAAAATGCTTGTGGAAGCTCGATGAAATGCACGCACGAAGCTACTATGTCTTAGATCGACCCGTGATGTCATCAAAGTGCGACTATCTAATTTTGCACCGTAAAACACCTGAATATGAACAATTTTAAAAGAAATACACCACAAAAATGCTTGTGGAAGCTCGATGAAATGCACGCACGAAGCTACTATTCCTAAGTTCGAGCCGTGATGTCATCAAAGTGCGACAATCTAATTTTACACCATAAAACACCTGAATATGCACAATTCCAATGGAAATACACCACAAAAATGCTTGTGGAAGATCGATGAATTGCACGCATGAAGCTACTATTCCTAGTTCAAGCCGTGATGTCATCAAAGTTCGACAATCATATTTTACACCATAAAACACCTGAATATGCACATTTCCAATGGAAACACACCACAAAAATGCTTGTGGAAGCTCGATGAAATGCACGCACGAAGCCACAATTCCTTAGTTCGAGCCGTGATGTCATCAAAGTGCGACTATCTAATTTTACACTGTAAAACACCAGAATATGCACAATTTTTAAAGAAACACACCACAAGAATGCTTGTGGTAGCTCGATGAAATGCACGCACAAAGCTACTGTTCCTAATTTCGAGCCGTGATGTCATCAAAGTTTGACAATCTTATTTTACACCGTAAAACACCTGAATATGCACAATTCCAATGGAAATACACCACAAAAATGCTTGTGGAAGCTCGATGAAATGCACGCATGAAGCTACTATTCCTTTGATCGAGCCGTGATGTCATCAAAGTTCAACAATCATATTTTACACCATAAAACACCTGAATATGCACAATTCCAATGAAAATACACCACAAAAATGCTTGTGGAAGCTCGATGAAATGCATGTACGAAGCTACTATTCCTAAGTTCGAGCCGTGATGTAATCAAAGTGCGACTATCTAATTTTACACCGTAAAACACCTGAATATGCACAATTTTAAAAGAAACACACCACAAAAATGCTTGTGGTAGCTCGATGAAATGCACGCACGAAGCTACTATTCCTTAGTTCGAGCCGTGATGTCATCAAAGAGCGACAATCTAATTTTACACCATAAAACACCTGAATATGCACAATTCCAATGGAAACACACAACAAAAATGCTTGTGGAAGCTCGATGAAATGCACGCACAAAGCTACTATGTCTTAGATCGACCCGTGATGTCATCAAAGTGCAACTATCTAATTTTACACCGTAAAACACCTGAATATGCACAATTTTAAAAGAAATACACCACAAAAATGCTTGTGGAAGCTCGATGAAATGCATGCACGAAGCTAATATTCCTTAGTTCGAGCCTTGATGTCATCAAAGTGCGACTATCTAATTTTACACCGTAAAACACCTGAATATGCACAATTTTAAAAGAAATACACCGAAAAAATGCTTGAGGAAGCTCGATGAAATGCACGCACAAAGCCACTATTCCTTAGTTCGAGCCGTGATGTCATCAAAGTGCGACTATCTAATTTTACACCGTAAAACACCTGAATATGCACAATTTTTAAAGAAACACACCACAAAAATGCTTGCGGTAGCTCGATGAAATGAACGCACAAAGCTACTGTTCCTAATTTCGAGCCGTGATGTCATCAAAGTTCGACAATCTTATTTTACACCGTAAAACACCTGAATATACACAATTCCAATGGAAATACACCACAAAAATGCTTGTGGAAGCTCGATGAAATGCACGCATGAAGCTACTATTCCTTAGTTCGAGCCGTGATGTCATCAAAGTTCGACAATCATATATTACACCATAAAACACCTGAATATGCACAATTCCAATGGAAATACACCACAAAAATGCTTGTGGAAGCTCGATGAAATGCACGCACGAAGCTACTATGTCTTAGTTCGAGCCGTGATGTCATCAAAGTGCGACTATCTAATTTTACACCGAAAAAACCTGAATATGCACAATTTTAAAAGAAATACACCACAAAAATGCTTGTGGAAGCTCGATGAAATGAACGCACAAAGCTACTGTTCCTAAGTTCGAGCCATGATGTCATCAAAGTTCGATAATCTTATTATACACCGTAAAACACCTGAATATGCACAATTCCAATGGATATACACCACAAAAATGCTTGTGGAAGCTCGATGAAATGCACGCACGAAGCTACTATTCCTTAGTTCGAGCAGTGATGTCATCAAAGTGCGACTATCTAATTTTACACTGTAAAGCAACAGAATATGCACAATTTTTAAAGAAACACACCACAAAAATGCTTGTGGTAGCTCGATGAAAAGCACGCACAAAGCTACTGTTCCTAATTTCGAGCCGTGATGTCATCAAAGTTCGACAATCTTATTTTACACCGTAAAACACCTGAATATGCACTATTCCAATGGAAATACTCCACAAAAATGCTTGTGGAAGCTCGATGAAATGCACGCACGAAGCTACTATGTCTTAGTTCGAGCCGTGATGTCATCAAAGTGCGACTATCTAATTTTACACCGTAAAACACCTGAATATGCACAATTTTAAAAGAAACACACCACAAAAATGCTTGTGGTAGCTTGATGAAATGCATGCACGAAGCTACTATTCCTTAGTTCGAGCCGTGATGTCATCAAAGTGCTTCAATCTAATTTTACACCGTAAAACAACTGAATATGCACAATTCCAATAAAAACACACCACAAAAAAGCTTGTGGAAGCTCGATGAAATGCACGCATGAAGCTACTATTCCTAGTTCAAGCCGTGATGTCATCAAGGTTCAACAATCATATTTTACACTGTAAAACACCTGAAAATGCACATTTCCAATTGAAACACACCACAAAAATGCTTGTGGAAGCTCGATGAAATGCACGCACGAAGCTACTATTCCTTAGTTCGAGCCGTGATGTCATCAAAGTGCGACTATCTAATTTTACACCGTAAAACTCCTGAATATGCACAATTTTTAAAGAAACACACCACAAAAATGCTTGTGGTAGCTCGATGAAATGCACGCACAAAGCTACTGTTCCTAATTTCGAGCCGTGATGTCATCAAAGTTCGACAATCTTATTTTACACCGTAAAACACCTGAATATGCACAATTCCAATGGAAATACACCACAAAAATGCTTGTGGAAGCTCGATGAAATGCACGCACGAAGCTACTATGTCTTAGATCGACCCGTGATGTCATCAAAGTGCGACTATCTAATTTTGCACCGTAAAACACCTGAATATGAACAATTTTAAAAGAAATACACCACAAAAATGCTTGTGAAAGCTCGATGAAATGCACGCACGAAGCTACTATTCCTAAGTTCGAGCCGTGATGTCATCAAAGTGCGACTATCTAATTTTACACCGTAAAACACCTGAATATGCACAATTCCAATGGAAATACACCACAAAAATGCTTGTGGAAGGTCGATGAAATGCACGCATGAAGCTACTATTCCTAGTTCAAGCCGTGATGTCATCAAAGTTCGACAATCATATTTTACACCATAAAACACCTGAATATGCACATTTCCAATGGAAACACACCACAAAAATGCTTGTGGAAGCTCGATGAAATGCACGCACGAAGCCACAATTCCTTAGTTCGAGCCGTGATGTCATCAAAGTGCGACTATCTAATTTTACACTGTAAAACACGAGAATATGCACAATTTTTAAAGAAACACACCACAAGAATGCTTGTGGTAGCTCGATGAAATGCACGCACAAAGCTACTGTTCCTAATTTCGAGCCGTGATGTCATCAAAGTTTGACAATCTTATTTTACACCGTAAAACACCTGAATATGCACAATTCCAATGGAAATACACCACAAAAATGCTTGTGGAAGCTCGATGAAATGCACGCATGAAGCTACTATTCCTTTGATCGAGCCGTGATGTCATCAAAGTTCGACAATCATATTTTACACCATAAAACACCTGAATATGCACAATTCCAATGAAAATACACCACAAAAATGCTTGTGGAAGCTTGATGAAATGCATGTACGAAGCTACTATTCCTAAGTTCGAGCCGTGATGTAATCAAAGTGCGACTATCTAATTTTACACCGTAAAACACCTGAATATGCACAATTTTAAAAGAAGCACACCACAAAAATGCTTGTGGTAGCTCGATGAAATGCACGCACGAAGCTACTATTCCTTAGTTCGAGCCGTGATGTCATCAAGGTGCGTCAATCTAATTTTACACCGTAAAACAACAGAATATGCACAATTCCAATGGAAACACACCACAAAAATGCTTGTGGAAGCTCGATGAAATGTACGCACGAAGCTACTATTCCTTAGTTCGAGCCGTGATGTCATCAAAGTGCGACAGTCTAATTTTACACCGTAAAACACCTGAATATGCACAATTCCAATGGAAACACACAACAAAAATGCTTGTGGAAGCTCGATGAAATGCACGCACAAAGCTACTATGTCTTAGATCGACCCGTGATGTCATCAAACTGCGACTATCTAATTTTACACCTTAAAACACCTGAATATGCACAATTTTAAAAGAAATACACCACAAAAATGCTTGTGGAAGCTCGATGAAATGCATGCACGAAGCTAATATTCCTTAGTTCGAGCCTTGATGTCATCAAAGTGCGACTATCTAATTTTACACCGTAAAACACCAGAATATGCACAATTTTTAAAGAAACACTCCACAAAAATGCTTGTGGTAGCTCGATGAAATGCACGCACAAAGCTACTGTTCCTAATTTCGAGCCGTGATGTCATCAAAGTTCGACAATCTTATTTTACACCGTAAAACACCTGAATATGCACAATTCCAATGGAAATACACCACAAAAATGCTTGTGGAAGCTCGATGAAATGCACGCACGAAGCTACTATGTCTTAGTTCGAGCCGTGATGTCATCAAAGTGCGACTAACTAATTTTACACCTTAAAACACCTGAATATGCACAATTTTAAAAGAAACACACCACAAAAATGCTTGTGGTAGCTTGATGAAATGCATGCACGAAGCTACTATTCCTTAGTTCGAGCCGTGATGTCATCAAAGTGCGACAATCTAATTTTACACCGTAAAACAACTGAATATGCACAATTCCAATAAAAACACACCACAAAAATGCTTGTGGAAGCTCGATGAAATGCACGCATGAAGCTACTATTCCTAGTTCAAGCCGTGATGTCATCAAAGTTTGACAATCATATTTTACACCGTAAAACACCTGAATATGCACATTTCCAATGGAAACACACCACAAAAATGCTTGTGTAAGCTCGTTGAAATGCACGCACGAAGCTACTATTCCTTAGTTCGAGCCGTGATGTCATCAAAGTGCGATTATCTAATTTTACACCGTAAAACACCAGAATATGCACAATTTTTAAAGAAACACTCCACAAAAATGCTTGTGGTAGCTCGATGAAATGCACGCACAAAGCTACTGTTCCTAATTTCGAGCCGTGATGTCATCAAAGTTCGACAATCTTATTTTACACCGTGAAACACCTGAATATGCACAATTCCAATGGAAATACACCACAAAAATGCTTGTGGAAAGTCGATGAAATGCACGCATGAAGCTACTATTCCTAGTTCAAGCCGTGATGTCATCAAAGTTCGACAATCATATTTTACACCGTAAAACACCTGAATATGCACAATTCCAATGGAAATACACCGAAAAAATGCTTGAGGAAGCTCGATGAAATGCACGCACAAAGCCACTATTCCTTAGTTCGAGCCGTGATGTCATCAAAGTGCGACTATCTAATTTTACACCGTAAAACACCTGAATATGCACAATTTTTAAAGAAACACACCACAAAAATGCTTGCGGTAGCTCGATGAAATGAACGCACAAAGCTACTGTTCCTAATTTCGAGCCGTGATGTCATCAAAGTTCGACAATCTTATTTTACACCGTAAAACACCTGAATATGCACAATTCCAATGGAAATACACCACAAAAATGCTTGTGGAAGCTCGATGAAATGCACGCATGAAGCTACTATTCCTTAGTTCGAGCCGTGATGTCATCAAAGTTCGACAATCATATATTACACCATAAAACACCTGAATATGCACAATTCCAATGGAAATACACCACAAAAATGCTTGTGGAAGCTCGATGAAATGCACGCACGAAGCTACTATGTCTTAGTTCGAGCCGTGATGTCATCAAAGTGCGACTATCTAATTTTACACCGAAAAAACCTGAATATGCACAATTTTAAAAGAAATACACCACAAAAATGCTTGTGGAAGCTCGATGAAATGAACGCACAAAGCTACTGTTCCTAAGTTCGAGCCATGATGTCATCAAAGTTCGATAATCTTATTATACACCGTAAAACACCTGAATATGCACAATTCCAATGGATATACACCACAAAAATGCTTGTGGAAGCTCGATGAAATGCACGCACGAAGCTACTATTCCTTAGTTCGAGCAGTGATGTCATCAAAGTGCGACTATCTAATTTTACACTGTAAAGCAACAGAATATGCACAATTTTTAAAGAAACACACCACAAAAATGCTTGTGGTAGCTCGATGAAAAGCACGCACAAAGCTACTGTTCCTAATTTCGAGCCGTGATGTCATCAAAGTTCGACAATCTTATTATACACCGTAAAACACCTGAATATGCACTATTCCAATGGAAATACTCCACAAAAATGCTTGTGGAAGCTCGATGAAATGCACGCACGAAGCTACTATGTCTTAGTTCGAGCCGTGATGTCATCAAAGTGCGACTATCTAATTTTACACCGTAAAACACCTGAATATGCACAATTTTAAAAGAAACACACCACAAAAATGCTTGTGGTAGCTTGATGAAATGCATGCACGAAGCTACTATTCCTTAGTTCGAGCCGTGATGTCATCAAAGTGCTTCAATCTAATTTTACACCGTAAAACAACTGAATATGCACAATTCCAATAAAAACACACCACAAAAAAGCTTGTGGAAGCTCGATGAAATGCACGCATGAAGCTACTATTCCTAGTTCAAGCCGTGATGTCATCAAGGTTCAACAATCATATTTTACACTGTAAAACACCTGAATATGCACATTTCCAATTGAAACACACCACAACAATGCTTGTGGAAGCTCGATGAAATGCACGCACGAAGCTACTATTCCTTAGTTCGAGCCGTGATGTCATCAAAGTGCGACTATCTAATTTTACACCGTAAAACTCCTGAATATGCACAATTTTTAAAGAAACACACCACAAAAATGCTTGTGGTAGCTCGATGAAATGCACGCACAAAGCTACTGTTCCTAATTTCGAGCCGTGATGTCATCAAAGTTCGACAATCTTATTTTACACCGTAAAACACCTGAATATGCACAATTCCAATGGAAATACACCACAAAAATGCTTGTGGAAGCTCGATGAAATGCACGCACGAAGCTACTATGTCTTAGATCGACCCGTGATGTCATCAAAGTGCGACTATCTAATTTTGCACCGTAAAACACCTGAATATGAACAATTTTAAAAGAAATACACCACAAAAATGCTTGTGAAAGCTCGATGAAATGCACGCACGAAGCTACTATTCCTAAGTTCGAGCCGTGATGTCATCAAAGTGCGACTATCTAATTTTACACCGTAAAACACCTGAATATGCACAATTCCAATGGAAATACACCACAAAAATGCTTGTGGAAGGTCGATGAAATGCACGCATGAAGCTACTATTCCTAGTTCAAGCCGTGATGTCATCAAAGTTCGACAATCATATTTTACACCATAAAACACCTGAATATGCACATTTCCAATGGAAACACACCACAAAAATGCTTGTGGAAGCTCGATGAAATGCACGCACGAAGCCACAATTCCTTAGTTCGAGCCGTGATGTCATCAAAGTGCGACTATCTAATTTTACACTGTAAAACACGAGAATATGCACAATTTTTAAAGAAACACACCACAAGAATGCTTGTGGTAGCTCGATGAAATGCACGCACAAAGCTACTGTTCCTAATTTCGAGCCGTGATGTCATCAAAGTTTGACAATCTTATTTTACACCGTAAAACACCTGAATATGCACAATTCCAATGGAAATACACCACAAAAATGCTTGTGGAAGCTCGATGAAATGCACGCATGAAGCTACTATTCCTTTGATCTAGCCATGATGTCATCAAAGTTCGACAATCATATTTTACACCATAAAACACCTGAATATGCACAATTCCAATGAAAATACACCACAAAAATGCTTGTGGAAGCTTGATGAAATGCATGTACGAAGCTACTATTCCTAAGTTCGAGCCGTGATGTAATCAAAGTGCGACTATCTAATTTTACACCGTAAAACACCTGAATATGCACAATTTTAAAAGAAGCACACCACAAAAATGCTTGTGGTAGCTCGATGAAATGCACGCACGAAGCTACTATTCCTTAGTTCGAGCCGTGATGTCATCAAGGTGCGTCAATCTAATTTTACACCGTAAAACAACAGAATATGCACAATTCCAATGGAAACACACCACAAAAATGCTTGTGGAAGCTCGATGAAATGTACGCACGAAGCTACTATTCCTTAGTTCGAGCCGTGATGTCATCAAAGTGCGACAGTCTAATTTTACACCGTAAAACACCTGAATATGCACAATTCCAATGGAAACACACAACAAAAATGCTTGTGGAAGCTCGATGAAATGCACGCACAAAGCTACTATGTCTTAGATCGACCCGTGATGTCATCAAACTGCGACTATCTAATTTTACACCTTAAAACACCTGAATATGCACAATTTTAAAAGAAATACACCACAAAAATGCTTGTGGAAGCTCGATGAAATGCATGCACGAAGCTAATATTCCTTAGTTCGAGCCTTGATGTCATCAAAGTGCGACTATCTAATTTTACACCGTAAAACACCAGAATATGCACAATTTTTAAAGAAACACTCCACAAAAATGCTTGTGGTAGCTCGATGAAATGCACGCACAAAACTACTGTTCCTAATTTCGAGCCGTGATGTCATCAAAGTTCGACAATCTTATTTTACACCGTAAAACACCTGAATATGCACAATTCCAATGGAAATACACCACAAAAATGCTTGTGGAAGCTCGATGAAATGCACGCACGAAGCTACTATGTCTTAGTTCGAGCCGTGATGTCATCAAAGTGCGACTAACTAATTTTACACCTTAAAACACCTGAATATGCACAATTTTAAAAGAAACACACCACAAAAATGCTTGTGGTAGCTTGATGAAATGCATGCACGAAGCTACTATTCCTTAGTTCGAGCCGTGATGTCATCAAAGTGCGACAATCTAATTTTACACCGTAAAACAACTGAATATGCACAATTCCAATAAAAACACACCACAAAAATGCTTGTGGAAGCTCGATGAAATGCACGCATGAAGCTACTATTCCTAGTTCAAGCCGTGATGTCATCAAAGTTTGCCAATCATATTTTACACCGTAAAACACCTGAATATGCACATTTCCAATGGAAACACACCACAAAAATGCTTGTGTAAGCTCGTTGAAATGCACGCACGAAGCTACTATTCCTTAGTTCGAGCCGTGATGTCATCAAAGTGCGATTATCTAATTTTACACCGTAAAACACCAGAATATGCACAATTTTTAAAGAAACACTCCACAAAAATGCTTGTGGTAGCTCGATGAAATGCACGCACAAAGCTACTGTTCCTAATTTCGAGCCGTGATGTCATCAAAGTTCGACAATCTTATTTTACACCGTGAAACACCTGAATATGCACAATTCCAATGGAAATACACCACAAAAATGCTTGTGGAAAGTCGATGAAATGCACGCATGAAGCTACTATTCCTAGTTCAAGCCGTGATGTCATCAAAGTTCGACAATCATATTTTACACCGTAAAACACCTGAATATGCACAATTCCAATGGAAATACACCGAAAAAATGCTTGAGGAAGCTCGATGAAATGCACGCACAAAGCCACTATTCCTTAGTTCGAGCCGTGATGTCATCAAAGTGCGACTATCTAATTTTACACCGTAAAACACCTGAATATGCACAATTTTTAAAGAAACACACCACAAAAATGCTTGCGGTAGCTCGATGAAATGAACGCACAAAGCTACTGTTCCTAATTTCGAGCCGTGATGTCATCAAAGTTCGACAATCTTATTTTACACCGTAAAACACCTGAATATGCACAATTCCAATGGAAATACACCACAAAAATGCTTGTGGAAGCTCGATGAAATGCACGCATGAAGCTACTATTCCTTAGTTCGAGCCGTGATGTCATCAAAGTTCGACAATCATATATTACACCATAAAACACCTGAATATGCACAATTCCAATGGAAATACACCACAAAAATGCTTGTGGAAGCTCGATGAAATGCACGCACGAAGCTACTATGTCTTAGTTCGAGCCGTGATGTCATCAAAGTGCTACTATCTAATTTTACACCGAAAAAACCTGAATATGCACAATTTTAAAAGAAATACACCACAAAAATGCTTGTGGAAGCTCGATGAAATGCACGCACAAAGCTACTGTTCCTAAGTTCGAGCCATGATGTCATCAAAGTTCGATAATCTTATTATACACCGTAAAATACCTGAATATGCACAATTCCAATGGAAATACACCACAAAAATGCTTGTGGAAGCTCGATGAAATGCACGCACGAAGCTACTATTCCTTAGTTCGAGCAGTGATGTCATCAAAGTGCGACTATCTAATTTTACACTGTAAAGCAACAGAATATGCACAATTTTTAAAGAAACACACCACAAAAATGCTTGTGGTAGCTCGATGAAAAGCACGCACAAAGCTACTGTTCCTAATTTCGAGCCGTGATGTCATCAAAGTTCGACAATCTTATTTTACACCGTAAAACACCTGAATATGCACTATTCCAATGGAAATACTCCACAAAAATGCTTGTGGAAGCTCGATGAAATGCACGCACGAAGCTACTATGTCTTAGTTCGAGCCGTGATGTCATCAAAGTGCGACTATCTAATTTTACACCGTAAAACACCTGAATATGCACAATTTTAAAAGAAACACACCACAAAAATGCTTGTGGTAGCTTGATGAAATGCATGCACGAAGCTACTATTCCTTAGTTCGAGCCGTGATGTCATCAAAGTGCGACAATCTAATTTTACACCGTAAAACAACTGAATATGCACAATTCCAATAAAAACACACCACAAAAAAGCTTGTGGAAGCTCGATGAAATGCACGCATGAAGCTACTATTCCTAGTTCAAGCCGTGATGTCATCAAGGTTCGACAATCATATTTTACACTGTAAAACACCTGAATATGCACATTTCCAATTGAAACACACCACAAAAATGCTTGTGGAAGCTCAATGAAATGCACGCACGAAGCTACTATTCCTTAGTTCGAGCCGTGATGTCATCAAAGTGCGACTATCTAATTTTACACCGTAAAACTCCTGAATATGCACAATTTTTAAAGAAACACACCACAAAAATGCTTGTGGTAGCTCGATGAAATGCACGCACAAAGCTACTGTTCCTAATTTCGAGCCGTGATGTCATCAAAGTTCGACAATCTTATTTTACACCGTAAAACACCTGAATATGCACAATTCCAATGGAAATACACCACAAAAATGCTTGTGGAAGCTCGATGAAATGCACGCACGAAGCTACTATGTCTTAGATCGACCCGTGATGTCATCAAAGTGCGACTATCTAATTTTGCACCGTAAAACACCTGAATATGAACAATTTTAAAAGAAATACACCACAAAAATGCTTGTGAAAGCTCGATGAAATGCACGCACGAAGCTACTATTCCTAAGTTCGAGCCGTGATGTCATCAAAGTGCGACTATCTAATTTTACACCGTAAAACACCTGAATATGCACAATTCCAATGGAAATACACCACAAAAATGCTTGTGGAAGGTCGATGAAATGCACGCATGAAGCTACTATTCCTAATTCAAGCCGTGATGTCATCAAAGTTCGACAATCATATTTTACACCATAAAACACCTGAATATGCACATTTCCAATGGAAACACACCACAAAAATGCTTGTGGAAGCTCGATGAAATGCACGCACGAAGCCACAATTCCTTAGTTCGAGCCGTGATGTCATCAAAGTGCGACTATCTAATTTTACACTGTAAAACACCAGAATATGCACAATTTTTAAAGAAACACACCACAAGAATGCTTGTGGTAGCTCGATGAAATGCACGCACAAAGCTACTGTTCCTAATTTAGAGCCGTGATGTCATCAAAGTTTGACAATCTTATTTTACACCATAAAACACCTGAATATGCACAATTCCAATGGAAACACACAACAAAAATGCTCGTGGAAGCTCGATGAAATGCACGCATGAAGCTACTATTCCTTTGATCGAGCCGTGATGTCATCAAAGTTCGACAATCTTATTTTACACCGTAAAACACCTGAATATGCACTATTCCAATGGAAATACTCCACAAAAATGCTTGTGGAAGCTCGATGAAATGCACGCACGAAGCTACTATGTCTTAGTTCGAGCCGTGATGTCATCAAAGTGCGACTATCTAATTTTACACCGTAAAACACCTGAATATGCACAATTTTAAAAGAAACACACCACAAAAATGCTTGTGGTAGCTTGATGAAATGCATGCACGAAGCTACTATTCCTTAGTTCGAGCCGTGATGTCATCAAAGTGCGACAATCTAATTTTACACCGTAAAACAACTGAATATGCACAATTCCAATAAAAACACACCACAAAAAAGCTTGTGGAAGCTCGATGAAATGCACGCATGAAGCTACTATTCCTAGTTCAAGCCGTGATGTCATCAAGGTTCGACAATCATATTTTACACTGTAAAAACACCTGAATATGCACATTTCCAATTGAAACACACCACAAAAATGCTTGTGGAAGCTCAATGAAATGCACGCACGAAGCTACTATTCCTTAGTTCGAGCCGTGATGTCATCAAAGTGCGACTATCTAATTTTACACCGTAAAACTCCTGAATATGCACAATTTTTAAAGAAACACACCACAAAAATGCTTGTGGTAGCTCGATGAAATGCACGCACAAAGCTACTGTTCCTAATTTCGAGCCGTGATGTCATCAAAGTTCGACAATCTTATTTTACACCGTAAAACACCTGAATATGCACAATTCCAATGGAAATACACCACAAAAATGCTTGTGGAAGCTCGATGAAATGCACGCACGAAGCTACTATGTCTTAGATCGACCCGTGATGTCATCAAAGTGCGACTATCTAATTTTGCACCGTAAAACACCTGAATATGAACAATTTTAAAGGAAATACACCACAAAAATGCTTGTGAAAGCTCGATGAAATGCACGCACGAAGCTACTATTCCTAAGTTCGAGCCGTGATGTCATCAAAGTGCGACTATCTAATTTTACACCGTAAAATACCTGAATATGCACAATTCCAATGGAAATACACCACAAAAATGCTTGTGGAAGGTCGATGAAATGCACGCATGAAGCTACTATTCCTAATTCAAGCCGTGATGTCATCAAAGTTCGACAATCATATTTTACACCATAAAACACCTGAATATGCACATTTCCAATGGAAACACACCACAAAAATGCTTGTGGAAGCTCGATGAAATGCACGCACGAAGCCACAATTCCTTAGTTCGAGCCGTGATGTCATCAAAGTGCGACTATCTAATTTTACACTGTAAAACACCAGAATATGCACAATTTTTAAAGAAACACACCACAAGAATGCTTGTGGTAGCTCGATGAAATGCACGCACAAAGCTACTGTTCCTAATTTCGAGCCGTGATGTCATCAAAGTTTGACAATCTTATTTTACACCGTAAAACACCTGAATATGCACAATTCCAATGGAAACACACAACAAAAATGCTTGTGGAAGCTCGATGAAATGCACGCATGAAGCTACTATTCCTTTGATCGAGCCTTGATGTCATCAAAGTTCGACAATCATATTTTACACCATAAAACACCTGAATATGCACAATTCCAATGAAAATACACCACAAAAATGCTTGTGGAAGCTTGATGAAATGCATGTACGAAGCCACTATTCCTAAGTTCGAGCCGTGATGTAATCAAAGTGCGACTATCTAATTTTACACCGTAAAACACCTGAATATGCACAATTTTAAAAGAAACACTCCACAAAAATGCTTGTGGTAGCTCGATGAAATGCACGCACGAAGCTACTATTCCTTAGTTCGAGCCGTGATGTCATCAAGGTGCGTCAATCTAATTTTACACCGTAAAACAACAGAATATGCACAATTCCAATGGAAACACACCACAAAAATGCTTGTGGAAGCTCGATGAAATGTATGCACGAAGCTACTATTCCTTAGTTCGAGCCGTGATGTCATCAAAGTGCGACAGTCTAATTTTACACCGTAAAACACCTGAATATGCACAATTCCAATGGAAACACACAACAAAAATGCTTGTGGAAGCTCGATGAAATGCACGCACAAAGCTACTATGTCTTAGATCGACCCGTGATGTCATCAAACTGCGACTATCTAATTTTACACCTTAAAACACCTGAATATGCACAATTTTAAAAGAAATACACCACAAAAATGCTTGTGGAAGCTCGATGAAATGCATGCACGAAGCTAATATTCCTTAGTTCGAGCCTTGATGTCATCAAAGTGCGACTATCTAATTTTACACCGTAAAACACCAGAATATGCACAATTTTTAAAGAAACACTCCACAAAAATGCTTGTGGTAGCTCGATGAAATGCACGCACAAAGCTACTGTTCCTAATTTCGAGCCGTGATGTCATCAAAGTTCGACAATCTTATTTTACACCGTAAAACACCTGAATATGCACAATTCCAATGGAAATACACCACAAAAATGCTTGTGGAAGCTCGATGAAATGCACGCACGAAGCCACAATTCCTTAGTTCGAGCCATGATGTCATCAAAGTGCGACTATCTAATTTTACACTGTAAAACACCAGAATATGCACAATTTTTAAAGAAACACACCACAAGAATGCTTGTGGTAGCTCGATGAAATGCACGCACAAAGCTACTGTTCCTAATTTCGAGCCGTGATGTCATCAAAGTTTGACAATCTTATTTTACACCGTAAAACACCTGAATATGCACAATTCCAATGGAAACACACAACAAAAATGCTTGTGGAAGCTCGATGAAATGCACGCATGAAGCTACTATTCCTTTGATCGAGCCGTGATGTCATCAAAGTTCGACAATCATATTTTACACCATAAAACACCTGAATATGCACAATTCCAATGAAAATACACCACAAAAATGCTTGTGGAAGCTTGATGAAATGCATGTACGAAGCTACTATTCCTAAGTTCGAGCCGTGATGTAATCAAAGTGCGACTATCTAATTTTACACCGTAAAACACCTGAATATGCACAATTTTAAAAGAAACACACCACAAAAATGCTTGTGGTAGCTCGATGAAATGCACGCACGAAGCTACTATTCCTTAGTTCGAGCCGTGATGTCATCAAGGTGCGTCAATCTAATTTTACACCGTAAAACAACAGAATATGCACAATTCCAATGGAAACACACCACAAAAATGCTTGTGGAAGCTCGATGAAATGTACGCACGAAGCTACTATTCCTTAGTTCGAGCCGTGATGTCATCAAAGTGCGACAGTCTAATTTTACACCGTAAAACACCTGAATATGCACAATTCCAATGGAAACACACAACAAAAATGCTTGTGGAAGCTCGATGAAATGCACGCACAAAGCTACTATGTCTTAGATCGACCTGTGATGTCATCAAACTGCGACTATCTAATTTTACACCTTAAAACACCTGAATATGCACAATTTTAAAAGAAATACACCACAAAAATGCTTGTGGAAGCTCGATGAAATGCATGCACGAAGCTAATATTCCTTAGTTCGAGCCTTGATGTCATCAAAGTGCGACTATCTAATTTTACACCGTAAAACACCAGAATATGCACAATTTTTAAAGAAACACTCCACAAAAATGCTTGTGGTAGCTCGATGAAATGCACGCACAAAGCTACTGTTCCTAATTTCGAGCCGTGATGTCATCAAAGTTCGACAATCTTATTTTACACCGTAAAACACCTGAATATGCACAATTCCAATGGAAATACACCACAAAAATGCTTGTGGAAGCTCGATGAAATGCACGCACGAAGCTACTATGTCTTAGTTCGAGCCGTGATGTCATCAAAGTGCGACTAACTAATTTTACACCTTAAAACACCTGAATATGCACAATTTTAAAAGAAACACACCACAAAAATGCTTGTGGTAGCTTGATGAAATGCATGCACGAAGCTACTATTCCTTAGTTCGAGCCGTGATGTCATCAAAGTGCGACAATCTAATTTTACACCGTAAAACAACTGAATGTGCACAATTCCAATAAAAACACACCACAAAAATGCTTGTGGAAGCTCGATGAAATGCACGCATGAAGCTACTATTCCTAGTTCAAGCCGTGATGTCATCAAAGTTTGACAATCATATTTTACACCGTAAAACACCTGAATATGCACATTTCCAATGGAAACACACCACAAAAATGCTTGTGTAAGCTCGTTGAAATGCACGCACGAAGCTACTATTCCTTAGTTCGAGCCGTGATGTCATCAAAGTGCGACTATCTAATTTTACACCGTAAAACACCAGAATATGCACAATTTTTAAAGAAACACTCCACAAAAATGCTTGTGGTAGCTCGATGAAATGCACGCACAAAGCTACAGTTCCTAATTTCGAGCCGTGATGTCATCAAAGTTCGACAATCTTATTTTACACCGTGAAACACCTGAATATGCACAATTCCAATGGAAATACACCACAAAAATGCTTGTGGAAAGTCGATGAAATACACGCATGAAGCTACTATTCCTAGTTCAAGCCGTGATGTCATCAAAGTTCGACAATCATATTTTACACCGTAAAACACCTGAATATGCACAATTCCAATGGAAATACACCACAAAAATGCTTGTGGAAGCTCGATGAAATGCACGCACGAAGCTACTATTCCTAAGTTCGAGCCGTGATGTCATCAAAGTGCGACTATCTAATTTTACACATTGTAAAACACCTGAATATGCACAATTTTTAAAAGAAATACACCACAAACATGCTTGTGGAAGCTCGATGAAATGCACGCACAAAGCTACTGTTCCTAAGTTCGAGCCGTGATGTCATCAAAGTTCGATAATCTTATTTTACACCGTGAAACACCTGAATATGCACAATTCCAATGGAAATACACCACAAAAATGCTTGTGGAAGCTCGATGAAATGCTCGCATGAAGCTACTATTCCTAGTTCAAGCCGTGATGTCATCAAAGTTCGACAATCATATTTTACACCGTAAAACACCTGAATATGCACATTTCTAATGGAAACACACCACAAAAATGCTTGTGAAAGCTCGATGAAATGCACGCACGAAGCAACTATTCCTTAGTTCAAGCCGTGATGTCATCAAAGTGCGACTATCTAATTTTACACCGTAAAACACCTGAATATGCACAATTTTTAAAGAAACACACCACAAAAATGCTTGTGGTAGCTCGATGAAATGCACGCACAAAGCTACTGTTCCTAATTTCGAGCCGTGATGTCATCAAAGTTCGACAATCTTATTTTACACCGTAAAACACCTGAATATGCACAATTCCAATGGAAATACACCACAAAAATGCTTGTGGAAGCTCGATGAAATGCACGCACGAAGCTTCTATGTCTTAGATCGACCCGTGATGTCATCAAAGTGCGACTATCTAATTTTACACTGTAAAACACCAGAATATGCACAATTTTAAAAGAAATACACCACAAAAATGCTTGTGGAAGCTCGATGAAATGCACGCACAAAGCTACTGTTCCTAATTTCGAGCCGTGATGTCATCAAAGTTCGACAATCTTATTTTACACCGTAAAACACCTGAATATGCACAATTTTAAAAGAAATACATCACAAAAATACTTGTGGAAGCTCGATGAAATGCAAGCACAAAGCTACTGTCCCTAAGTTTGAGCCGTGATGTCATCAAAGTTCGACAATCTTATTTTACACCGTAAAACACCTGAATATGCACAATTCCAATGGAAATACACCACAAAAATGCTTGTGGAAGCTCGATGAAATGCACGCATGAAGCTACTATTCCTTAGTTCGAGCCGTGATGTCATCAAAGTTCGACAATCATATTTTACACCATAAAACACCTGAATATGCACAATTCCAATGGAAATTCACCACAAAAATGCTTGTGGAAGCTTGATGAAATGCACACACGAAGCTACTATTCCTAAGTTCGAGCCGTGATGTCATCAAAGTGCGACTATCTAATTTTACACCGTAAAACACCTGAATATGCACAATTTTAAAAGAAATACACCACAAAAATGCTTGTGGAAGCTCGATGAAATGCACGCACAAAGCTACTGTTCATAAGTTCGAGCCATGATGTCATCAAAGTTCGATGATCTTATTATACACCTTAAAACACCTGAATATGCACAATTCCAATGGAAATACACCACAAAAATGCTTGTGGTAGCTCGATGAAATGCACGCACGAAGCTACTGTTCCTAGTTCAAGCCGTGATGTCATCAAAGATCGACAATCATATTTTACACCGTAAAACACCTGAATATGCACATTTCCAATGGAAACACACCACAAAAATGCTTGTGGAAGCTCGATGAAATGCACGCACGAAGCCACAATTCCTTAGTTCGAGCCGTAATGTCATCAAAGTGTGACTATCTAATTTTACACTGTAAAACACCAGAATATGCACAATTTTTAAAGAAACACACCACAAGAATGCTTGTGGTAGCTCGATGAAATGCACGCAGAAAGCTACTGTTCCTAATTTCGAGCCGTGATGTCATCAAAGTTCGACAATCATATTTTACACCGTAAAACACCTGAATATGCACAATTTTAAAAGAAATACACCACAAAAATGCTTGTGGAAGCTCGATGAAATGCACGCACAAAGCTACTGTTCATAAGTTCGAGCCATGATGTCATCAAAGTTCGATGATCTTATTATACACCTTAAAACTCCTGAATATGCACAATTCCAATGGAAATACACCACAAAAATGCTTGTGGTAGCTCGATGAAATGCACGCACAAAGCTACTGTTCCTAATTTCGAGCCGTGATGTCATCAAAGTTCGACAATCTTATTTTACACCGTAAAACACCTGAATATGCACAATTCCAATGGAAATACACCACAAAAATGCTTGTGGAAGCTCGATGAAATGCACGCACGAAGCCACAATTCCTTAGTTCGAGCCGTGATGTCATCAAAGTGCGACTATCTAATTTTACACTGTAAAACACCAGAATATGCACAATTTTTAAAGAAACACACCACAAGAATGCTTGTGGTAGCTCGATGAAATGCACGCACAAAGCTACTGTTCCTAATTTCGAGCCGTGATGTCATCAAAGTTTGACAATCTTATTTTACACCGTAAAACACCTGAATATGCACAATTCCAATGGAAACACACAACAAAAATGCTTGTGGAAGCTCGATGAAATGCACGCATGAAGCTACTATTCCTTTGATCGAGCCGTGATGTCATCAAAGTTCGACAATCATATTTTACACCATAAAACACCTGAATATGCACAATTCCAATGAAAATACACCACAAAAATGCTTGTGGAAGCTTGATGAAATGCATGTACGAAGCTACTATTCCTAAGTTCGAGCCGTGATGTAATCAAAGTGCGACTATCTAATTTTACACCGTAAAACACCTGAATATGCACAATTTTAAAAGAAACACACCACAAAAATGCTTGTGGTAGCTCGATGAAATGCACGCACAAAGCTACTATTCCTTAGTTCGAGCCGTGATGTCATCAAGGTGCGTCAATCTAATTTTACACCGTAAAACAACAGAATATGCACAATTCCAATGGAAACACACCACAAAAATGCTTGTGGAAGCTCGATGAAATGTACGCACGAAGCTACTATTCCTTAGTTCGAGCCGTGATGTCATCAAAGTGCGACAGTCTAATTTTACACCGTAAAACACCTGAATATGCACAATTCCAATGGAAACACACAACAAAAATGCTTGTGGAAGCTCGATGAAATGCACGCACAAAGCTACTATGTCTTAGATCGACCTGTGATGTCATCAAACTGCGACTATCTAATTTTACACCTTAAAACACCTGAATATGCACAATTTTAAAAGAAATACACCACAAAAATGCTTGTGGAAGCTCGATGAAATGCATGCACGAAGCTAATATTCCTTAGTTCGAGCCTTGATGTCATCAAAGTGCGACTATCTAATTTTACACCGTAAAACACCAGAATATGCACAATTTTTAAAGAAACACTCCACAAAAATGCTTGTGGTAGCTCGATGAAATGCACGCACAAAGCTACTGTTCCTAATTTCGAGCCGTGATGTCATCAAAGTTCGACAATCTTATTTTACACCGTAAAACACCTGAATATGCACAATTCCAATGGAAATACACCACAAAAATGCTTGTGGAAGCTCGATGAAATGCTCGCATGAAGCTACTATTCCTAGTTCAAGCCGTGATGTCATCAAAGTTCGACAATCATATTTTACACCGTAAAACACCTGAATATGCACATTTCTAATGGAAACACACCACAAAAATGCTTGTGAAAGCTCGATGAAATGCACGCACGAAGCAACTATTCCTTAGTTCAAGCCGTGATGTCATCAAAGTGCGACTATCTAATTTTACACCGTAAAACACCTGAATATGCACAATTTTTAAAGAAACACACCACAAAAATGCTTGTGGTAGCTCGATGAAATGCACGCACAAAGCTACTGTTCCTAATTTCGAGCCGTGATGTCATCAAAGTTCGACAATCTTATTTTACACCGTAAAACACCTGAATATGCACAATTCCAATGGAAATACACCACAAAAATGCTTGTGGAAGCTCGATGAAATGCACGCACGAAGCTTCTATGTCTTAGATCGACCCGTGATGTCATCAAAGTGCGACTATCTAATTTTACACTGTAAAACACCAGAATATGCACAATTTTAAAAGAAATACACCACAAAAATGCTTGTGGAAGCTCGATGAAATGCACGCACAAAGCTACTGTTCCTAATTTCGAGCCGTGATGTCATCAAAGTTCGACAATCTTATTTTACACCGTAAAACACCTGAATATGCACAATTTTAAAAGAAATACATCACAAAAATACTTGTGGAAGCTCGATGAAATGCAAGCACAAAGCTACTGTCCCTAAGTTTGAGCCGTGATGTCATCAAAGTTCGACAATCTTATTTTACACCGTAAAACACCTGAATATGCACAATTCCAATGGAAATACACCACAAAAATGCTTGTGGAAGCTCGATGAAATGCACGCATGAAGCTACTATTCCTTAGTTCGAGCCGTGATGTCATCAAAGTTCGACAATCATATTTTACACCATAAAACACCTGAATATGCACAATTCCAATGGAAATTCACCACAAAAATGCTTGTGGAAGCTTGATGAAATGCACACACGAAGCTACTATTCCTAAGTTCGAGCCGTGATGTCATCAAAGTGCGACTATCTAATTTTACACCGTAAAACACCTGAATATGCACAATTTTAAAAGAAATACACCACAAAAATGCTTGTGGAAGCTCGATGAAATGCACGCACAAAGCTACTGTTCATAAGTTCGAGCCATGATGTCATCAAAGTTCGATGATCTTATTATACACCTTAAAACACCTGAATATGCACAATTCCAATGGAAATACACCACAAAAATGCTTGTGGTAGCTCGATGAAATGCACGCACGAAGCTACTGTTCCTAGTTCAAGCCGTGATGTCATCAAAGATCGACAATCATATTTTACACCGTAAAACACCTGAATATGCACATTTCCAATGGAAACACACCACAAAAATGCTTGTGGAAGCTCGATGAAATGCACGCACGAAGCCACAATTCCTTAGTTCGAGCCGTAATGTCATCAAAGTGTGACTATCTAATTTTACACTGTAAAACACCAGAATATGCACAATTTTTAAAGAAACACACCACAAGAATGCTTGTGGTAGCTCGATGAAATGCACGCAGAAAGCTACTGTTCCTAATTTCGAGCCGTGATGTCATCAAAGTTCGACAATCATATTTTACACCGTAAAACACCTGAATATGCACAATTTTAAAAGAAATACACCACAAAAATGCTTGTGGAAGCTCGATGAAATGCACGCACAAAGCTACTGTTCATAAGTTCGAGCCATGATGTCATCAAAGTTCGATGATCTTATTATACACCTTAAAACTCCTGAATATGCACAATTCCAATGGAAATACACCACAAAAATGCTTGTGGTAGCTCGATGAAATGCACGCACAAAGCTACTGTTCCTAATTTCGAGCCGTGATGTCATCAAAGTTCGACAATCTTATTTTACACCGTAAAACACCTGAATATGCACAATTCCAATGGAAATACACCACAAAAATGCTTGTGGAAGCTCGATGAAATGCACGCACGAAGCCACAATTCCTTAGTTCGAGCCGTGATGTCATCAAAGTGCGACTATCTAATTTTACACTGTAAAACACCAGAATATGCACAATTTTTAAAGAAACACACCACAAGAATGCTTGTGGTAGCTCGATGAAATGCACGCACAAAGCTACTGTTCCTAATTTCGAGCCGTGATGTCATCAAAGTTTGACAATCTTATTTTACACCGTAAAACACCTGAATATGCACAATTCCAATGGAAACACACAACAAAAATGCTTGTGGAAGCTCGATGAAATGCACGCATGAAGCTACTATTCCTTTGATCGAGCCGTGATGTCATCAAAGTTCGACAATCATATTTTACACCATAAAACACCTGAATATGCACAATTCCAATGAAAATACACCACAAAAATGCTTGTGGAAGCTTGATGAAATGCATGTACGAAGCTACTATTCCTAAGTTCGAGCCGTGATGTAATCAAAGTGCGACTATCTAATTTTACACCGTAAAACACCTGAATATGCACAATTTTAAAAGAAACACACCACAAAAATGCTTGTGGTAGCTCGATGAAATGCACGCACAAAGCTACTATTCCTTAGTTCGAGCCGTGATGTCATCAAGGTGCGTCAATCTAATTTTACACCGTAAAACAACAGAATATGCACAATTCCAATGGAAACACACCACAAAAATGCTTGTGGAAGCTCGATGAAATGTACGCACGAAGCTACTATTCCTTAGTTCGAGCCGTGATGTCATCAAAGTGCGACAGTCTAATTTTACACCGTAAAACACCTGAATATGCACAATTCCAATGGAAACACACAACAAAAATGCTTGTGGAAGCTCGATGAAATGCACGCACAAAGCTACTATGTCTTAGATCGACCTGTGATGTCATCAAACTGCGACTATCTAATTTTACACCTTAAAACACCTGAATATGCACAATTTTAAAAGAAATACACCACAAAAATGCTTGTGGAAGCTCGATGAAATGCATGCACGAAGCTAATATTCCTTAGTTCGAGCCTTGATGTCATCAAAGTGCGACTATCTAATTTTACACCGTAAAACACCAGAATATGCACAATTTTTAAAGAAACACTCCACAAAAATGCTTGTGGTAGCTCGATGAAATGCACGCACAAAGCTACTGTTCCTAATTTCGAGCCGTGATGTCATCAAAGTTCGACAATCTTATTTTACACCGTAAAACACCTGAATATGCACAATTCCAATGGAAATACACCACAAAAATGCTTGTGGAAGCTCGATGAAATGCACGCACGAAGCTACTATGTCTTAGTTCGAGCCGTGATGTCATCAAAGTGCGACTAACTAATTTTACACCTTAAAACACCTGAATATGCACAATTTTAAAAGAAACACACCACAAAAATGCTTGTGGTAGCTTGATGAAATGCATGCACGAAGCTACTATTCCTTAGTTCGAGCCGTGATGTCATCAAAGTGCGACAATCTAATTTTACACCGTAAAACAACTGAATGTGCACAATTCCAATAAAAACACACCACAAAAATGCTTGTGGAAGCTCGATGAAATGCACGCATGAAGCTACTATTCCTAGTTCAAGCCGTGATGTCATCAAAGTTTGACAATCATATTTTACACCATAAAACACCTGAATATGCACATTTCCAATGGAAACACACCACAAAAATGCTTGTGTAAGCTCGTTGAAATGCACGCACGAAGCTACTATTCCTTAGTTCGAGCCGTGATGTCATCAAAGTGCGACTATCTAATTTTACACCGTAAAACACCAGAATATGCACAATTTTTAAAGAAACACTCCAGAAAAATGCTTGTGGTAGCTCGATGAAATGCACGCACAAAGCTACTGTTCCTAATTTCGAGCCGTGATGTCATCAAAGTTCGACAATCTTATTTTACACCGTGAAACACCTGAATATGCACAATTCCAATGGAAATACACCACAAAAATGCTTGTGGAAAGTCGATGAAATGCACGCATGAAGCTACTATTCCTAGTTCAAGCCGTGATGTCATCAAAGTTCGACAATCATATTTTACACCGTAAAACACCTGAATATGCACAATTCCAATGGAAATACACCACAAAAATGCTTGTGGAAGCTCGATGAAATGCACGCACGAAGCTACTATTCCTAAGTTCGAGCCGTGATGTCATCAAAGTGCGACTATCTAATTTTACACATTGTAAAACACCTGAATATGCACAATTTTTAAAAGAAATACACCACAAAAATGCTTGTGGAAGCTCGATGAAATGCACGCACAAAGCTACTGTTCCTAAGTTCGAGCCGTGATGTCATCAAAGTTCGATAATCTTATTTTACACCGTGAAACACCTGAATATGCACAATTCCAATGGAAATACACCACAAAAATGCTTGTGGAAGCTCGATGAAATGCTCGCATGAAGCTACTATTCCTAGTTCAAGCCGTGATGTCATCAAAGTTCGACAATCATATTTTACACCGTAAAACACCTGAATATGCACATTTCTAATGGAAACACACCACAAAAATGCTTGTGAAAGCTCGATGAAATGCACGCACGAAGCAACTATTCCTTAGTTCAAGCCGTGATGTCATCAAAGTGCGACTATCTAATTTTACACCGTAAAACACCTGAATATGCACAATTTTTAAAGAAACACACCACAAAAATGCTTGTGGTAGCTCGATGAAATGCACGCACAAAGCTACTGTTCCTAATTTCGAGCCGTGATGTCATCAAAGTTCGACAATCTTATTTTACACCGTAAAACACCTGAATATGCACAATTCCAATGGAAATACACCACAAAAATGCTTGTGGAAGCTCGATGAAATGCACGCACGAAGCTTCTATGTCTTAGATCGACCCGTGATGTCATCAAAGTGCGACTATCTAATTTTACACTGTAAAACACCAGAATATGCACAATTTTAAAAGAAATACACCACAAAAATGCTTGTGGAAGCTCGATGAAATGCACGCACAAAGCTACTGTTCCTAATTTCGAGCCGTGATGTCATCAAAGTTCGACAATCTTATTTTACACCGTAAAACACCTGAATATGCACAATTTTAAAAGAAATACATCACAAAAATACTTGTGGAAGCTCGATGAAATGCAAGCACAAAGCTACTGTCCCTAAGTTTGAGCCGTGATGTCATCAAAGTTCGACAATCTTATTTTACACCGTAAAACACCTGAATATGCACAATTCCAATGGAAATACACCACAAAAATGCTTGTGGAAGCTCGATGAAATGCACGCATGAAGCTACTATTCCTTAGTTCGAGCCGTGATGTCATCAAAGTTCGACAATCATATTTTACACCATAAAACACCTGAATATGCACAATTCCAATGGAAATTCACCACAAAAATGCTTGTGGAAGCTTGATGAAATGCACACACGAAGCTACTATTCCTAAGTTCGAGCCGTGATGTCATCAAAGTGCGACTATCTAATTTTACACTGTAAAACACCAGAATATGCACAATTTTTAAAGAAACACACCACAAGAATGCTTGTGGTAGCTCGATGAAATGCACGCAGAAAGCTACTGTTCCTAATTTCGAGCCGTGATGTCATCAAAGTTCGACAATCTTATTTTACACCGTAAAACACCTGAATATGCACAATTTTAAAATAAATACACCACAAAAATGCTTGTGGAAGCTCGATGAAATGCACGCACAAAGCTACTGTTCATAAGTTCGAGCCATGATGTCATCAAAGTTCGATGATCTTATTATTCACCTTAAAACTCCTGAATATGCACAATTCCAATGGAAATACACCACAAAAATGCTTGTGGTAGCTCGATGAAATGCACGCATGAAGCTACTATTCCTAAGTTCGAGCCGTGATGTCATCAAAGTGCGACTAACTAATTTTACACCTTAAAACAACTGAATATGCACAATTTTAAAAGAAACACACCACAAAAATGCTTGTGGTAGCTTGATGAAATGCATGCACGAAGCTACTATTCCTTAGTTCGAGCCGTGATGTCATCAAAGTGCGACAATCTAATTTTACACCATAAAACACCTGAATATGCACAATTCCAATGGAAATACACCACAAAAATGCTTGTGGTAGCTCGATGAAATGCACGCACGAAGCTACTATTCCTTAGTTCGAGCCGTGATGTCATCAAAGTGCGACAATCTAATTTTACACCGTAAAACAACAGAATATGCACAATTCCAATGGAAACACTCCACAAAAATGCTTGTGGAAGCTCGATGAAATGCACGCACGAAGCTACTATTCCTTAGTTCGAGCCGTGATGTCATCAAAGTTCGACAATCATATTTATCACGGTAAAACACCTGAATATGCACATTTTCAATGAAAAACACCACAAAAATGCTTGTGGAAGCTCGATGAAATGCACACATGAAGCTACTATTCCTTATTTCGAGACGAGATGTCATGTAAGTTCGACAATCTTATTTTACACAGTAAAACACCTGAATATGCACAATTCCAATGGAAATACACCACAAAAATGCTTGTGGAAGCTCGATGAAATGCACGCACGAAGCTACTATGTCTTAGTTCGAGCCGTGATGTCATCAAAGTGCGACTATCTAATTTTACACCGTAAAACACCTGAATATGCACAATTTTAAAAGAAATACACCACAAAAATGCTTGTGGAAGCTCGATGAAATGCATGCATGAAGCTACTATTCCTAAGTTCGCGCCGTGATGTCATCAAAGTGCGACTAACTAATTTTACACCTTAAAACACCTGAATATGCACAATTTTAAAAGAAACACACCACAAAAATGCTTGTGGTAGCTTGATGAAATGCATGCACGAAGCTACTATTCCTTAGTTCGAGCCGTGATGTCATCAAAGTGCGACAATCTAATTTTACACCATAAAACACCTGAATATGCACAATTCCAATGGAAATACACCACAAAAATGCTTGTGGTAGCTCGATGAAATGCACGCACGAAGCTACTATTCCTTAGTTCGAGCCGTGATGTCATCAAAGTGCGACAATCTAATTTTACACCATAAAACAACAGAATATGCACAATTCCAATGGAAACACACCACAAAAATGCTTGTGGAAGCTCGATGAAATGCACGCACGAAGCTACTATTCCTTAGTTCGAGCCGTGATGTCATCAAAGTGCGACAGTCTAATTTTACACCGTAAAACACCTGAATATGCACAATTCCAATGGAAACACACCACAAAAATGCTTGTGGAAGCTCGATAAAATGCACGCACAAAGCTACTGTTCCTAAGTTCGAGCCGTGATGTCATCAAAGTTCGACAATCTTATTTTACACCGTAAAACACCTGAATATGCACAATTCCAATGGAAATACACCACAAAAATGCTTGTGGAAGCTCGATGAAATGCACGCATGAAGCTACTATTCCTTAGTTCAAGCCGTGATGTCATCAAAGTTCGACAATCATATTTATCACGGTAAAACACCTGAATATGCACATTTTCAATGAAACACACCACAAAAATGCTTGTGGAAGCTCGATGAAATGCACACATGAAGCTACTATTCCTTATTTCGAGACGTGATGTCATGTAAGTTCGACAATCTTATTTTACACAGTAAAACACCTGAATATGCACAATTCCAATGGAAATACACCACAAAAATGCTTGTGGAAGCTCGATGAAATGCACGCATGAAGCTACTATTCCTAAGTTCGAGCCGTGATGTCATCAAAGTGCGACTAACTAATTTTACACCTTAAAACACCTGAATATGCACAATTTTAAAAGAAACACACCACAAAAATGCTTGTGGTAGCTTGATGAAATGCATGCACGAAGCCACTATTCCTTAGTTCGAGCCGTGATGTCATCAAAGTGCGACAATCTAATTTTACACCATAAAACACCTGAATATGCACAATTCCAATGGAAATTCACCACAAAAATGCTTGTGGAAGCTCGATGAAATGCACGCAAGAAGCTGCTATTCCTTAGTTCGAGCAGTGATGTCATCAAAGTGCGACTATCTAATTTTAAACTGTAAAGCAACAGAATATGCACAATTTTTAAAGAAACACACCACAAAAATGCTTGTGGTAGCTCGATGAAAAGCACGCACAAAGCTACTGTTCCTAATTTCGAGCCGTGATGTCATCAAAGTTCGACAATCTTATTTTACACCGTAAAACACCTGAATATGCACAATTCCAATGGAAATACTCCACAACAATGCTTGTGGAAGCTCGATGAAATGCACGCATGAAGCTACTATTCCTTAGTTCGAGCCGTGATGTCATCAAAGTTCGATAATCATATTTATCATGGTAAGACACCTGAATATGCACATTTCCAATGAAACACACCACAAAAATGCTTGTGGTAGCTCGATGAAATGCACACACGAAGCTACTATTCCTTATTTCGAGACCTGATGTCATGTAAGTTCGACAATCTTATTTTACACCGTAAAACACCTGAATATGCACAGTTCCAATGGAAATACACCACAAAAATGCTTGTGGAAGCTCGATGAAATGCACGCACGAAGCTACTATGTCTTAGTTCGAGCCGTGATGTCATCAAAGTGCGACTATCTAATTTTACACCGTAAAACACCTGAATATGCACAATTTTAAAAGAAATACACCACAAAAATGCTTGTGGAAGCTCGATGAAATGCACGCATGAAGCTACTATTCCGAAGTTCGAGCCGTGATGTCATCGAAGTGCGACTAACTAATTTTACACCTTAAAACACCTGAATATGCACAATTTTAAAAGAAACACACCACAAAAATGCTTGTGGTAGCTTGATGAAATGCATGCACGAAGCTACTATTCCTTAGTTCGAGCCGTGATGTCATCAAAGTGCGACAATCTAATTTTACACCGTAAAACACCTGAATATGCACAATTTTAAAAGAAATACACCACAAAAATGCTTGTGTAAGCTCGATGAAATGCGCGCATGAAGCTACTATTCCTAGTTCAAGCCGTGATATCATCAAAGTTCGACAATCATATTTTACACCGTAAAACACCTGAATATGCACATTTCTAATGGAAACACACCACAAAAATGCTTGTGGAAGCTCGATGAAATGCACGCACGAAGCCACTATTCCTTAGTTCAAGCCGTGATGTCATCAAAGTACGACTATCTAATTTTAAACCGTAAAACACCTGAATATGCACAATTTTTAAAGAAACACACCACAAAAATGCTTGTGGTAGCTCGATGAAATGCACGCACAAACCTACTGTTCCTAATTTCGAGCCGTGATGTCAGCAAAGTTCGACAATCTTATTTTACACCGTAAAACACCTGAATATGCACAATTCCAATGGAAATACACCACAAAAATGCTTGTGGAAGCTTGATGAAATGCTCGCATGAAGCTACTATTCCTTAGTTCGAGCCGTGATGTCATCAAAGTTCGACAATCATATATTACACCATAAACACCTGAATATGCACAATTCCAATGGAAATACACCACAAAAATGCTTGTGGAAGCTCGATGAAATGCACGCACGAAGCTAATATGTCTTAGTTCGAGCCGTGATGTCATCAAAGTGCGACTATCTAATTTTACACTGTAAAGCAACAGAATATGCACAATTTTTTAAAAAAACACACCACAAAAATACTTGTGGTAGCTCGATGAAAAGCACGCACAAAGCTACTGTTCCTAATTTCGAGCCGTGATGTCATCAAAGTTCGACAATCTTATTTTACACCGTAAAACACCTGAATATGCACAATTCCAATGGAAATACTCCACAACAATGCTTGTGGAAGCTCGATGAAATGCACGCATGAAGCTACTATTCCTTAGTTCGAGCCGTGATGTCATCAAAGTTCGATAATCATATTTATCATGGTAAGACACCTGAATATGCACATTTCCAATGAAACACACCACAAAAATGCTTGTGGTAGCTCGATGAAATGCACACACGAAGCTACTATTCCTTATTTCGAGACCTGATGTCATGTAAGTTCGACAATCTTATTTTACACCGTAAAACACCTGAATATGCACAGTTCCAATGGAAATACACCACAAAAATGCTTGTGGAAGCTCGATGAAATGCACGCACGAAGCTACTATGTCTTAGTTCGAGCCGTGATGTCATCAAAGTGCGACTATCTAATTTTACACCGTAAAACACCTGAATATGCACAATTTTAAAAGAAATACACCACAAAAATGCTTGTGGAAGCTCGATGAAATGCACGCACAAAGCTACTGTTCATAAGTTCGAGCCATGATGTCATCAAAGTTCGACAATCATATTTATCATGGTAAAACACCTGAATATGCACATTTCCAATGAAAAACTCCACAAAAAAGCTTGTGGAAGCTCGATGAAATGCACACACGAAGCTACTATTCCTTATTTCGAGACGTGATGTCATGTAAGTTCGACAGTCTTATTTTACACCGTAAAACACCTGAATATGCACAATTCCAATGGAAATACACCACAAAAATGCTTGAGGAAGCTCGATGAAATGCACGCACGAAGCTACTATGTCTTAGTTCGAGCCGTGATGTCATCAAAGTGCGACTATCTAATTATACACCGTAAAAACACCTGAATATGCACAATTTTAAAAGAAATACACCACAAAAATGCTTGTGGAAGCTCGATGAAATGCACGCATGAAGCTACTATTCCTAAGTTCGAGCCGTGATGTCATCAAAGTGCGACTAACTAATTTTACACCTTAAAACACCTGAATATGCACAATTTTAAAAGAAACACACCACAAAAATGCTTGTGGTAGCTTGATGAAATGCATGCACGAAGCTACTATTCCTTAGTTCGAGCCGTGATGTCATCAAAGTGCGACAATCTAATTTTACACCGTAAAACAACTGAATATGCACAATTCCAATAAAAACACACCACAAAAATGCTTGTGGAAGCTCGATGAAATGCACGCATGAAGCTACTATTCCTAGTTCAAGCCGTGATGTCATCAAAGTTCGACAATCATATTTTACACCGTAAAACACCTGAATATGCACATTTCCAATGGAAACACACCACAAAAATTCTTGTGGAAGCTCGATGAAATGCACGCACGAAGCCACAATTCCTTATTTCGAGCTGTGATGTCATCAAAGTTCGACAATCTTATTTTACACCGTGAAACACCTGAATATGCACAATTCCAATGGAAATACACCACAAAAATGCTTGTGGAAAGTCGATGAAATGCACGCATGAAGCTACTATTCCTAGTTCAAGCCGTGATGTCATCAAAGTTCGACAATCATATTTTACACCGTAAAACACCTGAATATGCACATTTCCAATGGAAACACACCACAAAAATTCTTGTGGAAGCTCGATGAAATGCACGCACGAAGCCACAATTCCTTATTTCGAGCCGTGATGGCATCAAAGTTCGACTATCTAATTTTACACTGTAAAACACCAGAATATGCACAATTTTTAAAGAAACACACCAAAAGAATGCTTGTGGTAGCTCGATGAAATGCACGCACAAAGCTACTGTTCCTAATTTCGAGCCGTGATGTCATCAAAGTTCGACTATCTAATTTTACACCGTAAAACACCTGAATATGCACAATTTTAAAAGAAATACACCACAAAAATGCTTGTGGAAGGTCGATGAAATGCACACATGAAGCTACTATTCCTAGTTCAAGCCGTGATGTCATCAAAGTTCGACTATCTAATTTTACACCGTAAAACACCTGAATATGCACAATTTTAAAAGAAATACACCACAAAAATGCTTGTGGAAGGTCGATGAAATGCACGCATGAAGCTACTATTCCTAGTTCAAGCCGTGATGTCATCAAAGTTCGACAATCATATTTTACACCGTAAAACACCTGAATATGCACATTTCCAATGGAAACACACCACAAAAATGCTTGTGGAAGCTCGATGAAATGCACGCATGAAGCTACTATTCCTTAGTTCGAGCCGTGATGTCATCAAAGTGCGACTATCTAATTTTACACTGTAAAACACCAGAATATGCACAATTTTTAAAGAAACACACCACAAGAATGCTTGTGGTAGCTCGATGAAATGCACGCACAAAGCTACTGTTCCTAATTTCGAGCCGTGATGTCATCAAAGTTCGACAATCTTATTTTACACCGTAAAACACCTGAATATGCACAATTCCAATGGAAATACACCACAAAAATGCTTGTGGAAGCTCGATGAAATGCACGCATGAAGCTACTATTCCTTAGTTCGAGCCGTGATGTCATCAAAGTTCGACAATCATATTTTACACCATAAAACACCTGAATATGCACAATTTTAAAAGAAATACACCACAAAAATGCTTGTGGAAGCTCGATGAAATGCACTCATGAAGCTACTATTCCTAAGTTCGAGCCGTGATGTCATCAAAGTGCGACAGTCTAATTTTACACCGTAAAACACCTGAATATGCACAATTTTAAAAGAAATACACCACAAAAATGCTTGTGGAAGCTCGATGAAATGCATGCACAAAGCTACTATTCCTTAGTTCGAGCCGTGATGTCATCAAAGTGCGACAGTCTAATTTTACACCGTAAAACACCTGAATATGCACAATTCCAATGGAAACACACCACAAAAATGCTTGTGGAAGCTCGATGAAATGCACGCACAAAGCTACTGTTCCTAAGTTCGAGCCGTGATGTCATCAAAGTTCGACAATCTTATTTTACACCGTAAAACACCTGAATATGCACAATTCCAATGGAAATACACCACAAAAATGCTTGTGGAAGCTCGATGAAATGCACGCATGAAGCTACTATTCCTTAGTTCAAGCCGTGATGTCATCAAAGTTCGACAATCATATTTATCACGGTAAAACACCTGAATATGCACATTTTCAATGAAACACACCACAAAAATGCTTGTGGAAGCTCGATGAAATGCACACATGAAGCTACTATTCCTTATTTCGAGACGTGATGTCATGTAAGTTCGACAATCTTATTTTACACAGTAAAACACCTGAATATGCACAATTCCAATGGAAATACACCACAAAAATGCTTGTGGTAGCTTGATGAAATGCATGCACGAATCTACTATTCCTTAGTTCGAGCCGTGATGTCATCAAAGTGCGACAATCTAATTTTACACCATAAAACACCTGAATATGCACAATTCCAATGGAAATACACCACAAAAATGCTTGTGGAAGCTCGATGAAATGCACGCACGAAGCTACTATTCCTTAGTTCGAGCAGTGATGTCATCAAAGTGCGACTATCTAATTTTAAACTGTAAAGCAACAGAATATGCACAATTTTTAAAGAAACACACTACAAAAATGCTTGTGGTAGCTCGATGAAAAGCACGCACAAAGCTACTGTTCCTAATTTCGAGCCGTGATGTCATCAAAGTTCGACAATCTTATTTTACACCGTAAAACACCTGAATATGCACAATTCCAATGGAAATACTCCACAACAATGCTTGTGGAAGCTCGATGAAATGCACGCATGAAGCTACTATTCCTTAGTTCGAGCCGTGATGTCATCAAAGTTCGATAATCATATTTATCATGGTAAGACACCTGAATATGCACATTTCCAATGAAACACACCACAAAAATGCTTGTGGTAGCTCGATGAAATGCACACACGAAGCTACTATTCCTTATTTCGAGACCTGATGTCATGTAAGTTCGACAATCTTATTTTACACCGTAAAACACCTGAATATGCACAGTTCCAATGGAAATACACCACAAAAATGCTTGTGGAAGCTCGATAAAATGCACGCACGAAGCTACTATGTCTTAGTTCGAGCCGTGATGTCATCAAAGTGCGACTATCTAATTTTACACCGTAAAACACCTGAATATGCACAATTTTAAAAGAAATACACCACAAAAATGCTTGTGGAAGCACGATGAAATGCACGCATGAAGCTACTATTCCGAAGTTCGAGCCGTGATGTCATCGAAGTGCGACTAACTAATTTTACACCTTAAAACACCTGAATATGCACAATTTTAAAAGAAACACCCCACAAAAATGCTTGAGGTAGCTTGATGAAATGCATGCACGAAGCTACTATTCCTTAGTTCGAGCCGTGATGTCATCAAAGTGCGACAATCTAATTTTACACCGTAAAACACCTGAATATGCACAATTTTAAAAGAAATACACCACAAAAATGCTTGTGTAAGCTCGATGAAATGCGCGCATGAAGCTACTATTCCTAGTTCAAGCCGTGATATCATCAAAGTTCGACAATCATATTTTACACCGTAAAACACCTGAATATGCACATTTCTAATGGAAACACACCACAAAAATGCTTGTGGAAGCTCGATGAAATGCACGCACGAAGCCACTATTCCTTAGTTCAAGCCGTGATGTCATCAAAGTGCGACTATCTAATTTTAAACCGTAAAACACCTGAATATGCACAATTTTTAAAGAAACACACCACAAAAATGCTTGTGGTAGCTCGATGAAATGCACGCACAAACCTACTGTTCCTAATTTCGAGCCGTGATGTCAGCAAAGTTCGACAATCTTATTTTACACCGTAAAACACCTGAATATGCACAATTCCAATGGAAATACACCACAAAAATGCTTGTGGAAGCTTGATGAAATGCTCGCATGAAGCTACTATTCCTTAGTTCGAGCCGTGATGTCATCAAAGTTCGACAATCATATATTACACCATAAACACCTGAATATGCACAATTCCAATGGAAATACACACAAAAATTCTTGTGGAAGCTCGATGAAATGCACGCACGAAGCTACTATGTCTTAGTTCGAGCCGTGATGTCATCAAAGTGCGACTATCTAATTTTACACTGTAAAGCAACAGAATATGCACAATTTTTAAAAAAACACACCCACAAAAATGCTTGTGGTAGCTCGATGAAAAGCACGCACAAAGCTACTGTTCCTAATTTCGAGCCGTGATGTCATCAAAGTTCGACAATCTTATTTTACACCGTAAAACACCTGAATATGCACAATTCCAATGGAAATACTCCACAACAATGCTTGTGGAAGCTCGATGAAATGCACGCATGAAGCTACTATTCCTTAGTTCGAGCCGTGATGTCATCAAAGTTCGACAATCATATTTATCATGGTAAAACACCTGAATATGCACATTTCCAATGAAAAACACCACAAAAAAGCTTGTGGAAGCTCGATGAAATGCACACACGAAGCTACTATTCCTTATTTCGAGACGTGATGTCATGTAAGTTCGACAGTCTTATTTTACACCGTAAAACACCTGAATATGCACAATTCCAATGGAAATACACCACAAAAATGCTTGAGGAAGCTCGATGAAATGCACGCACGAAGCTACTATGTCTTAATTCGAGCCGTGATGTCATCAAAGTGCGACTATCTAATTTTACACCGTAAAACACCTGAATATGCACAATTTTAAAAGAAATACACCACAAAAATGCTTGTGGTAGCTTGATGAAATGCTTGCACGAAGCTACTATTCCTTAGTTCGAGCCGTGATGTCATCAAAGTGCGACAATCTAATTTTACACCGTAAAACAACTGAATATGCACAATTCCAATAAAAACACACCACAAAAATGCTTGTGGAAGCTCGATGAAATGCACGCATGAAGCTACTATTCCTAATTCAAGCCGTGATGTCATCAAAGTTCGACAATCATATTTTACACCGTAAAAAACCTGAATATGCACATTTCCAATGGAAACACACCACAAAAATGCTTGTGTAAGCTCGTTGAAATGCACGCACGAAGCAACTATTCCTTAGTTCGAGCCGTGATGTCATCAAAGTGCGACTATCTAATTTTACACCGTAAAACACCTGAATATGCACAATTTTTAAAGAAACACACCACAAAAATGCTTGTGGTAGCTCGATGAAATGCACGCACAAAGCTACTGTTCCTAATTTCGAGCCGTGATGTCATCAAAGTTCGACAATCTTATTTTACACCGTGAAACACCTGAATATGCACAATTCCAATGGAAATACACCACAAAAATGCTTGTGGAAAGTCGATGAAATGCACGCATGAAGCTACTATTCCTAGTTCAAGCCGTGATGTCATCAAAGTTCGACAATCATATTTTACACCGTAAAACACCTGAATATGCACATTTCCAATGGAAACACACCACAAAAATGCTTGTGGAAGCTCGATGAAATGCACGCACGAAGCCACAATTCCTTATTTCGAGCCGTGATGTCATCAAAGTTCGACTATCTAATTTTAAACTGTAAAACACCAGAATATGCACAATTTTTAAAGAAACACACCACAAGAATGCTTGTGGTAGCTCGATGAAATGCACGCACAAAGCTACTGTTCCTAATTTCGAGCCGTGATGTCATCAAAGTTCGACTATCTAATTTTACACCGTAAAACACCTGAATATGCACAATTTTAAAAGAAATACACCACAAAAATGCTTGTGGAAGGTCGATGAAATGCACGCATGAAGCTACTATTCCTAGTTCAAGCCGTGATGTCATCAAAGTTCGACTATCTAATTTTACACCGTAAAACACGTGAATATGCACAATTTTAAAAGAAATACACCACAAAAATGCTTGTGGAAGGTCGATGAAATGCACGCATGAAGCTACTATTCCTTAGTTCGAGCCGTGATGTCATCAAAGTTCGACAATCATATTTTACACCATAAAACACCTGAATATGCACAATTTTAAAAGAAATACACCACAAAAATGCTTGTGGAAGCTCGATGAAATGCACGCATGAAGCTACTATTCCTAAGTTCGAGCCGTGATGTCATCAAAGTGCGACTATCTAATTTTACACCGTAAAACACCTGAATATGCACAATTTTAAAAGAAATACACCACAAAAATGCTTGTGGAAGCTCGATGAAATGCATGCACAAAGCTACTGTTCCTAATTTCGAGCCGTGATGTCATCAAAGTTCGATAATCTTATTTTACACCGTGAAACACCTGAATATGCACAATTATAATGGAAATACACCACAAAAATGCTTGTGGAAGCTCGATGAAATGCACGCATGAAGCTACTATTCCTAGTTCAAGCCGTGATGTCATCAAAGATCGACAATCATATTTTACACCGTAAAACACCTGAATATGCACATTTCCAATGGAAACACACCACAAAAATGCTTGTGGAAGCTCGATGAAATGCACGCACGAAGCCACAATTCCTTAGTTCGAGCCGTGATGTCATCAAAGTGCGACTATCTAATTTTACACTGTAAAACACCAGAATATGCACAATTTTTAAAGAAACACACCACAAGAATGCTTGTGGGAGCTCGATGAAATGCACGCACAAAGCTACTGTTCCTAATTTCGAGCCGTGATGTCATCAAAGTTCGACAATCTTATTTTACACCGTAAAACACCTGAATATGCACAATTCCAATGGAAATACACCACAAAAATGCTTGTGGAAGCTCGATGAAATGCGCGCACGAAGCTACTATTCCGAAGTTCGAGCCGTGATGTCATCAAAGTGCGACTATCTAATTTTACACCGTAAAACACCTGAATATGCACAATTTTAAAAGAAATACACCACAAAAATACTTGTGGAAGCTCGATGAAATGCAAGCACAAAGCTACTGTCCCTAAGTTTGAGCCGTGATGTCATCAAAGTTCGACAATCTTATTTTACACCGTAAAACACCTGAATATGCACAATTCCAATGGAAATACACCACAAAAATGCTTGTGGAAGCTCGATGAAATGCACGCATGAAGCTACTATTCCTTAGTTCAAGCCGTGATGTCATCAAAGTTCGACAATCATATTTTACACCATAAAACACCTGAATATGCACAATTCCAATGGAAATACACCACAAAAATGCTTGTGGAAGCTTGATGAAATGCACACACGAAGCTACTATTCCTAAGTTCGAGACGTGATGTCATCAAAGTGCGACTATCTAATTTTACACCGTAAAACACCTGAATATGCACAATTTTAAAAGAAATACACCACAAAAATGCTTGTGGAAGCTCGATGAAATGCACGCACAAAGCTACTGTTCCTAAGTTCGAGCCATGATGTCATCAAAGTTCGATGATCTTATTATACACCTTAAAACACTTGAATATGCACAATTCCAATGGAAATACACCACAAAAATGCTTGTGGAAGCTCGATGAAATACACGCACGAAGCTACTTATCCTTAGTTCGAGCCGTGATGTCATCAAAGTGCGACAGTCTAATTTTACACCGTAAAACACCTGAATATGCACAATTCCAATGGAAACACACCACAAAAATGCTTGTGGAAGCTCGATGAAATGCACGCACGAAGCTACTATTCCTAGTTCAAGCCGTGATGTCATCAAAGTTCGACAATCATATTTTACACCGTAAAACACCTGAATATGCACATTTCTAATGGAAACACACCACAAAAATGCTTGTGGAAGCTCGATGAAATGCACGCACGAAGCCACTATTCCTTAGTTCAAGCCGTGATGTCATCAAAGTTCGACAATCTTATTTTACACCGTAAAACACCTGAATATGCACAATTCCAATGGAAATACACCACAAAAATGCTTGTGGAAGCTCGATGAAATGCACACATGAAGCTAGTATTCCTTAGTTCGAGACGTGATGTCATCAAAGTTCGACAATCATATATTACACCATAAAACACCTGAATATGCACAATTCCAATGGAAATACACCACAAAAATGCTTGTGGAAGCTCGATGAAATGCACGCACGAAGCTACTATGTCTTAGTTCGAGCCGTGATGTCATCAAAGTGCGACTATCTAATTTTACACCGTAAAACACCTGAATATGCACAATTTTAAAAGAAATACACCACAAAAATGCTTGTGGAAGCTTGATGAAATGCACGCACAAAGCTACTGTTCCTAAGTTCGAGCCATGATGTCATCAAAGTTCGATAATCTTATTATACACTGTAAAACACCTGAATATGCACAATTCCAATGGAAATACACCACAAAAATGCTTGTGGAAGCTCGATGAAATGCACGCACGAAGGTACTATTCCTTAGTTCGAGAAGTGATGTCATCAAAGTGTGACTATCTAATTTTACACTGAAAAGCAACAGAATATGCACAATTTTTAAAGAAACACACCACAAAAATGCTTGTGGTAGCTCGATGAAAAGCACGCACAAAGCTACTGTTCCTAATTTCGAGCCGTGATGTCATCAAAGTTCGACAATCTTATTTTACACCATAAAACACCTGAATATGCACAATTCCAATGGAAATACTCCACAACAATGCTTGTGGAAGCTCGATGAAATGCACGCATGAAGCTACTATTCCTTAGTTCGAGCCGTGATGTCATCAAAGTTCGACAATCATATTTATCATGGGAAAACACCTGAATATGCACATTTCCAATGAAAAACACCACAAAAATGCTTGTGGAAGCTCGATGAAATGCACACACGAAGCTACTATTCCTTATTTCGAGATGTGATGTTATGTAAGTTCGACAATCTTATTTTACACCGTAAAACACCTGAATATGCACAATTCCAATGGAAATACACCACAAAAATGCTTGAGGAAGCTCGATGAAATGCACGCACGAAGCTACTATGTCTTAGTTCGAGCCGTGATGTCATCAAAGTGCGACTAACTAATTTTACACCTTAAAACACCTGAATATGCACAATTTTAAAAGAAACACACCACAAAAATGCTTGTGGTAGCTTGATGAAATGCATGCACGAAGCTACTATTCCTTAGTTCGAGCCGTGATGTCATCAAAGTGCGACAATCTAATTTTACACCGTAAAACAACTGAATATGCACAATTCCAATAAAAACACACCACAAAAATGCTTGTGGAAGCTCGATGAAATGCACGCATGAAGCTACTATTCCTAGTTCAAGCCGTGATGTCATCAAAGTTTGACAATCATATTTTACACCGTAAAACACCGGAATATGCACATTTCCAATGGAAACACACCACAAAAATGCTTGTGGAAGCTCGATGAAATGCACGCACGAAGCCACAATTCCTTAGTTCGAGCCGTGATGTCATCAAAGTGCGACTATCTAATTTTACACTGTAAAACACCAGAATATGCACAATTTTTAAAGAAACACACCACAAGAATGCTTGTGGTAGCTCGATGAAATGCACGCACAAAGCTACTGTTCCTTATTTCGAGCCGTGATGTCATCAAAGTTCGACAATTTTATTTTACACCGTAAAACACCTGAATATGCACAATTCCAATGGAAATACACCACAAAAATGCTTGTGGAAGCTCGATGAAATGCACGCACAAAGCTACTGTTCCTAAGTTCGAGCCATGATGTCATCAAAGTTCGATGATCTTATTATACACCTTAAAACACCTGAATATGCACAATTCCAATGGAAATACACCACAAAAATGCTTGTGGAAGCTCGATGAAATGCACGCACGAAGCTACTATGTCTTAGTTCGAGCCGTGATGTCATCAAAGTGCGACTATCTAATTTTACACCGTAAAACACCTGAATATGCACAATTTTAAAAGAAATACACCACAAAAATGCTTGTGGAAGCTTGATGAAATGCACGCACAAAGCTACTGTTCCTAAGTTCGAGCCATGATGTCATCAAAGTTCGATAATCTTATTATACACTAAAACACCTGAATATGCACAATTCCAATGGAAATACACCACAAAAATGCTTGTGGAAGCTCGATGAAATGCACGCACGAAGGTACTATTCCTTAGTTCGAGAAGTGATGTCATCAAAGTGTGACTATCTAATTTTACACTGAAAAGCAACAGAATATGCACAATTTTTAAAGAAACACACCACAAAAATGCTTGTGGTAGCTCGATGAAAAGCACGCACAAAGCTACTGTTCCTAATTTCGAGCCGTGATGTCATCAAAGTTCGACAATCTTATTTTACACCGTAAAACACCTGAATATGCACAATTCCAATGGAAATACTCCACAACAATGCTTGTGGAGGCTCGATGAAATGCACGCATGAAGCTACTATTCCTTAGTTCGAGCCGTGATGTCATCAAAGTTCGACAATCATATTTATCATGGGAAAACACCTGAATATGCACATTTCCAATGAAAAACACCACAAAAATGCTTGTGGAAGCTCGATGAAATGCACACACGAAGCTACTATTCCTTATTTCGAGACGTGATGTTATGTAAGTTCGACAATCTTATTTTACACCGTAAAACACCTGAATATGCACAATTCCAATGGAAATACACCACAAAAATGCTTGAGGAAGCTCGATGAAATGCACGCACGAAGCTACTATGTCTTAGTTCGAGCCGTGATGTCATCAAAGTGCGACAATCTAATTTTACACCGTAAAACAACTGAATATGCACAATTCCAATAAAAACACACCACAAAAATGCTTGTGGAAGCTCGATGAAATGCACGCATGAAGCTACTATTCCTAGTTCAAGCCGTGATGTCATCAAAGTTTGACAATCATATTTTACACCGTAAAACACCGGAATATGCACATTTCCAATGGAAACACACCACAAAAATGCTTGTGGAAGCTCGATGAAATGCACGCACGAAGCCACAATTCCTTAGTTCGAGCCGTGATGTCATCAAAGTGCGACTATCTAATTTTACACTGTAAAACACCAGAATATGCACAATTTTTAAAGAAACACACCACAAGAATGCTTGTGGTAGCTCGATGAAATGCACGCACAAAGCTACTGTTCCTTATTTCGAGCCGTGATGTCATCAAAGTTCGACAATTTTATTTTACACCGTAAAACACCTGAATATGCACAATTCCAATGGAAATACACCACAAAAATGCTTGTGGAAGCTCGATGAAATGCACGCACAAAGCTACTGTTCCTAAGTTCGAGCCATGATGTCATCAAAGTTCGATGATCTTATTATACACCTTAAAACACCTGAATATGCACAATTCCAATGGAAATACACCACAAAAATGCTTGTGGTAGCTCGATGAAATGCACGCACGAAGCTACTATTCCTTAGTTCGAGCCGTGATGTGATCAAAGTGCGACTATCTAATTTTACACCATAAAACAACAGAATATGCACAATTCCAATGGAAACACACCACAAAAATGCTTGTGGAAGCTCGATGAAATACACGCACGAAGCTACTTATCCTTAGTTCGAGCCGTGATGTCATCAAAGTGCGACAGTCTAATTTTACACCGTAAAACACCTGAATATGCACAATTCCAATGGAAACACACCACAAAAATGCTTGTGGAAGCTCGATGAAATGCACGCATGAAGCTACTATTCCTAGTTCAAGCCGTGATGTCATCAAAGTTCGACAATCATATTTTACACCGTAAAACACCTGAATATGCACATTTCTAATGGAAACACACCACAAAAATGCTTGTGGAAGCTCGATGAAATGCACGCACGAAGCCACTATTCCTTAGTTCAAGCCGTGATGTCATCAAAGTTCGACAATCTTATTTTACACCGTAAAACACCTGAATATGCACAATTCCAATGGAAATACACCACAAAAATGCTTGTGGAAGCTCGATGAAATGCACACATGAAGCTAGTATTCCTTAGTTCGAGACGTGATGTCAAACAAAGTTCGACAATCATATATTACACCATAAAACACCTGAATATGCACAATTCCAATGGAAATACACCACAAAAATGCTTGTGGAAGCTCGATGAAATGCACGCACGAAGCTACTATGTCTTAGTTCGAGCCGTGATGTCATCAAAGTGCGACTATCTAATTTTACACCGTAAAACACCTGAATATGCACAATTTTAAAAGAAATACACCACAAAAATGCTTGTGGAAGCTTGATGAAATGCACGCACAAAGCTACTGTTCCTAAGTTCGAGCCATGATGTCATCAAAGTTCGATAATCTTATTATACACTGTAAAACACCTGAATATGCACAATTCCAATGGAAATACACCACAAAAATGCTTGTGGAAGCTCGATGAAATGCACGCACGAAGGTACTATTCCTTAGTTCGAGAAGTGATGTCATCAAAGTGTGACTATCTAATTTTACACTGAAAAGCAACAGAATATGCACAATTTTTAAAGAAACACACCACAAAAATGCTTGTGGTAGCTCGATGAAAAGCACGCACAAAGCTGATGTTCCTAATTTCGAGCCGTGATGTCATCAAAGTTCGACAATCTTATTTTACACCGTAAAACACCTGAATATGCACAATTCCAATGGAAATACTCCACAACAATGCTTGTGGAAGCTCGATGAAATGCACGCATGAAGCTACTATTCCTTAGTTCGAGCCGTGATGTCATCAAAGTTCGACAATCATATTTATCATGGGAAAACACCTGAATATGCACATTTCCAATGAAAAACACCACAAAAATGCTTGTGGAAGCTCGATGAAATGCACACACGAAGCTACTATTCCTTATTTCGAGACGTGATGTTATGTAAGTTCGACAATCTTATTTTACACCGTAAAACACCTGAATATGCACAATTCCAATGGAAATACACCACAAAAATGCTTGAGGAAGCTCGATGAAATGCACGCACGAAGCTACTATGTCTTAGTTCGAGCCGTGATGTCATCAAAGTGCGACTAACTAATTTTACACCTTAAAACACCTGAATATGCACAATTTTAAAAGAAACACACCACAAAAATGCTTGTGGTAGCTTGATGAAATGCATGCACGAAGCTACTATTCCTTAGTTCGAGCCGTGATGTCATCAAAGTGCGACAATCTAATTTTACACCGTAAAACAACTGAATATGCACAATTCCAATAAAAACACAACACAAAAATGCTTGTGGAAGCTCGATGAAATGCACGCATGAAGCTACTATTCCTAGTTCAAGCCGTGATGTCATCAAAGTTTGACAATCATATTTTACACCGTAAAACACCGGAATATGCACATTTCCAATGGAAACACACCACAAAAATGCTTGTGGAAGCTCGATGAAATGCACGCACGAAGCCACAATTCCTTAGTTCGAGCCGTGATGTCATCAAAGTGCGACTATCTAATTTTACACTGTAAAACACCAGAATATGCACAATTTTTAAAGAAACACACCACAAGAATGCTTGTGGTAGCTCGATGAAATGCACGCACAAAGCTACTGTTCCTTATTTCGAGCCGTGATGTCATCAAAGTTCGACAATTTTATTTTACACCGTAAAACACCTGAATATGCACAATTCCAATGGAAATACACCACAAAAATGCTTGTGGAAGCTCGATGAAATGCACGCACGAAGCTAATATTCCTAAGTTCGAGCCGTGATGTCATCAAAGTGCGACTATCTAATTTTACACCGTAAAACACCTGAATATGCACAATTTTTAAAAGAAATACACCACAAAAATGCTTGTGGAAGCTCGATGAAATGCACGCACAAAGCTACTGTTCCTAAGTTCGAGCCGTGATGTCATCAAAGTTCGATAATCTTATTTTACACAGTGAAACACCTGAATATGCACAATTCCAATGGAAATACACCACAAAAATGCTTGTGGAAGCTCGATGAAATGCACGCATGAAGCTACTATTCCTAGTTCAAGCCGTGATGTCATCAAAGTTCGACAATCATATTTTACACCGTAAAACACCTGAATATGCACATTTCTAATGGAAACACACCACAAAAATGCTTGTGGAAGCTCGATGAAATGCACGCACGAAGCAACTATTCCTTAGTTCAAGCCGTGATGTCATCAAAGTGTGACTATCTAATTTTACACCGTAAAACACCTGAATATGCACAATTTTTAAAGAAACACACCACAAAAATGCTTGTGGTAGCTCGATGAAATGCACGCACAAAGCTACTGTTCCTAATTTCGAGCCGTGATGTCATCAAAGTTCGACAATCTTATTTTACACCGTAAAACACCTGAATATGCACAATTCCAATGGAAATACACCACAAAAATGCTTGTGGAAGCTCGATGAAAAGCACGCACGAAGCTTCTATATCTTAGATCGACCCGTGATGTCATCAAAGTGCGACTATCTAATTTTACACCGTAAAACACCTGAATATGCACAATTTTAAAAGAAATACGCCACAAAAATGCTTGTGGAAGCTCGATGAAATGCACGCACAAACCTACTGTTCCTAAGTTCGAGCCGTGATGTCATCAAAGTTCGACAATCTTATTTTACACCTTGAAACACCTGAATATGCACAATTCCAATGGAAATACACCACAAAAAAGCTTGTGGAAGGTCGATGAAATGCACGCATGAAGCTACTATTCCTAGTTCAAGCCGTGATGTCATCAAAGATCGACAATCATATTTTACACCATAAAACTCCTGAATATGCACATTTCCAATGGAAACACACCACAAAAATGCTTGTGGAAGCTCGATGAAATGCACGCACGAAGCCACAATTCCTTAGTTCGAGCCGTGATGTCATCAAATTGCGACTATCTAATTTTACACTGTAAAACACCAGAATATGCACAATTTTTAAAGAAACACACCACAAGAATGCTTGTGGTAGCTCAATGAAATGCACGCACAAAGCTACTGTTCCTAATTTCGAGCCGTGATGTCATCAAAGTTCGACAATCTTATTTTACACCGTAAAACACCTGAATATGCACAATTCCAATGGAAATACACCACAAAAATGCTTGTGGAAGCTCGATGAAATGCACGCATGAAGCTACTATTCCTTAGTTCGAGCCGTGATGTCATCAAAGTTCGACAATAATATTTTACACCATAAAACACCTGAATATGCACAATTCCAATGGAAATACACCACAAAAATGCTTGTGGAAGCTTGATGAAATGCACTCACGAAGCTACTATTCCTAAGTTCGAGCCGTGATGTCATCAAAGTGCGACTATCTAATTTTACACCGTAAAACACCTGAATATGCACAATTTTAAAAGAAATACACCACAAAAATGCTTGTGGAAGCTCGATGAAATGCACGCACAAAGCTACTGTTCATAAGTTCGAGCCATGATGTCATCAAAGTTCGATGATCTTATTATAAACCTTAAAACACCTGAATATGCACAATTCCAATGGAAATACACCACAAAAATGCTTGTGGTAGCTCGATGAAATGCACGCACAAAGCTACTATTCCTAGTTCAAGCCGTGATGTCATCAAAGATCGACAATCATATTTTACACCGTAAAACACCTGAATATGCACATTTCCAATGGAAACACACCACAAAAATGCTTGTGGAAGCTCGATGAAATGCACGCACGAAGCCACAATTCCTTAGTTCGAGCCGTGATGTCATCAAAGTGCGACTATCTAATTTTACACTGTAAAACACCAGAATATGCACAATTTTTAAAGAAACACACCACAAAAATGCTTGTGGTAGCTCGATGAAATGCACGCACAAAGCTACTGTTCCTAATTTCGAGCCGTGATGTCATCAAAGTTCGACAATCTTATTTTACACCGTAAAACACCTGAATATGCACAATTTTAAAAGAAATACATCACAAAAATACTTGTGGAAGCTCGATGAAATGCAAGCACAAAGCTACTGTCCCTAAGTTTGAGCCGTGATGTCATCAAAGTTCGACAATCATATTTTACACCTTAAAACACCTGAATATGCACATTTCTAATGGAAACACACCACAAAAATGCTTGTGGAAGCTCGATGAAATGCACGCACGAAGCAACTATTCCTTAGTTCAAGCCGTGATGTCATCAAAGTGCGACTATCTAATTTTACGCCGTAAAACACCTGAAAATGCACAATTTTTAAAGAAACACACCACAAAAATGCTTGTGGTAGCTCGATGAAATGCACGCACAAAGCTACTGTTCCTAATTTCGAGACGTGATGTCATCAAAGTTCGACAATCTTATTTTACACCGTAAAACACCTGAATATGCACAATTCCAATGGAAATACACCACAAAAATGCTTGTGGAAGCTCGATGAAATGCACGCACGAAGCTTCTATGTCTTAGATCGACCCGTGATGTCATCAAAGTGCGACTATCTAATTTTACACCGTAAAACACCTGAATATGCTCAATTTTAAAAGAAATACACCAGAAAAATGCTTGTGGAAGCTCGATGAAATGCATGCACGAAGCTAATATTCCTTAGTTCGAGCCGTGATGTCATCAAAGTGCGACTATCTAATTTTACACCGTAAAACACCTGAATATGCACAATTTTAAAAGAAATACACCACAAAAATGCTTGTGGAAGCTCGATGAAATGCACGCACAAAGCTACTATTCCTAAGTTCGAGCCGTGATGTCATCAAAGTTCGACAATCTTATTTTACACCGTGAAACACCTGAATATGCACAATTCCAATGGAAATACACCACAAAAATGCTTGTGGAAGCTCGATGAAATGCACGCATGAAGCTACTATTCCTAGTTCAAGCCGTGATGTCATCAAAGATCGACAATCTTATTTTACACCGTAAAACACCTGAATATGCACAATTCCAATGGAAATACACCACAAAAATGCTTGTGGAAGCTCGATGAAATGCACGCATGAAGCTACTATTCCTTAGTTCAAGCCGTGATGTCATCAAAGTTCGACAATCATATTTTACACCATAAAACACCTGAATATGCACAATTCCAATGGAAATACACCACAAAAATGCTTTTGGAAGCTTGATGAAATGCACACACGAAGCTACTATTCCTAAGTTCGAGCCGTGATGTCATCAAAGTGCGACTATCTAATTTTACACCGTAAAACACCTGAATATGCACAATTTTAAAAGAAATACACCACAAAAATGCTTGTGGAAGCTCGATGAAATGCACGCACAAAGCTACTGTTCATAAGTTCGAGCCATGATGTCATCAAAGTTCGATGATCTTATTATACACCTTAAAACACCTGAATATGCACAATTCCAATGGAAATACACCACAAAAATGCTTGTGGTAGCTCGATGAAATGCACGCACGAAGCTACTATTCCTAGTTCAAGCCGTGATGTCATCAAAGATCGACAATCATATTTTACACCGTAAAACACCTGAATATGCACATTTCCAATGGAAACACACCACAAAAATGCTTGTGGAAGCTCGATGAAATGCACGCACGAAGCCACAATTCCTTAGTTCGAGCCGTGATGTCATCAAAGTGCGACTATCTAATTTTACACTGTAAAACACCAGAATATGCACAATTTTTAAAGAAACACACCACAAAAATGCTTGTGGTAGCTCGATGAAATGCACGCACAAAGCTACTGTTCCTAATTTTGAGCCGTGATGTCATCAAAGTTCGACAATCTTATTTTACACCGTAAAACACCTGAATATGCACAATTTTAAAAGAAATACATCACAAAAATACTTGTGGAAGCTCGATGAAATGCAAGCACAAAGCTACTGTCCCTAAGTTTGAGCCGTGATGTCATCAAAGTTCGACAATCATATTTTACACCGTAAAACACCTGAATATGCACATTTCTAATGGAAACACACCACAAAAATGCTTGTGGAAGCTCGATGAAATGCACGCACGAAGCAACTATTCCTTAGTTCAAGCCGTGATGTCATCAAAGTGCGACTATCTAATTTTACACCGTAAAACACCTGAAAATGCACAATTTTTAAAGAAACACACCACAAAAATGCTTGTGGTAGCTCGATGAAATGCACGCACAAAGCTACTGTTCCTAATTTCGAGACGTGATGTCATCAAAGTTCGACAATCTTATTTTACACCGTAAAACACCTGAATATGCACAATTCCAATGGAAATACACCACAAAAATGCTTGTGGAAGCTCGATGAAATGCACGCACGAAGCTTCTATGTCTTAGATCGACCCGTGATGTCATCAAAGTGCGAATATCTAATTTTACACCGTAAAACACCTGAATATGCTCAATTTTAAAAGAAATACACCAGAAAAATGCTTGTGGAAGCTCGATGAAATGCATGCACGAAGCTAATATTCCTTAGTTCGAGCCGTGATGTCATCAAAGTGCGACTATCTAATTTTACACCGTAAAACACCTGAATATGCACAATTTTAAAAGAAATACACCACAAAAATGCTTGTGGAAGCTCGATGAAATGCACGCACAAAGCTACTATTCCTAAGTTCGAGCCGTGATGTCATCAAAGTTCGACAATCTTATTTTACACCGTGAAACACCTGAATATGCACAATTCCAATGGAAATACACCACAAAAATGCTTGTGGAAGCTCGATGAAATGCACGCATGAAGCTACTATTCCTAGTTCAAGCCGTGATGTCATCAAAGATCGACAATCTTATTTTACACCGTAAAACACCTGAATATGCACAATTCCAATGGAAATACACCACAAAAATGCTTGTGGAAGCTTGATGAAATGCACGCATGAAGCTACTATTCCTTAGTTCAAGCCGTGATGTCATCAAAGTTCGACAATCATATTTTACACCATAAAACACCTGAATATGCACAATTCCAATGGAAATACACCACAAAAATGCTTGTGGAAGCTTGATGAAATGCACACACGAAGCTACTATTCCTAAGTTTGAGCCGTGATGTCATCAAAGTGCGACTATCTAATTTTACACCGTAAAACACCTGAATATGCACAATTTTAAAAGAAATACACCACAAATATGCTTGTGGAAGCTCGATGAAATGCACGCACAAAGCTACTGTTCCTAAGTTCGAGCCATGATGTCATCAAAGTTCGATGATCTTATTATACACCTTAAAACACCTGAATATGCACAATTCCAATGGAAATATACCACAAAAATGCTTGTGGTAGCTCGATGAAATGCACGCACGAAGCTACTATTCCTTAGTTCGAGCCGTGATGTCATCAAAGTGCGACAATCTAATTTTACACCGTAAAACAACAGAATATGCACAATTCCAATGGAAACACACCACAAAAATGCTTGTGGAAGCTCGATGAAATGCACGCACGAAGCTACTTATCCTTAGTTCGAGCCGTGATGTCATCAAAGTGCGACAGTCTAATTTTACACCGTAAAACACCTGAATATGCACAATTCCAATGGAAACACACCACAAAAATGCTTGTGGAAGCTCGATGAAATGCACGCATGAAGCTACTATTCCTAGTTCAAGCCGTGATGTCATTAAAGTTCGACAATCATATTTTACACCGTAAAACACCTGAATATGCACATTTCTAATGGAAACACACCACAAAAATGCTTGTGGAAGCTCGATGAAATGCACGCACGAAGCCACTATTCCTTAGTTCAAGCCGTGATGTCATCAAAGTTCGACAATCTTATTTTACACCGTAAAACACCTGAATATGCACAATTCCAATGGAAATACACCACAAAAATGCTTGTGGAAGCTCGATGAAATGCACACATGAAGCTAGTATTCCTTAGTTCGAGACGTGATGTCATCAAAGTTCGACAATCATATATTACACCATAAAACACCTGAATATGCACAATTCCAATGGAAATACACCACAAAAATGCTTGTGGAAGCTCGATGAAATGCACGCACGAAGCTACTATGTCTTAGTTCGAGCCGTGATGTCATCAAAGTGCGACTATCTAATTTTACACCGTAAAACACCTGAATATGCACAATTTTAAAAGAAATACACCACAAAAATGCTTGTGGAAGCTTGATGAAATGCACGCACAAAGCTACTGTTCCTAAGTTCGAGCCATGATGTCATCAAAGTTCGATAATCTTATTATACACCGTAAAACACCTGAATATGCACAATTCCAATGGAAATACACCACAAAAATGCTTGTGGAAGCTCGATGAAATGCACGCATGAAGCTACTATTCCTAGTTCAAGCCGTGATGTCATCAAAGATCGACAATCTTATTTTACACCGTAAAACACCTGAATATGCACAATTCCAATGGAAATACACCACAAAAATGCTTGTGGAAGCTTGATGAAATGCACGCATGAAGCTACTATTCCTTAGTTCAAGCCGTGATGTCATCAAAGTTCGACAATCATATTTTACACCATAAAACACCTGAATATGCACAATTCCAATGGAAACACACCACAAAAATGCTTGTGGAAGCTCGATGAAATGCACGCACGAAGCAACTATTCCTTAGTTCAAGCCGTGATGTCATCAAAGTGCGACTATCTAATTTTACACCGTAAAACACCTGAAAATGCACAATTTTTAAAGAAACACACCACAAAAATGCTTGTGGTAGCTCGATGAAATGCACGCACAAAGCTACTGTTCCTAATTTCGAGACGTGATGTCATCAAAGTTCGACAATCTTATTTTACACCGTAAAACACCTGAATATGCACAATTCCAATGGAAACACACCACAAAAATGCTTGTGGAAGCTCGATGAAATGCACGCACGAAGCTTCTATGTCTTAGATCGACCCGTGATGTCATCAAAGTGCGACTATCTAATTTTACACCGTAAAACACCTGAATATGCTCAATTTTAAAAGAAATACACCAGAAAAATGCTTGTGGAAGCTCGATGAAATGCATGCACGAAGCTAATATTCCTTAGTTCGAGCCGTGATGTCATCAAAGTGCGACTATCTAATTTTACACCGTAAAACACCTGAATATGCACAATTTTAAAAGAAATACACCACAAAAATGCTTGTGGAAGCTCGATGAAATGCACGCACAAAGCTACTATTCCTAAGTTCGAGCCGTGATGTCATCAAATTTCGACAATCTTATTTTACACCGTGAAACACCTGAATATGCACAATTCCAATGGAAATACACCACAAAAATGCTTGTGGAAGCTCGATGAAATGCACGCATGAAGCTACTATTCCTAGTTCAAGCCGTGATGTCATCAAAGATCGACAATCTTATTTTACACCGTAAAACACCTGAATATGCACAATTCCAATGGAAATACACCACAAAAATGCTTGTGGAAGCTTGATGAAATGCACGCATGAAGCTACTATTCCTTAGTTCAAGCCGTGATGTCATCAAAGTTCGACAATCATATTTTACACCATAAAACACCTGAATATGCACAATTCCAATGGAAATACACCACAAAAATGCTTGTGGAAGCTTGATGAAATGCACACACGAAGCTACTATTCCTAAGTTCGAGCCGTGATGTCATCAAAGTGCGACTATCTAATTTTACACCGTAAAACACCTGAATATGCACAATTTTAAAAGAAATACACCACAAAAATGCTTGTGGAAGCTCGATGAAATGCACGCACAAAGCTACTGTTCATAAGTTCGAGCCATGATGTCATCAAAGTTCGATGATCTTATTATACACCTTAAAACACCTGAATATGCACAATTCCAATGGAAATACACCACAAAAATGCTTGTGGTAGCTCGATGAAATGCACGCACGAAGCTACTATTCCTAGTTCAAGCCGTGATGTCATCAAAGATCGACAATCATATTTTACACCGTAAAACACCTGAATATGCACATTTCCAATGGAAACACACCACAAAAATGCTTGTGGAAGCTCGATGAAATGCACGCACGAAGCCACAATTCCTTAGTTCGAGCCGTGATGTCATCAAAGTGCGACTATCTAATTTTACACTGTAAAACACCAGAATATGCACAATTTTTAAAGAAACACACCACAAAAATGCTTGTGGTAGCTCGATGAAATGCACGCACAAAGCTACTGTTCCTAATTTTGAGCCGTGATGTCATCAAAGTTCGACAATCTTATTTTACACCGTAAAACACCTGAATATGCACAATTTTAAAAGAAATACATCACAAAAATACTTGTGGAAGCTCGATGAAATGCAAGCACAAAGCTACTGTCCCTAAGTTTGAGCCGTGATGTCATCAAAGTTCGACAATCATATTTTACACCGTAAAACACCTGAATATGCACATTTCTAATGGAAACACACCACAAAAATGCTTGTGGAAGCTCGATGAAATGCACGCACGAAGCAACTATTCCTTAGTTCAAGCCGTGATGTCATCAAAGTGCGACTATCTAATTTTACACCGTAAAACACCTGAAAATGCACAATTTTTAAAGAAACACACCACAAAAATGCTTGTGGAAGCTCGATGAAATGCACGCACAAAGCTACTGTTCCTAATTTCGAGACGTGATGTCATCAAAGTTCGACAATCTTATTTTACACCGTAAAACACCTGAATATGCACAATTCCAATGGAAATACACCACAAAAATGCTTGTGGAAGCTCGATGAAATGCACGCACGAAGCTTCTATGTCTTAGATCGACCCGTGATGTCATCAAAGTGCGACTATCTAATTTTACACCGTAAAACACCTGAATATGCTCAATTTTAAAAGAAATACACCAGAAAAATGCTTGTGGAAGCTCGATGAAATGCATGCACGAAGCTAATATTCCTTAGTTCGAGCCGTGATGTCATCAAAGTGCGACTATCTAATTTTACACCGTAAAACACCTGAATATGCACAATTTTAAAAGAAATACACCACAAAAATGCTTGTGGAAGCTCGATGAAATGCACGCACAAAGCTACTATTCCTAAGTTCGAGCCGTGATGTCATCAAAGTTCGACAATCTTATTTTACACCGTGAAACACCTGAATATGCACAATTCCAATGGAAATACACCACAAAAATGCTTGTGGAAGCTCGATGAAATGCACGCATGAAGCTACTATTCCTAGTTCAAGCCGTGATGTCATCAAAGATCGACAATCTTATTTTACACCGTAAAACACCTGAATATGCACAATTCCAATGGAAATACACCACAAAAATGCTTGTGGAAGCTTGATGAAATGCACGCATGAAGCTACTATTCCTTAGTTCAAGCCGTGATGTCATCAAAGTTCGACAATCATATTTTACACCATAAAACACCTGAATATGCACAATTCCAATGGAAATACACCACAAAAATGCTTGTGGAAGCTTGATGAAATGCACACACGAAGCTACTATTCCTAAGTTTGAGCCGTGATGTCATCAAAGTGCGACTATCTAATTTTACACCGTAAAACACCTGAATATGCACAATTTTAAAAGAAATACACCACAAATATGCTTGTGGAAGCTCGATGAAATGCACGCACAAAGCTACTGTTCCTAAGTTCGAGCCATGATGTCATCAAAGTTCGATGATCTTATTATACACCTTAAAACACCTGAATATGCACAATTCCAATGGAAATATACCACAAAAATGCTTGTGGTAGCTCGATGAAATGCACGCACGAAGCTACTATTCCTTAGTTCGAGCCGTGATGTCATCAAAGTGCGACAATCTAATTTTACACCGTAAAACAACAGAATATGCACAATTCCAATGGAAACACACCACAAAAATGCTTGTGGAAGCTCGATGAAATGCACGCACGAAGCTACTTATCCTTAGTTCGAGCCGTGATGTCATCAAAGTGCGACAGTCTAATTTTACACCGTAAAACACCTGAATATGCACAATTCCAATGGAAACACACCACAAAAATGCTTGTGGAAGCTCGATGAAATGCACGCATGAAGCTACTATTCCTAGTTCAAGCCGTGATGTCATTAAAGTTCGACAATCATATTTTACACCGTAAAACACCTGAATATGCACATTTCTAATGGAAACACACCACAAAAATGCTTGTGGAAGCTCGATGAAATGCACGCACGAAGCCACTATTCCTTAGTTCAAGCCGTGATGTCATCAAAGTTCGACAATCTTATTTTACACCGTAAAACACCTGAATATGCACAATTCCAATGGAAATACACCACAAAAATGCTTGTGGAAGCTCGATGAAATGCACACATGAAGCTAGTATTCCTTAGTTCGAGACGTGATGTCATCAAAGTTCGACAATCATATATTACACCATAAAACACCTGAATATGCACAATTCCAATGGAAATACACCACAAAAATGCTTGTGGAAGCTCGATGAAATGCACGCACGAAGCTACTATGTCTTAGTTCGAGCCGTGATGTCATCAAAGTGCGACTATCTAATTTTACACCGTAAAACACCTGAATATGCACAATTTTAAAAGAAATACACCACAAAAATGCTTGTGGAAGCTTGATGAAATGCACGCACAAAGCTACTGTTCCTAAGTTCGAGCCATGATGTCATCAAAGTTCGATAATCTTATTATACACCGTAAAACACCTGAATATGCACAATTCCAATGGAAATACACCACAAAAATGCTTGTGGAAGCTCGATGAAATGCACGCATGAAGCTACTATTCCTAGTTCAAGCCGTGATGTCATCAAAGATCGACAATCTTATTTTACACCGTAAAACACCTGAATATGCACAATTCCAATGGAAATACACCACAAAAATGCTTGTGGAAGCTTGATGAAATGCACGCATGAAGCTACTATTCCTTAGTTCAAGCCGTGATGTCATCAAAGTTCGACAATCATATTTTACACCATAAAACACCTGAATATGCACAATTCCAATGGAAATACACCACAAAAATGCTTGTGGAAGCTTGATGAAATGCACACACGAAGCTACTATTCCTAAGTTTGAGCCGTGATGTCATCAAAGTGCGACTATCTAATTTTACACCGTAAAACACCTGAATATGCACAATTTTAAAAGAAATACACCACAAATATGCTTGTGGAAGCTCGATGAAATGCACGCACAAAGCTACTGTTCCTAAGTTCGAGCCATGATGTCATCAAAGTTCGATGATCTTATTATACACCTTAAAACACCTGAATATGCACAATTCCAATGGAAATATACCACAAAAATGCTTGTGGTAGCTCGATGAAATGCACGCACGAAGCTACTATTCCTTAGTTCGAGCCGTGATGTCATCAAAGTGCGACAATCTAATTTTACACCGTAAAACAACAGAATATGCACAATTCCAATGGAAACACACCACAAAAATGCTTGTGGAAGCTCGATGAAATGCACGCATGAAGCTACTATTCCTTAGTTCAAGCCGTGATGTCATCAAAGTTCGACAATCATATTTTACACCATAAAACACCTGAATATGCACATTTCCAATGGAAACACACCACAAAAATGCTTGTGGAAGCTCGATGAAATGCACGCACGAAGCCACAATTCCTTAGTTCGAGCCGTGATGTCATCAAAGTGCGACTATCTAATTTTACACTGTAAAACACCAGAATATGCACAATTTTTAAAGAAACACACCACAAAAATGCTTGTGGTAGCTCGATGAAATGCACGCACAAAGCTACTGTTCCTAATTTTGAGCCGTGATGTCATCAAAGTTCGACAATCTTATTTTACACCGTAAAACACCTGAATATGCACAATTTTAAAAGAAATACATCACAAAAATACTTGTGGAAGCTCGATGAAATGCAAGCACAAAGCTACTGTCCCTAAGTTTGAGCCGTGATGTCATCAAAGTTCGACAATCATATTTTACACCGTAAAACACCTGAATATGCACATTTCTAATGGAAACACACCACAAAAATGCTTGTGGAAGCTCGATGAAATGCACGCACGAAGCAACTATTCCTTAGTTCAAGCCGTGATGTCATCAAAGTGCGACTATCTAATTTTACACCGTAAAACACCTGAAAATGCACAATTTTTAAAGAAACACACCACAAAAATGCTTGTGGTAGCTCGATGAAATGCACGCACAAAGCTACTGTTCCTAATTTCGAGACGTGATGTCATCAAAGTTCGACAATCTTATTTTACACCGTAAAACACCTGAATATGCACAATTCCAATGGAAATACACCACAAAAATGCTTGTGGAAGCTCGATGAAATGCACGCACGAAGCTTCTATGTCTTAGATCGACCTGTGATGTCATCAAAGTGCGACTATCTAATTTTACACCGTAAAACACCTGAATATGCTCAATTTTAAAAGAAATACACCAGAAAAATGCTTGTGGAAGCTCGATGAAATGCATGCACGAAGCTAATATTCCTTAGTTCGAGCCGTGATGTCATCAAAGTGCGACTATCTAATTTTACACCGTAAAACACCTGAATATGCACAATTTTAAAAGAAATACACCACAAAAATGCTTGTGGAAGCTCGATGAAATGCACGCACAAAGCTACTATTCCTAAGTTCGAGCCGTGATGTCATCAAAGTTCGACAATCTTATTTTACACCGTGAAACACCTGAATATGCACAATTCCAATGGAAATACACCACAAAAATGCTTGTGGAAGCTCGATGAAATGCACGCATGAAGCTACTATTCCTAGTTCAAGCCGTGATGTCATCAAAGATCGACAATCTTATTTTACACCGTAAAACACCTGAATATGCACAATTCCAATGGAAATACACCACAAAAATGCTTGTGGAAGCTTGATGAAATGCACGCATGAAGCTACTATTCCTTAGTTCAAGCCGTGATGTCATCAAAGTTCGACAATCATATTTTACACCATAAAACACCTGAATATGCACAGTTCCAATGGAAATACACCACAAAAATGCTTGTGGAAGCTTGATGAAATGCACACACGAAGCTACTATTCCTAAGTTTGAGCCGTGATGTCATCAAAGTGCGACTATCTAATTTTACACCGTAAAACACCTGAATATGCACAATTTTAAAAGAAATACACCACAAATATGCTTGTGGAAGCTCGATGAAATGCACGCACAAAGCTACTGTTCCTAAGTTCGAGCCATGATGTCATCAAAGTTCGATGATCTTATTATACACCTTAAAACACCTGAATATGCACAATTCCAATGGAAATATACCACAAAAATGCTTGTGGTAGCTCGATGAAATGCACGCACGAAGCTACTATTCCTTAGTTCGAGCCGTGATGTCATCAAAGTGCGACAATCTAATTTTACACCGTAAAACAACAGAATATGCACAATTCCAATGGAAACACACCACAAAAATGCTTGTGGAAGCTCGATGAAATGCACGCACGAAGCTACTTATCCTTAGTTCGAGCCGTGATGTCATCAAAGTGCGACAGTCTAATTTTACACCGTAAAACACCTGAATATGCACAATTCCAATGGAAACACACCACAAAAATGCTTGTGGAAGCTCGATGAAATGCACGCATGAAGCTACTATTCCTAGTTCAAGCCGTGATGTCATTAAAGTTCGACAATCATATTTTACACCGTAAAACACCTGAATATGCACATTTCTAATGGAAACACACCACAAAAATGCTTGTGGAAGCTCGATGAAATGCACGCACGAAGCCACTATTCCTTAGTTCAAGCCGTGATGTCATCAAAGTTCGACAATCTTATTTTACACCGTAAAACACCTGAATATGCACAATTCCAATGGAAATACACCACAAAAATGCTTGTGGAAGCTCGATGAAATGCACACATGAAGCTAGTATTCCTTAGTTCGAGACGTGATGTCATCAAAGTTCGACAATCATATATTACACCATAAAACACCTGAATATGCACAATTCCAATGGAAATACACCACAAAAATGCTTGTGGAAGCTCGATGAAATGCACGCACGAAGCTACTATGTCTTAGTTCGAGCCGTGATGTCATCAAAGTGCGACTATCTAATTTTACATCGTATAACACCTGAATATGCACAATTTTAAAAGAAATACACCACAAAAATGCTTGTGGAAGCTTGATGAAATGCACGCACAAAGCTACTGTTCCTAAGTTCGAGCCATGATGTCATCAAAGTTCGATAATCTTATTATACACCGTAAAACACCTGAATATGCACAATTCCAATGGAAATACACCACATAAATGCTTGTGGAAGCTCGATGAAATGCACGCATGAAGCTACTATTCCTAGTTCAAGCCGTGATGTCATCAAAGATCGACAATCTTATTTTACACCGTAAAACACCTGAATATGCACAATTCCAATGGAAATACACCACAAAAATGCTTGTGGAAGCTTGATGAAATGCACGCATGAAGCTACTATTCCTTAGTTCAAGCCGTGATGTCATCAAAGTTCGACAATCATATTTTACACCATAAAACACCTGAATATGCACAATTCCAATGGAAATACACCACAAAAATGCTTGTGGAAGCTTGATGAAATGCACACACGAAGCTACTATTCCTAAGTTTGAGCCGTGATGTCATCAAAGTGCGACTATCTAATTTTACACCGTAAAACACCTGAATATGCACAATTTTAAAAGAAATACACCACAAATATGCTTGTGGAAGCTCGATGAAATGCACGCACAAAGCTACTGTTCCTAAGTTCGAGCCATGATGTCATCAAAGTTCGATGATCTTATTATACACCTTAAAACACCTGAATATGCACAATTCCAATGGAAATATACCACAAAAATGCTTGTGGTAGCTCGATGAAATGCACGCACGAAGCTACTATTCCTTAGTTCGAGCCGTGATGTCATCAAAGTGCGACAATCTAATTTTACACCGTAAAACAACAGAATATGCACAATTCCAATGGAAACACACCACAAAAATGCTTGTGGAAGCTCGATGAAATGCACGCACGAAGCTACTTATCCTTAGTTCGAGCCGTGATGTCATCAAAGTGCGACAGTCTAATTTTACACCGTAAAACACCTGAATATGCACAATTCCAATGGAAACACACCACAAAAATGCTTGTGGAAGCTCGATGAAATGCACGCATGAAGCTACTATTCCTAGTTCAAGCCGTGATGTCATTAAAGTTCGACAATCATATTTTACACCGTAAAACACCTGAATATGCACATTTCTAATGGAAACACACCACAAAAATGCTTGTGGAAGCTCGATGAAATGCACGCACGAAGCCACTATTCCTTAGTTCAAGCCGTGATGTCATCAAAGTTCGACAATCTTATTTTACACCGTAAAACACCTGAATATGCACAATTCCAATGGAAATACACCACAAAAATGCTTGTGGAAGCTCGATGAAATGCACACATGAAGCTAGTATTCCTTAGTTCGAGACGTGATGTCATCAAAGTTCGACAATCATATATTACACCATAAAACACCTGAATATGCACAATTCCAATGGAAATACACCACAAAAATGCTTGTGGAAGCTCGATGAAATGCACGCACGAAGCTACTATGTCTTAGTTCGAGCCGTGATGTCATCAAAGTGCGACTATCTAATTTTACACCGTAAAACACCTGAATATGCACAATTTTAAAAGAAATACACCACAAAAATGCTTGTGGAAGCTTGATGAAATGCACGCACAAAGCTACTGTTCCTAAGTTCGAGCCATGATGTCATCAAAGTTCGATAATCTTATTATACACCGTAAAACACCTGAATATGCACAATTCCAATGGAAATACACCACAAAAATGCTTGTGGAAGCTCGATGAAATGCACGCACGAAGGTACTATTCCTTAGTTCGAGAAGTGATGTCATCAAAGTGCGACTATCTAATTTTACACTGAAAAGCAACAGAATATGCACAATTTTTAAAGAAACACACCACAAAAATGCTTGTGGTAGCTCGATGAAAAGCACGCACAAAGCTACTGTTCCTAATTTCGAGCCGTGATGTCATCAAAGTTCGACAATCTTATTTTACACCGTAAAACACCTGAATATGCACAATTCCAATGGAAATACTCCACAACAATGCTTGTGGAAGCTCGATGAAATGCACGCATGAAGCTACTATTCCTTAGTTCGAGCCGTGATGTCATCAAAGTTCGACAATCATATTTATCATGGGAAAACACCTGAATATGCACATTTCCAATGAAAAACACCACAAAAATGCTTGTGGAAGCTCGATGAAATGCATACACGAAGCTACTATTCCTTATTTCGAGACGTGATGTCATGTAAGTTCGACAATCTTATTTTACACCGTAAAACACCTGAATATGCACAATTCCAATGGAAATACACCACAAAAATGCTTGAGGAAGCTCGATGAAATGCACGCACGAAGCTACTATGTCTTAGTTCGAGCCGTGATGTCATCAAAGTGCGACTAACTAATTTTACACCTTAAAACACCTGAATATGCACAATTTTAAAAGAAACACACCACAAAAATGCTTGTGGTAGCTTGATGAAATGCATGCACGAAGCTACTATTCCTTAGTTCGAGCCGTGATGTCATCAAAGTGCGACAATCTAATTTTACACCGTAAAACAACTGAATATGCACAATTCCAATAAAAACACACCACAAAAATGCTTGTGGAAGCTCGATGAAATGCACGCATGAAGCTACTATTCCTAGTTCAAGCCGTGATGTCATCAAAGTTTGACAATCATATTTTACACCATAAAACACCTGAATATGCACATTTCCAATGGAAACACACCACAAAAATGCTTGTGTAAGCTCGTTGAAATGCACGCACGAAGCTACTATTCCTTAGTTCGAGCCGTGATGTCATCAAAGTGCGACTATCTAATTTTACACCGTAAAACACCTGAATATGCACAATTTTTAAAGAAACACTCCACAAAAATGCTTGTGGTAGCTCGATGAAATGCACGCACAAAGCTACTGTTCCTAATTTCGAGCCGTGATGTCATCAAAGTTCAACAATCTTATTTTACACCGTGAAACACCTGAATATGCACAATTCCAATGGAAATACACCACAAAAATGCTTGTGGAAAGTCGATGAAATGCACGCATGAAGCTACTATTCCTAGTTCAAGCCGTGATGTCATCAAAGTTCGACAATCATATTTTACACCGTAAAACACCGGAATATGCACATTTCCAATGGAAACACACCACAAAAATGCTTGTGGAATCTCGATGAAATGCACGCACGAAGCCACAATTCCTTAGTTCGAGCCGTGATGTCATCAAAGTGCGACTAACTAATTTTACACTGTAAAACACCAGAATATGCACAATTTTTAAAGAAACACACCACAAGAATGCTTGTGGTAGCTCGATGAAATGCACGCACAAAGCTACTGTTCCTTATTTCGAGCCGTGATGTCATCAAAGTTCGACAATTTTATTTTACACCGTAAAACACCTGAATATGCACAATTCCAATGGAAATACACCACAAAAATGCTTGTGGAAGCTCGATGAAATGCACGCACGAAGCTACTATTCCTAAGTTCGAGCCGTGATGTCATCAAAGTTCGACAATCATATTTTACACCATAAAACACCTGAATATGCACAATTCCAATGGAAATACACCACAAAAATGCTTGTGGAAGCTTGATGAAATGCACACACGAAGCTACTATTCCTAAGTTCGAGCCGTGATGTCATCAAAGTGTGACTATCTAATTATACACCGTAAAACACCTGAATATGCACAATTTTAAAAGAAATACACCACAAAAATGCTTGTGGAAGCTCGATGAAATGCACGCACAAAGCTACTATTCCTAAGTTCGAGCCATGATGTCATCAAAGTTCGATGATCTTATTATACACCTTAAAACTCCTGAATATGCACAATTCCAATGGAAATACACCACAAAAATGCTTGTGGTAGCTCGATGAAATGCACGCACGAAGCTACTATTCCTTAGTTCGAGCCGTGATGTCATCAAAGTGCGACAATCTAATTTTACACCGTAAAACAACAGAATATGCACAATTCCAATGGAAACACACCACAAAAATGCTTGTGGAAGCTCGATGAAATGCACGCACGAAGCTACTATTCCTTAGTTCAAGCCGTGATGTCATCAAAGTGCGACAATCTAATTTTACACCGTAAACAACAGAATATGCACAATTCCAATGGAAACACACCACAAAAATGCATGTGGAAGCTCGATGAAATGCACGCACGAAGCAACTATTCCTTAGTTCAAGCCGTGATGTCATCAAAGTGCGACTATCTAATTTTACACCGTAAAACACCTGAAAATGCACAATTTTTAAAGAAACACACCACAAAAATGCTTGTGGTAGCTCGATGAAATGCACGCACAAAGCTACTGTTCCTCGTTTCGAGACGTGATGTCATCAAAGTTCGACAATCTTATTTTACACCGTAAAACACCTGAATATGCACAATTCCAATGGAAATACACCACAAAAATGCTTGTGGAAGCTCGATGAAATGCACGCACGAAGCTTCTATGTCTTAGATCGACCCGTGATGTCATCAAAGTGCGACTATCTAATTTTACACCGTAAAACACCTGAATATGCTCAATTTTAAAAGAAATACACCAGAAAAATGCTTGTGGAAGCTCGATGAAATGCATGCACGAAGCTAATATTCCTTAGTTCGAGCCGTGATGTCATCAAAGTGCGACTATCTAATTTTACACCGTAAAACACCTGAATATGCACAATTTTAAAAGAAATACACCACAAAAATGCTTGTGGAAGCTCGATGAAATCCACGCACAAAGCTACTATTCCTAAGTTCGAGCCGTGATGTCATCAAAGTTCGACAATCTTATTTTACACCGTGAAACACCTGAATATGCACAATTCCAATGGAAATACACCACAAAAATGCTTGTGGAAGCTCGATGAAATGCACGCATGAAGCTACTATTCCTAGTTCAAGCCGTGATGTCATCAAAGATCGACAATCATATTTTACACTGTAAAACACCTGAATATGCACATTTCCAATGGAAACACACCACAAAAATGCTTGTGGAAGCTCGATGAAATGCACGCACGAAGCCACAATTCCTTAGTTCGAGCCGTGATGTCATCAAAGTGCGACTATCTAATTTTACACTGTAAAACACCAGAATATGCACAATTTTTAAAGAAACACACCACAAGAATGCTTGTGGGAGCTCGATGAAATGCACGCACAAAGCTACTGTTCCTAATTTCGAGCCGTGATGTCATCAAAGTTTGACAATCTTATTTTACACCGTAAAACACCTGAATATGCACAATTCCATTGGAAATACACCACAAAAATGCTTGTGGAAGCTCGATGAAATGCGCGCTCGAAGCTACTATTCCGAAGTTCGAGCCGTGATGTCATCAAAGTGCGACTATCTAATTTTACACCGTAAAACACCTGAATATGCACAATTTTAAAAGAAATACACCACAAAAATACTTGTGGAAGCTCGATGAAATGCAAGCACAAAGCTACTGTCCCTATGTTTGAGCCGTGATGTCATCAAAGTTCGACAATCTTATTTTACACCGTAAAACACCTGAATATGCACAATTCCAATGGAAATACACCACAAAAATGCTTGTGGAAGCTCGATGAAATGCACGCATGAAGCTACTATTCCTTAGTTCAAGCCGTGATGTCATCAAAGTTCAACAATCATATTTTACACCATAAAACACCTGAATATGCACAATTCCAATGGAAATACACCACAAAAATGCTTGTGGAAGCTTGATGAAATGCACACACGAAGCTACTATTCCTAAGTTCGAGCCGTGATGTCATCAAAGTGCGACTATCTAATTTTACACCGTAAAACACCTGAATATGCACAATTTTAAAAGAAATACACCACAAAAATACTTGTGGAAGCTCGATGAAATGCACGCACAAAGCTACTGTTCCTAAGTTCGAGCCATGATGTCATCAAAGTTCGATGATCTTATTATACACCTTAAAACACCTGAATATGCACAATTCCAATGGAAATACACCACAAAAATGCTTGTGGTAGCTCGATGAAATGCACGCACGAAGCTACTATTCCTTAGTTCGAGCCGTGATGTCATCAAAGTGCGACAATCTAATTTTACACCGTAAAACAACAGAATATGCACAATTCCAATGGAAACACACAACAAAAATGCTTGTGGAAGCTCGATGAAATGCACGCACGAAGCTACTTATCCTTAGTTCGAGCCGTGATGTCATCAAAGTGCGACAGTCTAATTTTACACCGTAAAACACCTGAATATGCACAATTCCAATGGAAACACACCACAAAAATGCTTGTGGAAGCTCGATGAAATGCACGCATGAAGCTACTATTCCTAGTTCAAGCCGTGATGTCATTAAAGTTCGACAATCATATTTTACACCGTAAAACACCTGAATATGCACATTTCTAATGGAAACACACCACAAAAATGCTTGTGGAAGCTCGATGAAATGCACGCACGAAGCCACTATTCCTTAGTTCAAGCCGTGATGTCATCAAAGTTCGACAATCTTATTTTACACCGTAAAACACCTGAATATGCACAATTCCAATGGAAATACACCACAAAAATGCTTGTGGAAGCTCGATGAAATGCACACATGAAGCTAGTATTCCTTAGTTCGAGACGTGATGTCATCAAAGTTCGACAATCATATATTACACCATAAAACACCTGAATATGCACAATTCCAATGGAAATACACCACAAAAATGCTTGTGGAAGCTCGATGAAATGCACGCACGAAGCTACTATGTCTTAGTTCGAGCCGTGATGTCATCAAAGTGCGACTATCTAATTTTACACCGTAAAACACCTGAATATGCACAATTTTAAAAGAAATACACCACAAAAATGCTTGTGGAAGCTTGATGAAATGCACGCACAAAGCTACTGTTCCTAAGTTCGAGCCATGATGTCATCAAAGTTTGATAATCTTATTATACACCGTAAAACACCTGAATATGCACAATTCCAATGGAAATACACCACAAAAATGCTTGTGGAAGCTCGATGAAATGCACGCACGAAGGTACTATTCCTTAGTTCGAGAAGTGATGTCATCAAAGTGCGACTATCTAATTTTACACTGAAAAGCAACAGAATATGCACAATTTTTAAAGAAACACACCAAAAAATGCTTGTGGTAGCTCGATGAAAAGCACGCACAAAGCTACTGTTCCTAATTTCGAGCCGTGATGTCATCAAAGTTCGACAATCTTATTTTACACCGTAAAACACCTGAATATGCACAATTCCAATGGAAATACTCCACAACAATGCTTGTGGAAGCTCGATGAAATGCACGCATGAAGCTACTATTCCTTAGTTCGAGCCGTGATGTCATCAAAGTTCGACAATCATATTTATCATGGGAAAACACCTGAATATGCACATTTCCAATGAAAAACACCACAAAAATGCTTCTGGAAGCTCGATGAAATGCACACACGAAGCTACTATTCCTTATTTCGAGACGTGATGTCATGTAAGTTCGACAATCTTATTTTACACCGTAAAACACCTGAATATTCACAATTCCAATGGAAATACACCACAAAAATGCTTGAGGAAGCTCGATGAAATGCACGCACGAAGCTACTATGTCTTAGTTCGAGCCGTGATGTCATCAAAGTGCGACTAACTAATTTTACACCTTAAAACACCTGAATATGCACAATTTTAAAAGAAACACACCACAAAAATGCTTGTGGTAGCTTGATGAAATGCATGCACGAAGCTACTATTCCTTAGTTCGAGCCGTGATGTCATCAAAGTGCGACAATCTAATTTTACACCGTAAAACAACTGAATATGCACAATTCCAATAAAAACACACCACAAAAATGCTTGTGGAAGCTCGATGAAATGCACGCATGAAGCTACTATTCCTAGTTCAAGCCGTGATGTCATCAAAGTTTGACAATCATATTTTACACCGCAAAACACCTGAATATGCACATTTCCAATGGAAACACACCACAAAAATGCTTGTGTAAGCGCGTTGAAATGCACGCACGAAGCTACTATTCCTTAGTTCGAGCCGTGATGTCATCAAAGTGCGACTATCTAATTTAACACCGTAAAACACCTGAATATGCACAATTTTTAAAGAAACACTCCACAAAAATGCTTGTGGTAGCTCGATGAAATGCACGCACAAAGCTACTGTTCCTAATTTCGAGCCGTGATGTCATCAAAGTTCGACAATCTTATTTTACACCGTGAAACACCTGAATATGCACAATTCCAATGGAAATACACCACAAAAATGCTTGTGGAAAGTCGATGAAATGCACGCATGAAGCTACTATTCCTAGTTCAAGCCGTGATGTCATCAAAGTTCGACAATCATATTTTACACCGTAAAACACCGGAATATGCACATTTCCAATGGAAACACACCACAAAAATGCTTGTGGAAGCTCGATGAAATGCACGCACGAAGCCACAATTCCTTAGTTCGAGCCGTGATGTCATCAAAGTGCGACTATCTAATTTTACACTGTAAAACACCAGAATATGCACAATTTTTAAAGAAACACACCACAAGAATGCTTGTGGTAGCTCGATGAAATGCACGCACAAAGCTACTGTTCCTTATTTCGAGCCGTGATGTCATCAAAGTTCGACAATTTTATTTTACACCGTAAAACACCTGAATATGCACAATTCCAATGGAAATACACCACAAAAATGCTTGTGGAAGCTCGATGAAATGCACGCACGAAGCTACTATTCCTAAGTTCGAGCCGTGATGTCATCAAAGTGCGACAATCATATTTTACACCGTAAAACACCTGAATATGCACATTTCTAATGGAAACACACCACAAAAATGCTTGTGGAAGCTCGATGAAATGCACGCACGAAGCAACTATTCCTTAGTTCAAGCCGTGATGTCATCAAAGTGCGACTATCTAATTTTACACCGTAAAACATCTGAATATGCACAATTTTTAAAGAAACACACCACAAAAATGCTTGTGGTAGCTCGATGAAATGCACGCACAAAGCTACTGTTCCTAATTTCGAGCCGTGATGTCATCAAAGTTCGACAATCTTATTTTACACCGTAAAACACCTGAATATGCACAATTCCAATGGAAATAAACCACAAAAATGCTTGTGGAAGCTCGATGAAAAGCACGCACGAAGCTTCTATGTCTTAGATCGACCCGTGATGTCATCAAAGTTCGACAATCTTATTTTACACCGTGAAACACCTGAATATGCACAATTCCAATGGAAATACACCACAAAAAAGCTTGTGGAAGGTCGATGAAATGCACGCATGAAGCTACTATTCCTAGTTCAAGCCGTGATGTCATCAAAGATCGACAATCATATTTTACAACGTAAAACTCCTGAATATGCACATTTCCAATGGAAACACACCACAAAAATGCTTGTGGAAGCTCGATGAAATGCACGCACGAAGCCACAATTCCTTAGTTCGAGTCGTGATGTCATCAAATTGCGACTATCTAATTTTACACTGTAAAACACCAGAATATGCACAATTTTTAAAGAAACACACCACAAGAATGCTTGTGGTAGCTCGATGAAATGCACGCACAAAGCTACTGTTCCTAATTTCGAGCCGTGATGTCATCAAAGTTCGACAATCTTATTTTACACCGTAAAACACCTGAATATGCACAATTATAAAAGAAATACATCACAAAAATACTTGTGGAAGCTCGATGAAATGCAAGCACAAAGCTACTGTCCCTAAGTTTGAGCCGTGATGTCATCAAAGTTCGACAATCTTATTTTACACCTTAAAACACCTGAATATGCACAATTCCAATGGAAATACACCACAAAAATGCTTGTGGAAGCTCGATGAAATGCACGCATGAAGCTACTATTCCTTAGTTCGAGCCGTGATGTCATCAAAGTTCGACAATCATATTTTACGCCATAAAACACCTGAATATGCACAATTCCAATGGAAATACACCACAATAATGCTTGTGGAAGCTTGATGAAATGCACACACGAAGCTACTATTCCTAAGTTCGAGCCGTGATGTCATCAAAGTGCGACTATCTAATTTTACACCGTAAAACACCTGAATATGCACAATTTTAAAAGAAATACACCACAAAAATGCTTGTGGAAGCTCGATGAAATGCACGCACAAAGCTACTGTTCATAAGTTCGAGCCATGATGTCATCAAAGTTCGATGATCTTATTATACACCTTAAAACACCTGAATATGCACAATTCCAATGGAAATACACCACAAAAATGCTTGTGGTAGCTCGATGAAATGCACGCACAAAGCTACTATTCCTAGTTCAAGCCGTGATGTCATCAAAGATCGACAATCATATTTTACACCGTAAAACACCTGAATATGCACATTTCCAATGGAAACACACCACAAAAATGCTTGTGGAAGCTCGATGAAATGCACGCACGAAGCCACAATTCCTTAGTTCGAGCCGTGATGTCATCAAAGTGCGACTATCTAATTTTACACTGTAAAACACCAGAATATGCACAATTTTTAAAGAAACACACCACAAGAATGCTTGTGGTAGCTCGATGAAATGCACGCACAAAGCTACTGTTCCTAATTTCGAGCCGTGATGTCATCAAAGTTCGACAATCTTATTTTACACCATAAAACACCTGAATATGCACAATTTTAAAAGAAATACATCACAAAAATACTTGTGGAAGCTCGATAAAATGCAAGCACAAAGCTACTGTCCCTAAGTTTGAGCCGTGATGTCATCAAAGTTCGACAATCTTATTTTACACCGTAAAACACCTGAATATGCACAATTCCAATGGAAATACACCACAAAAATGCTTGTGGAAGCTCGATGAAATGCACGCATGAAGCTACTATTCCTTAGTTCGAGCCGTGATGTCATCAAAGTTCGACAATCATATTTTACACCATAAAACACCTGAATATGCACAATTCCAATGGAAATACACCACAAAAATGCTTGTGGAAGCTTGATGAAATGCACACACGAAGCTACTATTCCTAAGTTCGAGCCGTGATGTCATCAAAGTGCGACTATCTAATTTTACACCGTAAAACACCTGAATATGCACAATTTTAAAAGAAATACACCACAAAAATGCTTGTGGAAGCTCGATGAAATGCACGCACAAAGCTACTGTTCATAAGTTCGAGCCATGATGTCATCAAAGTTCGATGATCTTATTATACACCTTAAAACTCCTGAATATGCACAATTCCAATGGAAATACACCACAAAAATGCTTGTGGTAGCTCGATGAAATGCACGCACAAAGCTACTATTCCTTAGTTCGAGCCGTGATGTCATCAAAGTGCGACAATCTAATTTTACACCGTAAAACAACAGAATATGCACAATTCCAATGGAAACACACCACAAAAATGCTTGTGGAAGCTCGATGAAATGCACGCACAAAGCTACTATTCCTTAGTTCAAGCCGTGATGTCATCAAAGTGCGACAATCTAATTTTACACCGTAAACAACAGAATATGCACAATTCCAATGGAAACACACCACAAAAATGCTTGTGGAAGCTCGATGAAATGCACGCACGAAGATACTATGTCTTAGATCGAGCCGTGATGTCATCAAAGTACGACTATCTAATTTTACACCGTAAAACAACTGAATATGCACAATTTTAAAAGAAACACACCACAAAAATGCTTGTTGAAGCTAGATGAAATGCAAGCACAAAGCTACTATTCCTAAGTTCGAGCCGTGATGTCATCAAAGTGCGACTAACTAATTTTACACCTTAAATCACCTGAATATGCACAATTTTAAAACAAACACACCACAAAAATTCTTGTGGTAGCTCGATGAAATGCATGATCGAGGCTACTATTCCTTAGTTCGAGCCGTGATGTCATCAAAGTGCGACAATCTAATTTTACACCGTAAAACAACTGAACATGCACAATTCCAATAAAAACACACCACAAAAATGCTTGTGGAAGCTCGATGAAATGCACGCATGAAGCTACTATTTCTAGTTCAAGCCGTGATATCATCAAAGTTCGACAATCATATTTTACACCGTAAAACACCTGAATATGCACATTTCCAATGGAAACACACCACAAAAATGCTTGTGGAAGCTCGATGAAATGCACGCACGAAGCCACAATTCCTTAGTTCGAGCCGTGATGTCATCAAAGTGCGACTATCTCATTTTACACTGTAAAACACCAGAATATGCACAATTTTTAAAGAAACACACCACAAGAATGCTTGTGGTAGCTCGATGAAATGCACGCACAAAGCTACTGTTCCTAATTTCGAGACGTGATGTCATCAAAGTTCGACAATCTTATTTTACACCGTAAAACACCTGAATATGCACAATTCCAATGGAAATACACCACAAAAATGCTTGTGGAAGCTCGATGAAATGCACACATGAAGCTAGTATTCCTTAGTTCGAGACGTGATGTCATCAAAGTTCGACAATCATATATTACACCATAAAACACCTGAAAATGCACAATTCCAATGGAAATACACCACAAAAATGCTTGTGGAAGCTCGATGAAATGCACGCACGAAGCTACTATGTCTTAGTTCGGGCCGTGATGTCATCAAAGTGCGACTATCTAATTTTACACCGTAAAACACCTGAATATGCACAATTTTAAAAGAAATACACCACAAAAATGCTTGTGGAAGCTTGATGAAATGCACGCACAAAGCTACTGTTCCTAAGTTCGAGCCATGATGTCATCAAAGTTTGATAATCTTATTATACACCGTAAAACACCTGAATATGCACAATTCCAATGGAAATACACCACAAAAATGCTTGTGGAAGCTCGATGAAATGCACGCACGAAGGTACTATTCCTTAGTTCGAGAAGTGATGTCATCAAAGTGCGACTATCTAATTTTACACTGAAAAGCAACAGAATATGCACAATTTTTAAAGAAACACACCAAAAAATGCTTGTGGTAGCTCGATGAAAAGCACGCACAAAGCTACTGTTCCTAATTTCGAGCCGTGATGTCATCAAAGTTCGACAATCTTATTTTACACCGTAAAACACCTGAATATGCACAATTCCAATGGAAATACTCCACAACAATGCTTGTGGAAGCTCGATGAAATGCACGCATGAAGCTACTATTCCTTAGTTCGAGCCGTGATGTCATCAAAGTTCGACAATCATATTTATCATGGGAAAACACCTGAATATGCACATTTCCAATGAAAAACACCACAAAAATGCTTGTGGAAGCTCGATGAAATGCACACACGAAGCTACTATTCCTTATTTCGAGACGTGATGTCATGTAAGTTCGACAATCTTATTTTACACCGTAAAACACCTGAATATTCACAATTCCAATGGAAATACACCACAAAAATGCTTGAGGAAGCTCGATGAAATGCACGCACGAAGCTACTATGTCTTAGTTCGAGCCGTGATGTCATCAAAGTGCGACTAACTAATTTTACACCTTAAAACACCTGAATATGCACAATTTTAAAAGAAACACACCACAAAAATGCTTGTGGTAGCTTGATGAAATGCATGCACGAAGCTACTATTCCTTAGTTCGAGCCGTGATGTCATCAAAGTGCGACAATCTAATTTTACACCGTAAAACAACTGAATATGCACAATTCCAATAAAAACACACCACAAAAATGCTTGTGGAAGCTCGATGAAATGCACGCATGAAGCTACTATTCCTAGTTCAAGCCGTGATGTCATCAAAGTTTGACAATCATATTTTACACCGCAAAACACCTGAATATGCACATTTCCAATGGAAACACACCACAAAAATGCTTGTGTAAGCTCGTTGAAATGCACGCACGAAGCTACTATTCCTTAGTTCGAGCCGTGATGTCATCAAAGTGCGACTATCTAATTTTACACCGTAAAACACCTGAATATGCACAATTTTTAAAGAAACACTCCACAAAAATGCTTGTGGTAGCTCGATGAAATGCACGCACAAAGCTACTGTTCCTAATTTCGAGCCGTGATGGCATCAAAGTTCGACAATCTTATTTTACACCGTGAAACACCTGAATATGCACAATTCCAATGGAAATACACCACAAAAATGCTTGTGGAAAGTCGATGAAATGCACGCATGAAGCTACTATTCCTAGTTCAAGCCGTGATGTCATCAAAGTTCGACAATCATATTTTACACCGTAAAACACCGGAATATGCACATTTCCAATGGAAACACACCACAAAAATGCTTGTGGAAGCTCGATGAAATGCACGCACGAAGCCACAATTCCTTATTTCGAGCCGTGATGTCATCAAAGTGCGACTATCTAATTTTACACTGTAAAACACCAGAATATGCACAATTTTTAAAGAAACACACCACAAGAATGCTTGTGGTAGCTCGATGAAATGCACGCACAAAGCTACTGTTCCTTATTTCGAGCCGTGATGTCATCAAAGTTCGACAATTTTATTTTACACCGTAAAACACCTGAATATGCACAATTCCAATGGAAATACACCACAAAAATGCTTGTGGAAGCTCGATGAAATGCACGCACGAAGCTACTATTCCTAAGTTCGAGCCGTGATGTCATCAAAGTGCGACAATCATATTTTACACCGTAAAACACCTGAATATGCACATTTCTAATGGAAACACACCACAAAAATGCTTGTGGAAGCTCGATGAAATGCACGCACGAAGCAACTATTCCTTAGTTCAAGCCGTGATGTCATCAAAGTGCGACTATCTAATTTTACACCGTAAAACATCTGAATATGCACAATTTTTAAAGAAACACACCACAAAAATGCTTGTGGTAGCTCGATGAAATGCACGCACAAAGCTACTGTTCCTAATTTCGAGCCGTGATGTCATCAAAGTTCGACAATCTTATTTTACACCGTAAAACACCTGAATATGCACAATTCCAATGGAAATAAACCACAAAAATGCTTGTGGAAGCTCGATGAAAAGCACGCACGAAGCTTCTATGTCTTAGATCGACCCGTGATGTCATCAAAGTTCGACAATCTTATTTTACACCGTGAAACACCTGAATATGCACAATTCCAATGGAAATACACCACAAAAAAGCTTGTGGAAGGTCGATGAAATGCACGCATGAAGCTACTATTCCTAGTTCAAGCCGTGATGTCATCAAAGATCGACAATCATATTTTACACCGTAAAACTCCTGAATATGCACATTTCCAATGGAAACACACCACAAAAATGCTTGTGGAAGCTCGATGAAATGCACGCACGAAGCCACAATTCCTTAGTTCGAGCCGTGATGTCATCAAATTGCGACTATCTAATTTTACACTGTAAAACACCAGAATATGCACAATTTTTAAAGAAACACACCACAAGAATGCTTGTGGTAGCTCGATGAAATGCACGCACAAAGCTACTGTTCCTAATTTCGAGCCGTGATGTCATCAAAGTTCGACAATCTTATTTTACACCGTAAAACACCTGAATATGCACAATTATAAAAGAAATACATCACAAAAATACTTGTGGAAGCTCGATGAAATGCAAGCACAAAGCTACTGTCCCTAAGTTTGAGCCGTGATGTCATCAAAGTTCGACAATCTTATTTTACACCTTAAAACACCTGAATATGCACATTTCCAATGGAAATACACCACAAAAAGGCTTGTGGAAGCTCGATGAAATGCACGCATGAAGCTACTATTCCTTAGTTCGAGCCGTGATGTCATCAAAGTTCGACAATCATATTTTACGCCATAAAACACCTGAATATGCACAATTCCAATGGAAATACACCACAAAAATGCTTGTGGAAGCTTGATGAAATGCACACACGAAGCTACTATTCCTAAGTTCGAGCCGTGATGTCATCAAAGTGCGACTATCTAATTTTACACCGTAAAACACCTGAATATGCACAATTTTAAAAGAAATACACCACAAAAATGCTTGTGGAAGCTCGATGAAATGCACGCACAAAGCTACTGTTCATAAGTTCGAGCCATGATGTCATCAAAGTTCGATGATCTTATTATACACCTTAAAACACCTGAATATGCACAATTCCAATGGAAATACACCACAAAAATGCTTGTGGTAGCTCGATGAAATGCACGCACAAAGCTACTATTCCTAGTTCAAGCCGTGATGTCATCAAAGATCGACAATCATATTTTACACCGTAAAACACCTGAATATGCACATTTCCAATGGAAACACACCACAAAAATGCTTGTGGAAGCTCGATGAAATGCACGCACGAAGCCACAATTCCTTAGTTCGAGCCGTGATGTCATCAAAGTGCGACTATCTAATTTTACACTGTAAAACACCAGAATATGCACAATTTTTAAAGAAACACACCACAAGAATGCTTGTGGTAGCTCGATGAAATGCACGCACAAAGCTACTGTTCCTAATTTCGAGCCGTGATGTCATCAAAGTTCGACAATCTTATTTTACACCGTAAAACACCTGAATATGCACAATTTTAAAAGAAATACATCACAAAAATACTTGTGGAAGCTCGATAAAATGCAAGCACAAAGCTACTGTCCCTAAGTTTGAGCCGTGATGTCATCAAAGTTTGACAATCTTATTTTACACCGTAAAACACCTGAATATGCACAATTCCAATGGAAATACACCACAAAAATGCTTGTGGAAGCTCGATGAAATGCACGCATGAAGCTACTATTCCTTAGTTCGAGCCGTGATGTCATCAAAGTTCGACAATCATATTTTACACCATAAAACACCTGAATATGCACAATTCCAATGGAAATACACCACAAAAATGCTTGTGGAAGCTTGATGAAATGCACACACGAAGCTACTATTCCTAAGTTCGAGCCGTGATGTCATCAAAGTGCGACTATCTAATTTTACACCGTAAAACACCTGAATATGCACAATTTTAAAAGAAATACACCACAAAAATGCTTGTGGAAGCTCGATGAAATGCACGCACAAAGCTACTGTTCATAAGTTCGAGCCATGATGTCATCAAAGTTCGATGATCTTATTATACACCTTAAAACTCCTGAATATGCACAATTCCAATGGAAATACACCACAAAAATGCTTGTGGTAGCTCGATGAAATGCACGCACAAAGCTACTATTCCTTAGTTCGAGCCGTGATGTCATCAAAGTGCGACAATCTAATTTTACACCGTAAAACAACAGAATATGCACAATTCCAATGGAAACACACCACAAAAATGCTTGTGGAAGCTCGATGAAATGCACGCACGAAGCTACTATTCCTTAGTTCAAGCCGTGATGTCATCAAAGTGCGACAATCTAATTTTACACCGTAAACAACAGAATATGCACAATTCCAATGGAAACACACCACAAAAATGCTTGTGGAAGCTCGATGAAATGCACGCACGAAGATACTATGTCTTAGATCGAGCCGTGATGTCATCAAAGTACGACTATCTAATTTTACACCGTAAAACACCTGAATATGCACAATTTTAAAAGAAACACACCACAAAAATGCTTGTGGAAGCTAGATGAAATGCAAGCACAAAGCTACTATTCCTAAGTTCGAGCCGTGATGTCATCAAAGTGCGACTAACTAATTTTACACCTTAAATCACCTGAATATGCACAATTTTAAAACAAACACACCACAAAAATTCTTGTGGTAGCTCGATGAAATGCATGATCGAGGCTACTATTCCTTAGTTCGAGCCGTGATGTCATCAAAGTGCGACAATCTAATTTTACACCGTAAAACAACTGAACATGCACAATTCCAATAAAAACACACCACAAAAATGCTTGTGGAAGCTCGATGAAATGCACGCATGAAGCTACTATTTCTAGTTCAAGCCGTGATGTCATCAAAGTTCGACAATCATATTTTACACCGTAAAACACCTGAATATGCACATTTCCAATGGAAACACACCACAAAAATGCTTGTGGAAGCTCGATGAAATGCACGCACGAAGCCACAATTCCTTAGTTCGAGCCGTGATGTCATCAAAGTGCGACTATCTCATTTTACACTGTAAAACACCAGAATATGCACAATTTTTAAAGAAACACACCACAAGAATGCTTGTGGTAGCTCGATGAAATGCACGCACAAAGCTACTGTTCCTAATTTCGAGACGTGATGTCATCAAAGTTCGACAATCTTATTTTACACCGTAAAACACCTGAATATGCACAATTCCAATGGAAATACACCACAAAAATGCTTGTGGAAGCTCGATGAAATGCACACATGAAGCTAGTATTCCTTAGTTCGAGACGTGATGTCATCAAAGTTCGACAATCATATATTACACCATAAAACACCTGAAAATGCACAATTCCAATGGAAATACACCACAAAAATGCTTGTGGAAGCTCGATGAAATGCACGCACGAAGGTACTATTCCTTAGTTCGAGAAGTGATGTCATCAAAGTGCGACAATCTAATTTTACACTGAAAAGCAACAGAATATGCTCAATTTTTAAAGAAACACACCAAAAAATGCTTGTGGTAGCTCGATGAAAAGCACGCACAAAGCTACTGTTCCTAATTTCGAGCCGTGATGTCATCAAAGTTCGACAATCTTATTTTACACCGTAAAACACCTGAATATGCACAATTCCAATGGAAATACTCCACAACAATGCTTGTGGAAGCTCGATGAAATGCACGCATGAAGCTACTATTCCTTAGTTCGAGCCGTGATGTCATCAAAGTTCGACAATCATATTTATCATGGGAAAACACCTGAATATGCACATTTCCAATGAAAAACACCACAAAAATGCTTGTGGAAGCTCGATGAAATGCACACACGAAGCTACTATTCCTTATTTCGAGACGTGATGTCATGTAAGTTCGACAATCTTATTTTACACCGTAAAACACCTGAATATTCACAATTCCAATGGAAATACACCACAAAAATGCTTGAGGAAGCTCGATGAAATGCACGCACGAAGCTACTATGTCTTAGTTCGAGCCGTGATGTCATCAAAGTGCGACTAACTAATTTTACACCTTAAAACACCTGAATATGCACAATTTTAAAAGAAACACACCACAAAAATGCTTGTGGTAGCTTGATGAAATGCATGCACGAAGCTACTATTCCTTAGTTCGAGCCGTGATGTCATCAAAGTGCGACAATCTAATTTTACACCGTAAAACAACTGAATATGCACAATTCCAATAAAAACACACCACAAAAATGCTTGTGGAAGCTCGATGAAATGCACGCATGAAGCTACTATTCCTAGTTCAAGCCGTGATGTCATCAAAGTTTGACAATCATATTTTACACCGCAAAACACCTGAATATGCACATTTCCAATGGAAACACACCACAAAAATGCTTGTGTAAGCTCGTTGAAATGCACGCACGAAGCTACTATTCCTTAGTTCGAGCCGTGATGTCATCAAAGTGCGACTATCTAATTTTACACCGTAAAACACCTGAATATGCACAATTTTTAAAGAAACACTCCACAAAAATGCTTGTGGTAGCTCGATGAAATGCACGCACAAAGCTACTGTTCCTAATTTCGAGCCGTGATGGCATCAAAGTTCGACAATCTTATTTTACACCGTGAAACACCTGAATATGCACAATTCCAATGGAAATACACCACAAAAATGCTTGTGGAAAGTCGAATAAATGCACGCATGAAGCTACTATTCCTAGTTCAAGCCGTGATGTCATCAAAGTTCGACAATCATATTTTACACCGTAAAACACCGGAATATGCACATTTCCAATGGAAACACACCACAAAAATGCTTGTGGAAGCTCGATGAAATGCACGCACGAAGCCACAATTCCTTAGTTCGAGCCGTGATGTCATCAAAGTGCGACTATCTAATTTTACACTGTAAAACACCAGAATATGCACAATTTTTAAAGAAACACACCACAAGAATGCTTGTGGTAGCTCGATGAAATGCACGCACAAAGCTACTGTTCCTTATTTCGAGCCGTGATGTCATCAAAGTTCGACAATTTTATTTTACACCGTAAAACACCTGAATATGCACAATTCCAATGGAAATACACCACAAAAATGCTTGTGGAAGCTCGATGAAATGCACGCACGAAGCTACTATTCCTAAGTTCGAGCCGTGATGTCATCAAAGTGCGACTATCTAATTTTACACCGTAAAACACCTGAATATGCACAATTTTTAAAAGAAATACACCACAAAAATGCTTGTGGAAGCTCGATGAAATGCACGCACAAAGCTACTGTTCCTAAGTTCGAGCCGTGATGTCATCAAAGTTCGATAATCTTATTTTACACAGTGAAACACCTGAATATGCACAATTCCAAAGGAAATACACCACAAAAATGCTTGTGGAAGCTCGATGAAATGCACGCATTAAGCTACTATTCCTAGTTCAAGCCGTGATGTCATCAAAGTTCGACAATCATATTTTACACCGTAAAACACCTGAATATGCACATTTCTAATGGAAACACACCACAAAAATGCTTGTGGAAGCTCGATGAAATGCACGCACGAAGCAACTATTCCTTAGTTCAAGCCGTGATGTCATCAAAGTGCGACTATCTAATTTTACACCGTAAAACATCTGAATATGCACAATTTTTAAAGAAACACACCACAAAAATGCTTGTGGTAGCTCGATGAAATGCACGCACAAAGCTACTGTTCCTAATTTCGAGCCGTGATGTCATCAAAGTTCGACAATCTTATTTTACACCGTAAAACACCTGAATATGCACAATTCCAATGGAAATACACCACAAAAATGCTTGTGGAAGCTCGATGAAAAGCACGCACGAAGCTTCTATGTCTTAGATCGACCCGTGATGTCATCAAAGTTCGACAATCTTATTTTACACCGTGAAACACCTGAATATGCACAATTCCAATGGAAATACACCACAAAAAAGCTTGTGGAAGCTCGATGAAATGCACGCATGAAGCTACTATTCCTAGTTCAAGCCGTGATGTCATCAAAGTTCGACAATCATATTTTACACCGTAAAACACCTGAATATGCACATTTCTAATGGAAACACACCACAAAAATGCTTGTGGAAGCTCGATGAAATGCACGCACGAAGCCACAATTCCTTAGTTCGAGCCGTGATGTCATCAAATTGCGACTATCTAATTTTACACTGTAAAACACCAGAATATGCACAATTTTTAAAGAAACACACCACAAGAATGCTTGTGGTAGCTCGATGAAATGCACGCACAAAGCTACTGTTCCTAATTTCGAGCCGTGATGTCATCAAAGTTCGACAATCTTATTTTACACCGTAAAACACCTGAATATGCACAATTATAAAAGAAATACATCACAAAAATACTTGTGGAAGCTCGATGAAATGCAAGCACAAAGCTACTGTCCCTAAGTTTGAGCCGTGATGTCATCAAAGTTCGACAATCTTATTTTACACCTTAAAACACCTGAATATGCACATTTCCAATGGAAATACACCACAAAAAGGCTTGTGGAAGCTCGATGAAATGCACGCATGAAGCTACTATTCCTTAGTTCGAGCCGTGATGTCATCAAAGTTCGACAATCATATTTTACGCCATAAAACACCTGAATATGCACAATTCCAATGGAAATACACCACAAAAATGCTTGTGGAAGCTTGATGAAATGCACACACGAAGCTACTATTCCTAAGTTCGAGCCGTGATGTCATCAAAGTGCGACTATCTAATTTTACACCGTAAAACACCTGAATATGCACAATTTTAAAAGAAATACACCACAAAAATGCTTGTGGAAGCTCGATGAAATGCACGCACAAAGCTACTGTTCATAAGTTCGAGCCATGATGTCATCAAAGTTCGATGATCTTATTATACACCTTAAAACACCTGAATATGCACAATTCCAATGGAAATACACCACAAAAATGCTTGTGGTAGCTCGATGAAATGCACGCACAAAGCTACTATTCCTAGTTCAAGCCGTGATGTCATCAAAGATCGACAATCATATTTTACACCGTAAAACACCTGAATATGCACATTTCCAATGGAAACACACCACAAAAATGCTTGTGGAAGCTCGATGAAATGCACGCACGAAGCCACAATTCCTTAGTTCGAGCCGTGATGTCATCAAAGTGCGACTATCTAATTTTACACTGTAAAACACCAGAATATGCACAATTTTTAAAGAAACACACCACAAGAATGCTTGTGGTAGCTCGATGAAATGCACGCACAAAGCCACTGTTCCTAATTTCGAGCCGTGATGTCATCAAAGTTCGACAATCTTATTTTACACCGTAAAACACCTGAATATGCACAATTTTAAAAGAAATACATCACAAAAATACTTGTGGAAGCTCGATAAAATGCAAGCACAAAGCTACTGTCCCTAAGTTTGAGCCGTGATGTCATCAAAGTTTGACAATCTTATTTTACACCGTAAAACACCTGAATATGCACAATTCCAATGGAAATACACCACAAAAATGCTTGTGGAAGCTCGATGAAATGCACGCATGAAGCTACTATTCCTTAGTTCGAGCCGTGATGTCATCAAAGTTCGACAATCATATTTTACACCATAAAACACCTGAATATGCACAATTCCAATGGAAATACACCACAAAAATGCTTGTGGAAGCTTGATGAAATGCACACACGAAGCTACTATTCCTAAGTTCGAGCCGTGATGTCATCAAAGTGCGACTATCTAATTTTACACCGTAAAACACCTGAATATGCACAATTTTAAAAGAAATACACCACAAAAATGCTTGTGGAAGCTCGATGAAATGCACGCACAAAGCTACTGTTCATAAGTTCGAGCCATGATGTCATCAAAGTTCGATGATCTTATTATACACCTTAAAACTCCTGAATATGCACAATTCCAATGGAAATACACCACAAAAATGCTTGTGGTAGCTCGATGAAATGCACGCACAAAGCTACTATTCCTTAGTTCAAGCCGTGATGTCATCAAAGTGCGACAATCTAATTTTACACCGTAAAACAACAGAATATGCACAATTCCAATGGAAACACACCACAAAAATGCTTGTGGAAGCTCGATGAAATGCACGCACGAAGCTACTATTCCTTAGTTCAAGCCGTGATGTCATCAAAGTGCGACAATCTAATTTTACACCGTAAACAACAGAATATGCACAATTCCAATGGAAACACACCACAAAAATGCTTGTGGAAGCTCGATGAAATGCACGCACGAAGATACTATGTCTTAGATCGAGCCGTGATGTCATCAAAGTACGACTATCTAATTTTACACCGTAAAACACCTGAATATGCACAATTTTAAAAGAAACACACCACAAAAATGCTTGTGGAAGCTAGATGAAATGCAAGCACAAAGCTACTATTCCTAAGTTCGAGCCGTGATGTCATCAAAGTGCGACTAACTAATTTTACACCTTAAATCACCTGAATATGCACAATTTTAAAACAAACACACCACAAAAATTCTTGTGGTAGCTCGATGAAATGCATGATCGAGGCTACTATTCCTTAGTTCGAGCCGTGATGTCATCAAAGTGCGACAATCTAATTTTACACCGTAAAACAACTGAACATGCACAATTCCAATAAAAACACCCCACAAAAATGCTTGTGGAAGCTCGATGAAATGCACGCATGAAGCTACTATTTCTAGTTCAAGCCGTGATGTCATCAAAGTTCGACAATCATATTTTACACCGTAAAACACCTGAATATGCACATTTCCAATGGAAACACACCACAAAAATGCTTGTGGAAGCTCGATGAAATGCACGCACGAAGCCACAATTCCTTAGTTCGAGCCGTGATGTCATCAAAGTGCGACTATCTCATTTTACACTGTAAAACACCAGAATATGCACAATTTTTAAAGAAACACACCACAAGAATGCTTGTGGTAGCTCGATGAAATGCACGCACAAAGCTACTGTTCCTAATTTCGAGACGTGATGTCATCAAAGTTCGACAATCTTATTTTACACCGTAAAACACCTGAATATGCACAATTCCAATGGAAATACACCACAAAAATGCTTGTGGAAGCTCGATGAAATGCACACATGAAGCTAGTATTCCTTAGTTCGAGACGTGATGTCATCAAAGTTCGACAATCATATATTACACCATAAAACACCTGAAAATGCACAATTCCAATGGAAATACACCACAAAAATGCTTGTGGAAGCTCGATGAAATGCACGCACGAAGCTACTATGTCTTAGTTCGGGCCGTGATGTCATCAAAGTGCGACTATCTAATTTTACACCGTAAAACACCTGAATATGCACAATTTTAAAAGAAATACACCACAAAAATGCTTGTGGAAGCTTGATGAAATGCACGCACAAAGCTACTGTTCCTAAGTTCGAGCCATGATGTCATCAAAGTTTGATAATCTTATTATACACCGTAAAACACCTGAATATGCACAATTCCAATGGAAATACACCACAAAAATGCTTGTGGAAGCTCGATGAAATGCACGCACGAAGGTACTATTCCTTAGTTCGAGAAGTGATGTCATCAAAGTGCGACTATCTAATTTTACACTGAAAAGCAACAGAATATGCACAATTTTTAAAGAAACACACCAAAAAATGCTTGTGGTAGCTCGATGAAAAGCACGCACAAAGCTACTGTTCCTAATTTCGAGCCGTGATGTCATCAAAGTTCGACAATCTTATTTTACACCGTAAAACACCTGAATATGCACAATTCCAATGGAAATACTCCACAACAATGCTTGTGGAAGCTCGATGAAATGCACGCATGAAGCTACTATTCCTTAGTTCGAGCCGTGATGTCATCAAAGTTCGACAATCATATTTATCATGGGAAAACACCTGAATATGCACATTTCCAATGAAAAACACCACAAAAATGCTTGTGGAAGCTCGATGAAATGCACACACGAAGCTACTATTCCTTATTTCGAGACGTGATGTCATGTAAGTTCGACAATCTTATTTTACACCGTAAAACACCTGAATATTCACAATTCCAATGGAAATACACCACAAAAATGCTTGAGGAAGCTCGATGAAATGCACGCACGAAGCAACTATGTCTTAGTTCGAGCCTTGATGTCATCAAAGTGCGACTAACTAATTTTACACCTTAAAACACCTGAATATGCACAATTTTAAAAGAAACACACCACAAAAATGCTTGTGGTAGCTTGATGAAATGCATGCACGAAGCTACTATTCCTTAGTTCGAGCCGTGATGTCATCAAAGTGCGACAATCTAATTTTACACCGTAAAACAACTGAATATGCACAATTCCAATAAAAACACACCACAAAAATGCTTGTGGAAGCTCGATGAAATGCACGCATGAAGCTACTATTCCTAGTTCAAGCCGTGATGTCATCAAAGTTTGACAATCATATTTTACACCGCAAAACACCTGAATATGCACATTTCCAATGGAAACACACCACAAAAATGCTTGTGTAAGCTCGTTGAAATGCACGCACGAAGCTACTATTCCTTAGTTCGAGCCGTGATGTCATCAAAGTGCGACTATCTAATTTTACACCGTAAAACACCTGAATATGCACAATTTTTAAAGAAACACTCCACAAAAATGCTTGTGGTAGCTCGATGAAATGCACGCACAAAGCTACTGTTCCTAATTTCGAGCCGTGATGGCATCAAAGTTCGACAATCTTATTTTACACCGTGAAACACCTGAATATGCACAATTCCAATGGAAATACACCACAAAAATGCTTGTGGAAAGTCGATGAAATGCACGCATGAAGCTACTATTCCTAGTTCAAGCCGTGATGTCATCAAAGTTCGACAATCATATTTTACACCGTAAAACACCGGAATATGCACATTTCCAATGGAAACACACCACAAAAATGCTTGTGGAAGCTCGATGAAATGCACGCACGAAGCCACAATTCCTTAGTTCGAGCCGTGATGTCATCAAAGTGCGACTATCTAATTTTACACTGTAAAACACCAGAATATGCACAATTTTTAAAGAAACACACCACAAGAATGCTTGTGGTAGCTCGATGAAATGCACGCACAAAGCTACTGTTCCTTATTTCGAGCCGTGATGTCATCAAAGTTCGACAATTTTATTTTACACCGTAAAACACCTGAATATGCACAATTCCAATGGAAATACACCACAAAAATGCTTGTGGAAGCTCGATGAAATGCACGCACGAAGCTACTATTCCTAAGTTCGAGCCGTGATGTCATCAAAGTGCGACTATCTAATTTTACACCGTAAAACACCTGAATATGCACAATTTTTAAAAGAAATACACCACAAAAATGCTTGTGGAAGCTCGATGAAATGCACGCACAAAGCTACTGTTCCTAAGTTCGAGCCGTGATGTCATCAAAGTTCGATAATCTTATTTTACACAGTGAAACACCTGAATATGCACAATTCCAAAGGAAATACACCACAAAAATGCTTGTGGAAGCTCGATGAAATGCACGCATGAAGCTACTATTCCTAGTTCAAGCCGTGATGTCATCAAAGTTCGACAATCATATTTTACACCGTAAAACACCTGAATATGCACATTTCTAATGGAAACACACCACAAAAATGCTTGTGGAAGCTCGATGAAATGCACGCACGAAGCAACTATTCCTTAGTTCAAGCCGTGATGTCATCAAAGTGCGACTATCTAATTTTACACCGTAAAACATCTGAATATGCACAATTTTTAAAGAAACACACCACAAAAATGCTTGTGGTAGCTCGATGAAATGCACGCACAAAGCTACTGTTCCTAATTTCGAGCCGTGATGTCATCAAAGTTCGACAATCTTATTTTACACCGTAAAACACCTGAATATGCACAATTCCAATGGAAATACACCACAAAAATGCTTGTGGAAGCTCGATGAAAAGCACGCACGAAGCTTCTATGTCTTAGATCGACCCGTGATGTCATCAAAGTTCGACAATCTTATTTTACACCGTGAAACACCTGAATATGCACAATTCCAATGGAAATACACCACAAAAAAGCTTGTGGAAGCTCGATGAAATGCACGCATGAAGCTACTATTCCTAGTTCAAGCCGTGATGTCATCAAAGATCGACAATCATATTTTACACCGTAAAACTCCTGAATATGCACATTTCCAATGGAAACACACCACAAAAATGCTTGTGGAAGCTCGATGAAATGCACGCACGAAGCCACAATTCCTTAGTTCGAGCCGTGATGTCATCAAATTGCGACTATCTAATTTTACACTGTAAAACACCAGAATATGCACAATTGTTAAAGAAACACACCACAAGAATGCTTGTGGTAGCTCGATGAAATGCACGCACAAAGCTACTGTTCCTAATTTCGAGCCGTGATGTCATCAAAGTTCGACAATCTTATTTTACACCGTAAAACACCTGAATATGCACAATTATAAAAGAAATACATCACAAAAATACTTGTGGAAGCTCGATGAAATGCAAGCACAAAGCTACTGTCCCTAAGTTTGAGCCGTGATGTCATCAAAGTTCGACAATCTTATTTTACACCTTAAAACACCTGAATATGCACATTTCCAATGGAAATACACCACAAAAAGGCTTGTGGAAGCTCGATGAAATGCACGCATGAAGCTACTATTCCTTAGTTCGAGCCGTGATGTCATCAAAGTTCGACAATCATATTTTACGCCATAAAACACCTGAATATGCACAATTCCAATGGAAATACACCACAAAAATGCTTGTGGAAGCTTGATGAAATGCACACACGAAGCTACTATTCCTAAGTTCGAGCCGTGATGTCATCAAAGTGCGACTATCTAATTTTACACCGTAAAACACCTGAATATGCACAATTTTAAAAGAAATACACCACAAAAATGCTTGTGGAAGCTCGATGAAATGCACGCACAAAGCTACTGTTCATAAGTTCGAGCCATGATGTCATCAAAGTTCGATGATCTTATTATACACCTTAAAACACCTGAATATGCACAATTCCAATGGAAATACACCACAAAAATGCTTGTGGTAGCTCGATGAAATGCACGCACAAAGCTACTATTCCTAGTTCAAGCCGTGATGTCATCAAAGATCGACAATCATATTTTACACCGTAAAACACCTGAATATGCACATTTCCAATGGAAACACACCACAAAAATGCTTGTGGAAGCTCGATGAAATGCACGCACGAAGCCACAATTCCTTATTTCGAGCCGTGATGTCATCAAAGTGCGACTATCTAATTTTACACTGTAAAACACCAGAATATGCACAATTTTTAAAGAAACACACCACAAGAATGCTTGTGGTAGCTCGATGAAATGCACGCACAAAGCTACTGTTCCTAATTTCGAGCCGTGATGTCATCAAAGTTCGACAATCTTATTTTACACCGTAAAACACCTGAATATGCACAATTTTAAAAGAAATACATCACAAAAATACTTGTGGAAGCTCGATAAAATGCAAGCACAAAGCTACTGTCCCTAAGTTTGAGCCGTGATGTCATCAAAGTTTGACAATCTTATTTTACACCGTAAAACACCTGAATATGCACAATTCCAATGGAAATACACCACAAAAATGCTTGTGGAAGCTCGATGAAATGCACGCATGAAGCTACTATTCCTTAGTTCGAGCCGTGATGTCATCAAAGTTCGACAATCATATTTTACACCATAAAACACCTGAATATGCACAATTCCAATGGAAATACACCACAAAAATGCTTGTGGAAGCTTGATGAAATGCACACACGAAGCTACTATTCCTAAGTTCGAGCCGTGATGTCATCAAAGTGCGACTATCTAATTTTACACCGTAAAACACCTGAATATGCACAATTTTAAAAGAAATACACCACAAAAATGCTTGTGGAAGCTCGATGAAATGCACGCACAAAGCTACTGTTCATAAGTTCGAGCCATGATGTCATCAAAGTTCGATGATCTTATTATACACCTTAAAACTCCTGAATATGCACAATTCCAATGGAAATACACCACAAAAATGCTTGTGGTAGCTCGATGAAATGCACGCACAAAGCTACTATTCCTTAGTTCGAGCCGTGATGTCATCAAAGTGCGACAATCTAATTTTACACCGTAAAACAACAGAATATGCACAATTCCAATGGAAACACACCACAAAAATGCTTGTGGAAGCTCGATGAAATGCACACACGAAGCTGCTATTCCTTAGTTCAAGCCGTGATGTCATCAAAGTGCGACAATCTAATTTTACACCGTAAACAACAGAATATGCACAATTCCAATGGAAACACACCACAAAAATGCTTGTGGAAGCTCGATGAAATGCACGCACGAAGATACTATGTCTTAGATCGAGCCGTGATGTCATCAAAGTACGACTATCTAATTTTACACCGTAAAACACCTGAATATGCACAATTTTAAAAGAAACACACCACAAAAATGCTTGTGGAAGCTAGATGAAATGCAAGCACAAAGCTACTATTCCTAAGTTCGAGCCGTGATGTAATCAAAGTGCGACTAACTAATTTTACACCTTAAATCACCTGAATATGCACAATTTTAAAACAAACACACCACAAAAATTCTTGTGGTAGCTCGATGAAATGCATGATCGAGGCTACTATTCCTTAGTTCGAGCCGTGATGTCATCAAAGTGCGACAATCTAATTTTACACCGTAAAACAACTGAACATGCACAATTCCAATAAAAACACACCACAAAAATGCTTGTGGAAGCTCGATGAAATGCACGCATGAAGCTACTATTTCTAGTTCAAGCCGTGATGTCATCAAAGTTCGACAATCATATTTTACACCGTAAAACACCTGAATATGCACATTTCCAATGGAAACACACCACAAAAATGCTTGTGGAAGCTCGATGAAATGCACGCACGAAGCCACAATTCCTTAGTTCGAGCCGTGATGTCATCAAAGTGCGACTATCTCATTTTACACTGTAAAACACCAGAATATGCACAATTTTTAAAGAAACACACCACAAGAATGCTTGTGGTAGCTCGATGAAATGCACGCACAAAGCTACTGTTCCTAATTTCGAGCCGTGATGTCATCAAAGTTCGACAATCTTATTTTACACCGTAAAACACCTGAATATGCACAATTCCAATGGAAATACACCACAAAAATGCTTGTGGAAGCTCGATGAAATGCACGCATGAAGCTACTATTCCTTAGTTCAAGCCGTGATGTCATCAAAGATCGACAATCATATTTTACACCGTAAAACACCTGAATATGCACATTTCCAATGGAAACACACCACAAAAATGCTTGTGGAAGCTCGATGAAATGCACGCACGAAGCCACAATTCCTTATTTAGAGCCGTGATGTCATCAAAGTGCGACTATCTAATTTTACACTGTAAAACACCAGAATATGCACAATTTTTAAAGAAACACACCACAAGAATGCTTGTGGTAGCTCGATGAAATGCACGCACAAAGCTACTGTTCCTAATTTCGAGCCGTGATGTCATCAAAGTTCGACAATCTTATTTTACACCGTAAAACACCTGAATATGCACAATTTTAAAAGAAATACATCACAAAAATACTTGTGGAAGCTCGATAAAATGCAAGCACAAAGCTACTGTCCCTAAGTTTGAGCCGTGATGTCATCAAAGTTTGACAATCTTATTTTACACCGTAAAACACCTGAATATGCACAATTCCAATGGAAATACACCACAAAAATGCTTGTGGAAGCTCGATGAAATGCACGCATGAAGCTACTATTCCTTAGTTCGAGCCGTGATGTCATCAAAGTTCGACAATCATATTTTACACCATAAAACACCTGAATATGCACAATTCCAATGGAAATACACCACAAAAATGCTTGTGGAAGCTTGATGAAATGCACACACGAAGCTACTATTCCTAAGTTCGAGCCGTGATGTCATCAAAGTGCGACTATCTAATTTTACACCGTAAAACACCTGAATATGCACAATTTTAAAAGAAATACACCACAAAAATGCTTGTGGAAGCTCGATGAAATGCACGCACAAAGCTACTGTTCATAAGTTCGAGCCATGATGTCATCAAAGTTCGATGATCTTATTATACACCTTAAAACTCCTGAATATGCACAATTCCAATGGAAATACACCACAAAAATGCTTGTGGTAGCTCGATGAAATGCACGCACAAAGCTACTATTCCTTAGTTCGAGCCGTGATGTCATCAAAGTGCGACAATCTAATTTTACACCGTAAAACAACAGAATATGCACAATTCCAATGGAAACACACGACAAAAATGCTTGTGGAAGCTCGATGAAATGCACACACGAAGCTGCTATTTCTTAGTTCAAGCCGTGATGTCATCAAAGTGCGACAATCTAATTTTACACCGTAAACAACAGAATATGCACAATTCCAATGGAAACACACCACAAAAATGCTTGTGGAAGCTCGATGAAATGCACGCACGAAGATACTATGTCTTAGATCGAGCCGTGATGTCATCAATGTACGACTATCTAATTTTACACCGTAAAACACCTGAATATGCACAATTTTAAAAGAAACACACCACAAAAATGCTTGTGGAAGCTAGATGAAATGCAAGCACAAAGCTACTATTCCTAAGTTCGAGCCGTGATGTAATCAAAGTGCGACTAACTAATTTTACACCTTAAATCACCTGAATATGCACAATTTTAAAACAAACACACCACAAAAATTCTTGTGGTAGCTCGATGAAATGCATGATCGAGGCTACTATTCCTTAGTTCGAGCCGTGATGTCATCAAAGTGCGACAATCTAATTTTACACCGTAAAACAACTGAACATGCACAATTCCAATAAAAACACACCACAAAAATGCTTGTGGAAGCTCGATGAAATGCACGCATGAAGCTACTATTTCTAGTTCAAGCCGTGATGTCATCAAAGTTCGACAATCATATTTTACACCGTAAAACACCTGAATATGCACATTTCCAATGGAAACACACCACAAAAATGCTTGTGGAAGCTCGATGAAATGCACGCACGAAGCCACAATTCCTTAGTTCGAGCCGTGATGTCATCAAAGTGCGACTATCTCATTTTACACTGTAAAACACCAGAATATGCACAATTTTTAAAGAAACACACCACAAGAATGCTTGTGGTAGCTCGATGAAATGCACGCACAAAGCTACTGTTCCTAATTTCGAGCCGTGATGTCATCAAAGTTCGACAATCTTATTTTACACCGTAAAACACCTGAATATGCACAATTCCAATGGAAATACACCACAAAAATGCTTGTGGAAGCTCGATGAAATGCACGCATGAAGCTACTATTCCTTAGTTCGAGCCGTGATGTCATCAAAGTTCGACAATCATATTTTACACCATAAAACACCTGAATATGCACAATTCCAATGGAAATACACCACAAAAATGCTTGTGGAAGCTCGATGAAATGCACGCACGAAGCAACTAATGTCTTAGTTCGGGCCGTGATGTCATCAAAGTGCGACTATCTAATTTTACACCGTAAAACACCTGAATATGCACAATTTTAAAAGAAATACACCACAAAAATGCTTGTGGAAGCTTGATGAAATGCACGCACAAAGCTACTGTTCCTAAGTTCGAGCCATGATGTCATCAAAGTTTGATAATCTTATTATACACCGTAAAACACCTGAATATGCACAATTCCAATGGAAATACACCACAAAAATGCTTGTGGAAGCTCGATGAAATGCACGCACGAAGGTACTATTCCTTAGTTCGAGAAGTGATGTCATCAAAGTGCGACTATCTAATTTTACACTGAAAAGCAACAGAATATGCACAATTTTTAAAGAAACACACCAAAAAATGCTTGTGGTAGCTCGATGAAAAGCCCGCACAAAGCTACTGTTCCTAATTTCGAGCCGTGATGTCATCAAAGTTCGACAATCTTATTTTACACCGTAAAACACCTGAATATGCACAATTCCAATGGAAATACTCCACAACAATGCTTGTGGAAGCTCGATGAAATGCACGCATGAAGCTACTATTCCTTAGTTCGAGCCGTGATGTTATCAAAGTTCGACAATCATATTTATCATGGGAAAACACCTGAATATGCACATTTCCAATGAAAAACACCACAAAAATGCTTGTGGAAGCTCGATGAAATGCACACACGAAGCTACTATTCCTTATTTCGAGACGTGATGTCATGTAAGTTCGACAATCTTATTTTACACCGTAAAACACCTGAATATTCACAATTCCAATGGAAATACACCACAAAAATGCTTGAGGAAGCTCGATGAAATGCACGCACGAAGCTACTATGTCTTAGTTCGAGCCGTGATGTCATCAAAGTGCGACTAACTAATTTTACACCTTAAAACACCTGAATATGCACAATTTTAAAAGAAACACACCACAAAAATGCTTGTGGTAGCTTGATGAAATGCATGCACGAAGCTACTATTCCTTAGTTCGAGCCGTGATGTCATCAAAGTGCGACAATCTAATTTTACACCGTAAAACAACTGAATATGCACAATTCCAATAAAAACACACCACAAAAATGCTTGTGGAAGCTCGATGAAATGCACGCATGAAGCTACTATTCCTAGTTCAAGCCGTGATGTCATCAAAGTTTGACAATCATATTTTACACCGCAAAACACCTGAATATGCACATTTCCAATGGAAACACACCACAAAAATGCTTGTGTAAGCTCGTTGAAATGCACGCACGAAGCTACTATTCCTTAGTTCGAGCCGTGATGTCATCAAAGTGCGACTATCTAATTTTACACCGTAAAACACCTGAATATGCACAATTTTTAAAGAAACACTCCACAAAAATGCTTGTGGTAGCTCGATGAAATGCACGCACAAAGCTACTGTTCCTAATTTCGAGCCGTGATGTCATCAAAGTTCGACAATCTTATTTTACACCGTGAAACACCTGAATATGCACAATTCCAATGGAAATACACCACAAAAATGCTTGTGGAAAGTCGATGAAATGCACGCATGAAGCTACTATTCCTAGTTCAAGCCGTGATGTCATCAAAGTTCGACAATCATATTTTACACCGTAAAACACCGGAATATGCACATTTCCAATGGAAACACACCACAAAAATGCTTGTGGAAGCTCGATGAAATGCACGCACGAAGCCACAATTCCTTAGTTCGAGCCGTGATGTCATCAAAGTGCGACTATCTAATTTTACACTGTAAAACACCAGAATATGCACAATTTTTAAAGAAACACACCACAAGAATGCTTGTGGTAGCTCGATGAAATGCACGCACAAAGCTACTGTTCCTTATTTCGAGCCGTGATGTCATCAAAGTTCGACAATTTTATTTTACACCGTAAAACACCTGAATATGCACAATTCCAATGGAAATACACCACAAAAATGCTTGTGGAAGCTCGATGAAATGCACGCACGAAGCTACTATTCCTAAGTTCGAGCCGTGATGTTATCAAAGTGCGACTATCTAATTTTACACCGTAAAACACCTGAATATGCACAATTTTTAAAAGAAATACACCACAAAAATGCTTGTGGAAGCTCGATGAAATGCACGCACAAAGCTACTGTTCCTAAGTTCGAGCCGTGATCTCATCAAAGTTCGATAATCTTATTTTACACAGTGAAACACCTGAATATGCACAATTCCAATGGAAATACACCACAAAAATGCTTGTGGAAGCTCGATGAAATGCACGCATGAAGCTACTATTCCTAGTTCAAGCCGTGATGTCATCAAAGTTCGACAATCATATTTTACACCGTAAAACACCTGAATATGCACATTTCTAATGGAAACACACCACAAAAATGCTTGTGGAAGCTCGATGAAATGCACGCACGAAGCAACTATTCCTTAGTTCAAGCCGTGATGTCATCAAAGTGCGACTATCTAATTTTACACCTTAAAACATCTGAATATGCACAATTTTTAAAGAAACACACCACAAAAATGCTTGTGGTAGCTTGATGAAATGCACGCACAAAGCTACTGTTCCTAATTTCGAGCCGTGATGTCATCAAAGTTCGACAATCTTATTTTACACCGTAAAACACCTGAATATGCACAATTCCAATGGAAATACACCACAAAAATGCTTGTGGAAGCTCGATGAAAAGCACGCACGAAGCTTCTATGTCTTAGATCGACCCGTGATGTCATCAAAGTTCGACAATCTTATTTTACACCGTGAAACACCTGAATATGCACAATTCCAATGGAAATACACCACAAAAAAGCTTGTGGAAGGTCGATGAAATGCACGCATGAAGCTACTATTCCTACTTCTAGCCGTGATGTCATCAAAGATCGACAATCATATTTTACACCGTAAAACTCCTGAATATGCACATTTCCAATGGAAACACACCACAAAAATGCTTGTGGAAGCTCGATGAAATGCACGCACGAAGCCACAATTCCTTAGTTCGAGCCGTGATGTCATCAAATTGCGACTATCTAATTTTACACTGTAAAACACCAGAATATGCACAATTTTTAAAGAAACACACCACAAGAATGCTTGTGGTAGCTCGATGAAATGCACGCACAAAGCTACTGTTCCTAATTTCGAGCCGTGATGTCATCAAAGTTCGACAATCTTATTTTACACCGTAAAACACCTGAATATGCACAATTATAAAAGAAATACATCACAAAAATACTTGTGGAAGCTCGATGAAATGCAAGCACAAAGCTACTGTCCCTAAGTTTGAGCCGTGATGTCATCAAAGTTCGACAATCTTATTTTACACCTTAAAACACCTGAATATGCACAATTCCAATGGAAATACACCACAAAAATGCTTGTGGAAGCTCGATGAAATGCACGCATGAAGCTACTATTCCTTAGTTCGAGCCGTGATGTCATCAAAGTTCGACAATCATATTTTACGCCATAAAACACCTGAATATGCACAATTCCAATGGAAATACACCACAAAAATGCTTGTGGAAGCTTGATGAAATGCACACACGAAGCTACTATTCCTAAGTTCGAGCCGTGATGTCATCAAAGTGCGACTGTCTAATTTTACACCGTAAAACACCTGAATATGCACAATTTTAAAAGAAATACACCACAAAAATGCTTGTGGAAGCTCGATGAAATGCACGCACAAAGCTACTGTTCATAAGTTCGAGCCATGATGTCATCAAAGTTCGATGATCTTATTATACACCTTAAAACACCTGAATATGCACAATTCCAATGGAAATACACCACAAAAATGCTTGTGGTAGCTCGATGAAATGCACGCACAAAGCTACTATTCCTAGTTCAAGCCGTGATGTCATCAAAGATCGACAATCATATTTTACACCGTAAAACACCTGAATATGCACATTTCCAATGGAAACACACCACAAAAATGCTTGTGGAAGCTCGATGAAATGCACGCACGAAGCCACAATTCCTTAGTTCGAGCCGTGATGTCATCAAAGTGCGACTATCTAATTTTACACTGTAAAACACCAGAATATGCACAATTTTTAAAGAAACACACCACAAGAATGCTTGTGGTAGCTCGATGAAATGCACGCACAAAGCTACTGTTCCTAATTTCGAGCCGTGATGTCATCAAAGTTCGACAATCTTATTTTACACCGTAAAACACCTGAATATGCACAATTTTAAAAGAAATACATCACAAAAATACTTGTGGAAGCTCGATAAAATGCAAGCACAAAGCTACTGTCCCTAAGTTTGAGCCGTGATGTCATCAAAGTTCGACAATCTTATTTTACACCATAAAACACCTGAATATGCACAATTCCAATGGAAATACACCACAAAAATGCTTGTGGAAGCTCGATGAAATGCACGCATGAAGCTACTATTCCTTAGTTCGAGCCGTGATGTCATCAAAGTTCGACAATCATATTTTACACCATAAAACACCTGAATATGCACAATTCCAATGGAAATACACCACAAAAATGCTTGTGGAAGCTTGATGAAATGCACACACGAAGCTACTATTCCTAAGTTCGAGCCGTGATGTCATCAAAGTGCGACTATCTAATTTTACACCGTAAAACACCTGAATATGCACAATTTTAAAAGAAATACACCACAAAAATGCTTGTGGAAGCTCGATGAAATGCACGCACAAAGCTACTGTTCATAAGTTCGAGCCATGATGTCATCAAAGTTCGATGATCTTATTATACACCTTAAAACTCCTGAATATGCACAATTCCAATGGAAATACACCACAAAAATGCTTGTGGTAGCTCGATGAAATGCACGCACAAAGCTACTATTCCTTAGTTCGAGCCGTGATGTCATCAAAGTGCGACAATCTAATTTTACACCGTAAAACAACAGAATATGCACAATTCCAATGGAAACACACGACAAAAATGCTTGTGGAAGCTCGATGAAATGCACGCACGAAGCTGCTATTTCTTAGTTCAAGCCGTGATGTCATCAAAGTGCGACAATCTAATTTTACACCGTAAACAACAGAATATGCACAATTCCAATGGAAACACACCACAAAAATGCTTGTGGAAGCTCGATGAAATGCACGCACGAAGATACTATGTCTTAGATCGAGCCGTGATGTCATCAATGTACGACTATCTAATTTTACACCGTAAAACACCTGAATATGCACAATTTTAAAAGAAACACACCACAAAAATGCTTGTGGAAGCTAGATGAAATGCAAGCACAAAGCTACTATTCCTAAGTTCGAGCCGTGATGTCATCAAAGTGCGACTAACTAATTTTACACCTTAAATCACCTGAATATGCACAATTTTAAAACAAACACACCACAAAAATTCTTGTGGTAGCTCGATGAAATGCATGATCGAGGCTACTATTCCTTAGTTCGAGCCGTGATGTCATCAAAGTGCGACAATCTAATTTTACACCGTAAAACAACTGAACATGCACAATTCCAATAAAAACACACCACAAAAATGCTTGTGGAAGCTCGATGAAATGCACGCATGAAGCTACTATTTCTAGTTCAAGCCGTGATGTCATCAAAGTTCGACAATCATATTTTACACCGTAAAACACCTGAATATGCACATTTCCAATGGAAACACACCACAAAAATGCTTGTGGAAGCTCGATGAAATGCACGCACGAAGCCACAATTCCTTAGTTCGAGCCGTGATGTCATCAAAGTGCGACTATCTCATTTTACACTGTAAAACACCAGAATATGCACAATTTTTAAAGAAACACACCACAAGAATGCTTGTGGTAGCTCGATGAAATGCACGCACAAAGCTACTGTTCCTAATTTCGAGCCGTGATGTCATCAAAGTTCGACAATCTTATTTTACACCGTAAAACACCTGAATATGCACAATTCCAATGGAAATACACCACAAAAATGCTTGTGGAAGCTCGATGAAATGCACGCATGAAGCTACTATTCCTTAGTTCGAGCCGTGATGTCATCAAAGTTCGACAATCATATTTTACACCATAAAACACCTGAATATGCACAATTCCAATGGAAATACACCACAAAAATGCTTGTGGAAGCTCGATGAAATGCACGCACGAAGCAACTAATGTCTTAGTTCGGGCCGTGATGTCATCAAAGTGCGACTATCTAATTTTACACCGTAAAACACCTGAATATGCACAATTTTAAAAGAAATACACCACAAAAATGCTTGTGGAAGCTTGATGAAATGCACGCACAAAGCTACTGTTCCTAAGTTCGAGCCATGATGTCATCAAAGTTTGATAATCTTATTATACACCGTAAAACACCTGAATATGCACAATTCCAATGGAAATACACCACAAAAATGCTTGTGGAAGCTCGATGAAATGCACGCACGAAGGTACTATTCCTTAGTTCGAGAAGTGATGTCATCAAAGTGCGACTATCTAATTTTACACTGAAAAGCAACAGAATATGCACAATTTTTAAAGAAACACACCAAAAAATGCTTGTGGTAGCTCGATGAAAAGCCCGCACAAAGCTACTGTTCCTAATTTCGAGCCGTGATGTCATCAAAGTTCGACAATCTTATTTTACACCGTAAAACACCTGAATATGCACAATTCCAATGGAAATACTCCACAACAATGCTTGTGGAAGCTCGATGAAATGCACGCATGAAGCTACTATTCCTTAGTTCGAGCCGTGATGTTATCAAAGTTCGACAATCATATTTATCATGGGAAAACACCTGAATATGCACATTTCCAATGAAAAACACCACAAAAATGCTTGTGGAAGCTCGATGAAATGCACACACGAAGCTACTATTCCTTATTTCGAGACGTGATGTCATGTAAGTTCGACAATCTTATTTTACACCGTAAAACACCTGAATATTCACAATTCCAATGGAAATACACCACAAAAATGCTTGAGGAAGCTCGATGAAATGCACGCACGAAGCTACTATGTCTTAGTTCGAGCCGTGATGTCATCAAAGTGCGACTAACTAATTTTACACCTTAAAACACCTGAATATGCACAATTTTAAAAGAAACACACCACAAAAATGCTTGTGGTAGCTTGATGAAATGCATGCACGAAGCTACTATTCCTTAGTTCGAGCCGTGATGTCATCAAAGTGCGACAATCTAATTTTACACCGTAAAACAACTGAATATGCACAATTCCAATAAAAACACACCACAAAAATGCTTGTGGAAGCTCGATGAAATGCACGCATGAAGCTACTATTCCTAGTTCAAGCCGTGATGTCATCAAAGTTTGACAATCATATTTTACACCGCAAAACACCTGAATATGCACATTTCCAATGGAAACACACCACAAAAATGCTTGTGTAAGCTCGTTGAAATGCACGCACGAAGCTACTATTCCTTAGTTCGAGCCGTGATGTCATCAAAGTGCGACTATCTAATTTTACACCGTAAAACACCTGAATATGCACAATTTTTAAAGAAACACTCCACAAAAATGCTTGTGGTAGCTCGATGAAATGCACGCACAAAGCTACTGTTCCTAATTTCGAGCCGTGATGTCATCAAAGTTCGACAATCTTATTTTACACCGTGAAACACCTGAATATGCACAATTCCAATGGAAATACACCACAAAAATGCTTGTGGAAAGTCGATGAAATGCACGCATGAAGCTACTATTCCTAGTTCAAGCCGTGATGTCATCAAAGTTCGACAATCATATTTTACACCGTAAAACACCGGAATATGCACATTTCCAATGGAAACACACCACAAAAATGCTTGTGGAAGCTCGATGAAATGCACGCACGAAGCCACAATTCCTTAGTTCGAGCCGTGATGTCATCAAAGTGCGACTATCTAATTTTACACTGTAAAACACCAGAATATGCACAATTTTTAAAGAAACACACCACAAGAATGCTTGTGGTAGCTCGATGAAATGCACGCACAAAGCTACTGTTCCTTATTTCGAGCCGTGATGTCATCAAAGTTCGACAATTTTATTTTACACCGTAAAACACCTGAATATGCACAATTCCAATGGAAATACACCACAAAAATGCTTGTGGAAGCTCGATGAAATGCACGCACGAAGCTACTATTCCTAAGTTCGAGCCGTGATGTTATCAAAGTGCGACTATCTAATTTTACACCGTAAAACACCTGAATATGCACAATTTTTAAAAGAAATACACCACAAAAATGCTTGTGGAAGCTCGATGAAATGCACGCACAAAGCTACTGTTCCTAAGTTCGAGCCGTGATCTCATCAAAGTTCGATAATCTTATTTTACACAGTGAAACACCTGAATATGCACAATTCCAATGGAAATACACCACAAAAATGCTTGTGGAAGCTCGATGAAATGCACGCATGAAGCTACTATTCCTAGTTCAAGCCGTGATGTCATCAAAGTTCGACAATCATATTTTACACCGTAAAACACCTGAATATGCACATTTCTAATGGAAACACACCACAAAAATGCTTGTGGAAGCTCGATGAAATGCACGCACGAAGCAACTATTCCTTAGTTCAAGCCGTGATGTCATCAAAGTGCGACTATCTAATTTTACACCTTAAAACATCTGAATATGCACAATTTTTAAAGAAACACACCACAAAAATGCTTGTGGTAGCTTGATGAAATGCACGCACAAAGCTACTGTTCCTAATTTCGAGCCGTGATGTCATCAAAGTTCGACAATCTTATTTTACACCGTAAAACACCTGAATATGCACAATTCCAATGGAAATACACCACAAAAATGCTTGTGGAAGCTCGATGAAAAGCACGCACGAAGCTTCTATGTCTTAGATCGACCCGTGATGTCATCAAAGTTCGACAATCTTATTTTACACCGTGAAACACCTGAATATGCACAATTCCAATGGAAATACACCACAAAAAAGCTTGTGGAAGGTCGATGAAATGCACGCATGAAGCTACTATTCCTACTTCTAGCCGTGATGTCATCAAAGATCGACAATCATATTTTACACCGTAAAACTCCTGAATATGCACATTTCCAATGGAAACACACCACAAAAATGCTTGTGGAAGCTCGATGAAATGCACGCACGAAGCCACAATTCCTTAGTTCGAGCCGTGATGTCATCAAATTGCGACTATCTAATTTTACACTGTAAAACACCAGAATATGCACAATTTTTAAAGAAACACACCACAAGAATGCTTGTGGTAGCTCGATGAAATGCACGCACAAAGCTACTGTTCCTAATTTCGAGCCGTGATGTCATCAAAGTTCGACAATCTTATTTTACACCGTAAAACACCTGAATATGCACAATTATAAAAGAAATACATCACAAAAATACTTGTGGAAGCTCGATGAAATGCAAGCACAAAGCTACTGTCCCTAAGTTTGAGCCGTGATGTCATCAAAGTTCGACAATCTTATTTTACACCTTAAAACACCTGAATATGCACAATTCCAATGGAAATACACCACAAAAATGCTTGTGGAAGCTCGATGAAATGCACGCATGAAGCTACTATTCCTTAGTTCGAGCCGTGATGTCATCAAAGTTCGACAATCATATTTTACGCCATAAAACACCTGAATATGCACAATTCCAATGGAAATACACCACAAAAATGCTTGTGGAAGCTTGATGAAATGCACACACGAAGCTACTATTCCTAAGTTCGAGCCGTGATGTCATCAAAGTGCGACTGTCTAATTTTACACCGTAAAACACCTGAATATGCACAATTTTAAAAGAAATACACCACAAAAATGCTTGTGGAAGCTCGATGAAATGCACGCACAAAGCTACTGTTCATAAGTTCGAGCCATGATGTCATCAAAGTTCGATGATCTTATTATACACCTTAAAACACCTGAATATGCACAATTCCAATGGAAATACACCACAAAAATGCTTGTGGTAGCTCGATGAAATGCACGCACAAAGCTACTATTCCTAGTTCAAGCCGTGATGTCATCAAAGATCGACAATCATATTTTACACCGTAAAACACCTGAATATGCACATTTCCAATGGAAACACACCACAAAAATGCTTGTGGAAGCTCGATGAAATGCACGCACGAAGCCACAATTCCTTAGTTCGAGCCGTGATGTCATCAAAGTGCGACTATCTAATTTTACACTGTAAAACACCAGAATATGCACAATTTTTAAAGAAACACACCACAAGAATGCTTGTGGTAGCTCGATGAAATGCACGCACAAAGCTACTGTTCCTAATTTCGAGCCGTGATGTCATCAAAGTTCGACAATCTTATTTTACACCGTAAAACACCTGAATATGCACAATTTTAAAAGAAATACATCACAAAAATACTTGTGGAAGCTCGATAAAATGCAAGCACAAAGCTACTGTCCCTAAGTTTGAGCCGTGATGTCATCAAAGTTCGACAATCTTATTTTACACCATAAAACACCTGAATATGCACAATTCCAATGGAAATACACCACAAAAATGCTTGTGGAAGCTCGATGAAATGCACGCATGAAGCTACTATTCCTTAGTTCGAGCCGTGATGTCATCAAAGTTCGACAATCATATTTTACACCATAAAACACCTGAATATGCACAATTCCAATGGAAATACACCACAAAAATGCTTGTGGAAGCTTGATGAAATGCACACACGAAGCTACTATTCCTAAGTTCGAGCCGTGATGTCATCAAAGTGCGACTATCTAATTTTACACCGTAAAACACCTGAATATGCACAATTTTAAAAGAAATACACCACAAAAATGCTTGTGGAAGCTCGATGAAATGCACGCACAAAGCTACTGTTCATAAGTTCGAGCCATGATGTCATCAAAGTTCGATGATCTTATTATACACCTTAAAACTCCTGAATATGCACAATTCCAATGGAAATACACCACAAAAATGCTTGTGGTAGCTCGATGAAATGCACGCACAAAGCTACTATTCCTTAGTTCGAGCCGTGATGTCATCAAAGTGCGACAATCTAATTTTACACCGTAAAACAACAGAATATGCACAATTCCAAAGGAAACACACCACAAAAATGCTTGTGGAAGCTCGATGAAATGCACGCACGAAGCTACTATTCCTTAGTTCAAGCCGTGATGTCATCAAAGTGCGACAATCTAATTTTACACCGTAAACAACAGAATATGCACAATTCCAATGGAAACACACCACAAAAATGCTTGTGGAAGCTCGATGAAATGCACGCACGAAGATACTATGTCTTAGATCGAGCCGTGATGTCATCAAAGTACAACTATCTAATTTTACACCGTAAAACACCTGAATATGCACAATTTTAAAAGAAACACACCACAAAAATGCTTGTGGAAGCTAGATGAAATGCAAGCACAAAGCTACTATTCCTAAGTTCGAGCCGTGATGTCATCAAAGTGCGACTAACTAATTTTACACCTTAAATCACCTGAATATGCACAATTTTAAAACAAACACACCACAAAAATTCTTGTGGTAGCTCGATGAAATGCATGATCGAGGCTACTATTCCTTAGTTCGAGCCGTGATGTCATCAAAGTGCGACAATCTAATTTTACACCGTAAAACAACTGAACATGCACAATTCCAATAAAAACACACCACAAAAATGCTTGTGGAAGCTCGATGAAATGCACGCATGAAGCTACTATTTCTAGTTCAAGCCGTGATGTCATCAAAGTTCGACAATCATATTTTACACCGTAAAACACCTGAATATGCACATTTCCAATGGAAACACACCACAAAAATGCTTGTGGAAGCTCGATGAAATGCACGCACGAAGCCACAATTCCTTAGTTCGAGCCGTGATGTCATCAAAGTGCGACTATCTCATTTTACACTGTAAAACACCAGAATATGCACAATTTTTAAAGAAACACACCACAAGAATGCTTGTGTTAGCTCGATGAAATGCACGCACAAAGCTACTGTTCCTAATTTCGAGACGTGATGTCATCAAAGTTCGACAATCTTATTTTACACCGTAAAACACCTGAATATGCACAATTCCAATGGAAATACACCACAAAAATGCTTGTGGAAGCTCGATGAAATGCACACATGAAGCTAGTATTCCTTAATTCGAGACGTGATGTCATCAAAGTTCGACAATCATATATTACACCATAAAACACCTGAAAATGCACAATTCCAATGGAAATACACCACAAAAATGCTTGTGGAAGCTCGATGAAATGCACGCACGAAGCTACTATGTCTTAGTTCGGGCCGTGATGTCATCAAAGTGCGACTATCTAATTTTACACCGTAAAACACCTGAATATGCACAATTTTAAAAGAAATACACCACAAAAATGCTTGTGGAAGCTTGATGAAATGCACGCACAAAGCTACTGTTCCTAAGTTCGAGCCATGATGTCATCAAAGTTTGATAATCTTATTATACACCGTAAAACACCTGAATATGCACAATTCCAATGGAAATACACCACAAAAATGCTTGTGGAAGCTCGATGAAATGCACGCACGAAGGTACTATTCCTTAGTTCGAGAAGTGATGTCATCAAAGTGCGACTATCTAATTTTACACTGAAAAGCAACAGAATATGCACAATTTTTAAAGAAACACACCAAAAAATGCTTGTGGTAGCTCGATGAAAAGCACGCACAAAGCTACTGTTCCTAATTTCGAGCCGTGATGTCATCAAAGTTCGACAATCTTATTTTACACCGTAAAACACCTGAATATGCACAATTCCAATGGAAATACTCCACAACAATGCTTGTGGAAGCTCGATGAAATGCACGCATGAAGCTACTATTCCTTAGTTCGAGCCGTGATGTCATCAAAGTTCGACAATCATATTTATCATGGGAAAACACCTGAATATGCACATTTCCAATGAAAAACACCACAAAAATGCTTGTGGAAGCTCGATGAAATGCACACACGAAGCTACTATTCCTTATTTCGAGACGTGATGTCATGTAAGTTCGACAATCTTATTTTACACCGTAAAACACCTGAATATTCACAATTCCAATGGAAATACACCACAAAAATGCTTGAGGAAGCTCGATGAAATGCACGCACGAAGCTACTATGTCTTAGTTCGAGCCGTGATGTCATCAAAGTGCGACTAACTAATTTTACACCTTAAAACACCTGAATATGCACAATTTTAAAAGAAACACACCACAAAAATGCTTGTGGTAGCTTGATGAAATGCATGCACGAAGCTACTATTCCTTAGTTCGAGCCGTGATGTCATCAAAGTGCGACAATCTTATTTTACACCGTAAAACAACTGAATATGCACAATTCCAATAAAAACACACCACAAAAATGCTTGTGGAAGCTCGATGAAATGCACGCATGAAGCTACTATTCCTAGTTCAAGCCGTGATGTCATCAAAGTTTGACAATCATATTTTACACCGCAAAACACCTGAATATGCACATTTCCAATGGAAACACACCACAAAAATGCTTGTGTAAGCTCGTTGAAATGCACGCACGAAGCTACTATTCCTTAGTTCGAGCCGTGATGTCATCAAAGTGCGACTATCTAATTTTACACCGTAAAACACCTGAATATGCACAATTTTTAAAGAAACACTCCACAAAAATGCTTGTGGTAGCTCGATGAAATGCACGCACAAAGCTACTGTTCCTAATTTCGAGCCGTGATGTCATCAAAGTTCGACAATCTTATTTTACACCGTGAAACACCTGAATATGCACAATTCCAATGGAAATACACCACAAAAATGCTTGTGGAAAGTCGATGAAATGCACGCATGAAGCTACTATTCCTAGTTCAAGCCGTGATGTCATCAAAGTTCGACAATCATATTTTACACCGTAAAACACCGGAATATGCACATTTCCAATGGAAACACACCACAAAAATGCTTGTGGAAGCTCGATGAAATGCACGCACGAAGCCACAATTCCTTAGTTCGAGCCGTGATGTCATCAAAGTGCGACTATCTAATTTTACACTGTAAAACACCAGAATATGCACAATTTTTAAAGAAACACACCACAAGAATGCTTGTGGTAGCTCGATGAAATGCACGCACAAAGCTACTGTTCCTTATTTCGAGCCGTGATGTCATCAAAGTTCGACAATTTTATTTTACACCGTAAAACACCTGAATATGCACAATTCCAATGGAAATACACCACAAAAATGCTTGTGGAAGCTCGATGAAATGCACGCATGAAGCTACTATTCCTAAGTTCGAGCCGTGATGTCATCAAAGTGCGACTATCTAATTTTACACCGTAAAACACCTGAATATGCACAATTTTTAAAAGAAATACACCACAAAAATGCTTGTGGAAGCTCGATGAAATGCACGCACAAAGCTACTGTTCCTAAGTTCGAGCCGTGATGTCATCAAAGTTCGATAATCTTATTTTACACAGTGAAACACCTGAATATGCACAATTCCAATGGAAATACACCACAAAAATGCTTGTGGAAGCTCGATGAAATGCACGCATGAAGCTACTATTCCTAGTTCAAGCCGTGATGTCATCAAAGTTCGACAATCATATTTTACACCGTAAAACACCTGAATATGCACATTTCTAATGGAAACACACCACAAAAATGCTTGTGGAAGCTCGATGAAATGCACGCACGAAGCAACTATTCCTTAGTTCAAGCCGTGATGTCATCAAAGTGCGACTATCTAATTTTACACCGTAAAACATCTGAATATGCACAATTTTTAAAGAAACACACCACAAAAATGCTTGTGGTAGCTCGATGAAATGCACGCACAAAGCTACTGTTCCTAATTTCGAGCCGTGATGTCATCAAAGTTCGACAATCTTATTTTACACCGTGAAACACCTGAATATGCACAATTCCAATGGAAATACACCACAAAAAAGCTTGTGGAAGGTCGTTGAAATGCACGCATGAAGCTACTATTCCTAGTTCAAGCCGTGATGTCATCAAAGATCGACAATCATATTTTACACCGTAAAACTCCTGAATATGCACATTTCCAATGGAAACACACCACAAAAATGCTTGTGGAAGCTCGATGAAATGCACGCACGAAGCCACAATTCCTTAGTTCGAGCCGTGATGTCATCAAATTGCGACTATCTAATTTTACACTGTAAAACACCAGAATATGCACAATTTTTAAAGAAACACACCACAAGAATGCTTGTGGTAGCTCGATGAAATGCACGCACAAAGCTACTGTTCCTAATTTCGAGCCGTGATGTCATCAAAGTTCGACAATCTTATTTTACACCGTAAAACACCTGAATATGCACAATTATAAAAGAAATACATCACAAAAATACTTGTGGAAGCTCGATGAAATGCAAGCACAAAGCTACTGTCCCTAAGTTTGAGCCGTGATGTCATCAAAGTTCGACAATCTTATTTTACACCTTAAAACACCTGAATATGCACAATTCCAATGGAAATACACCACAAAAATGCTTGTGGAAGCTCGATGAAATGCACGCATGAAGCTACTATTCCTTAGTTCGAGCCGTGATGTCATCAAAGTTCGACAATCATATTTTACGCCATAAAACACCTGAATATGCACAATTCCAATGGAAATACACCACAAAAATGCTTGTGGAAGCTTGATGAAATGCACACACGAAGCTACTATTCCTAAGTTCGAGCCGTGATGTCATCAAAGTGCGACTATCTAATTTTACACCGTAAAACACCTGAATATGCACAATTTTAAAAGAAATACACCACAAAAATGCTTGTGGAAGCTCGATGAAATGCACGCACAAAGCTACTGTTCATAAGTTCGAGCCATGATGTCATCAAAGTTCGATGATCTTATTATACACCTTAAAACACCTGAATATGCACAATTCCAATGGAAATACACCACAAAAATGCTTGTGGTAGCTCGATGAAATGCACGCACAAAGCTACTATTCCTAGTTCAAGCCGTGATGTCATCAAAGATCGACAATCATATTTTACACCGTAAAACACCTGAATATGCACATTTCCAATGGAAACACACCACAAAAATGCTTGTGGAAGCTCGATGAAATGCACGCACGAAGCCACAATTCCTTAGTTCGAGCCGTGATGTCATCAAAGTGCGACTATCTAATTTTACACTGTAAAACACCAGAATATGCACAATTTTTAAAGAAACACACCACAAGAATGCTTGTGGTAGCTCGATGAAATGCACGCACAAAGCTACTGTTCCTAATTTCGAGCCGTGATGTCATCAAAGTTCGACAATCTTATTTTACACCGTAAAACACCTGAATATGCACAATTTTAAAAGAAATACATCACAAAAATACTTGTGGAAGCTCGATAAAATGCAAGCACAAAGCTACTGTCCCTAAGTTTGAGCCGTGATGTCATCAAAGTTCGACAATCTTATTTTACACCGTAAAACACCTGAATATGCACAATTCCAATGGAAATACACCACAAAAATGCTTGTGGAAGCTCGATGAAATGCACGCATGAAGCTACTATTCCTTAGTTCGAGCCGTGATGTCATCAAAGTTCGACAATCATATTTTACACCATAAAACACCTGAATATGCACAATTCCAATGGAAATACACCACAAAAATGCTTGTGGAAGCTTGATGAAATGCACACACGAAGCTACTATTCCTAAGTTCTAGCCGTGATGTCATCAAAGTGCGACTATCTAATTTTACACCGTAAAACACCTGAATATGCACAATTTTAAAAGAAATACACCACAAAAATGCTTGTGGAAGCTCGATGAAATGCACGCACAAAGCTACTGTTCATAAGTTCGAGCCATGATGTCATCAAAGTTCGATGATCTTATTATACACCTTAAAACTCCTGAATATGCACAATTCCAATGGAAATACACCACAAAAATGCTTGTGGTAGCTCGATGAAATGCACGCACAAAGCTACTATTCCTTAGTTCGAGCCGTGATGTCATCAAAGTGCGACAATCTAATTTTACACCGTAAAACAACAGAATATGCACAATTCCAATGGAAACACACCACAAAAATGCTTGTGGAAGCTCGATGAAATGCACGCACGAAGCTACTATTCCTTAGTTCAAGCCGTGATGTCATCAAAGTGCGACAATCTAATTTTACACCGTAAACAACAGAATATGCACAATTCCAATGGAAACACACCACAAAAATGCTTGTGGAAGCTCGATGAAATGCACGCACGAAGATACTATGTCTTAGATCGAGCCGTGATGTCATCAAAGTACGACTATCTAATTTTACACCGTAAAACACCTGAATATGCACAATTTTAAAAGAAACACACCACAAAAATGCTTGTGGAAGCTAGATGAAATGCAAGCACAAAGCTACTATTCCTAAGTTCGAGCCGTGATGTCATCAAAGTGCGACTAACTAATTTTACACCTTAAATCACCTGAATATGCACAATTTTAAAACAAACACACCACAAAAATTCTTGTGGTAGCTCGATGAAATGCATGATCGAGGCTACTATTCCTTAGTTCGAGCCGTGATGTCATCAAAGTGCGACAATCTAATTTTACACCGTAAAACAACTGAACATGCACAATTCCAATAAAAACACACCACAAAAATGCTTGTGGAAGCTCGATGAAATGCACGCATGAAGCTACTATTTCTAGTTCAAGCCGTGATGTCATCAAAGTTCGACAATCATATTTTACACCATAAAACACCTGAATATGCACATTTCCAATGGAAACACACCACAAAAATGCTTGTGGAAGCTCGATGAAATGCACGCACGAAGCCACAATTCCTTAGTTCGAGCCGTGATGTCATCAAAGTGCGACTATCTCATTTTACACTGTAAAACACCAGAATATGCACAATTTTTAAAGAAACACACCACAAGAATGCTTGTGGTAGCTCGATGAAATGCACGCACAAAGCTACTGTTCCTAATTTCGAGACGTGATGTCATCAAAGTTCGACAATCTTATTTTACACCGTAAAACACCTGAATATGCACAATTCCAATGGAAATACACCACAAAAATGCTTGTGGAAGCTTGATGAAATGCACGCATGAAGCTACTATTCCTTAGTTCGAGCCGTGATGTCATCAAAGTTCGACAATCATATTTTACACCATAAAACACCTGAATATGCACAATTCCAATGGAAATACACCACAAAAATGCTTGTGGAAGCTTGATGAAATGCACACACGAAGCTACTGTTCCTAAGTTCGAGCCATGATGTCATCAAAGTTCGATGATCTTATTATACACCTTAAAACACCTGAATATGCACAATTCCAATGGAAATACACCACAAAAATGCTTGTGGAAGCTCGATGAAATGCACGCATGAAGCTACTATTCCTTAGTTCGAGCCGTGATGTCATCAAAGTTCGACAATCATATTTTACACCATAAAACACCTGAATATGCACAATTCCAATGGAAATACACCACAAAAATGCTTGTGGAAGCTTGATGAAATGCACGCACGAAGCCACAATTCCTTAGTTCGAGCCGTGATGTCATCAAAGTGCGACTATCTAATTTTACACTGTAAAACACCAGAATATGCACAATTTTTAAAGAAATACACCACAAAAATGCTTGTGGAAGCTCGATGAAATCCACGCACAAAGCTACTATTCCTAAGTTCGAGCCGTGATGTCATCAAAGTTCGACAATCTTATTTTACACCGTGAAACACCTGAATATGCACAATTCCAATGGAAATACACCACAAAAATGCTTGTGGAAGCTCGATGAAATGCACGCATGAAGCTACTATTCCTAGTTCAAGCCGTGATGTCATCAAAGATCGACAATCATATTTTACACCGTAAAACACCTGAATATGCACATTTCCAATGGAAACACACCACAAAAATGCTTGTGGAAGCTCGATGAAATGCACGCACGAAGCCACAATTCCTTAGTTCGAGCCGTGATGTCATCAAAGTGCGACTATCTAATTTTACACTGTAAAACACCAGAATATGCACAATTTTTAAAGAAACACACCACAAGAATGCTTGTGGGAGCTCGATGAAATGCACGCACAAAGCTACTGTTCCTAATTTCGAGCCGTGATGTCATCAAAGTTCGACAATCTTATTTTACACCGTAAAACACCTGAATATGCACAATTCCATTGGAAATACACCACAAAAATGCTTGTGGAAGCTCGATGAAATGCGCGCTCGAAGCTACTATTCCGAAGTTCGAGCCGTGATGTCATCAAAGTGCGACTATCTAATTTTACACCGTAAAACACCTGAATATGCACAATTTTAAAAGAAATACACCACAAAAATACTTGTGGAAGCTCGATGAAATGCAAGCACAAAGCTACTGTCCCTAAGTTTGAGCCGTGATGTCATCAAAGTTCGACAATCTTATTTTACACCGTAAAACACCTGAATATGCACAATTCCAATGGAAATACACCACAAAAATGCTTGTGGAAGCTCGATGAAATGCACGCATGAAGCTACTATTCCTTAGTTCAAGCCGTGATGTCATCAAAGTTCAACAATCATATTTTACACCATAAAACACCTGAATATGCACAATTCCAATGGAAATACACCACAAAAATGCTTGTGGAAGCTTGATGAAATGCACACACGAAGCTACTTTTCCTAAGTTCGAGCCGTGATGTCATCAAAGTGCGACAATCTAATTTTACACCGTAAACAACAGAATATGCACAATTCCAATGGAAACACACCACAAAAATGCTTGTGGAAGCTCGATGAAATGCACGCACGAAGATACTATGTCTTAGATCGAGCCGTGATGTCATCAAAGTACGACTATCTAATTTTACACCGTAAAACACCTGAATATGCACAATTTTAAAAGAAACACACCACAAAAATGCTTGTGGAAGCTAGATGAAATGCAAGCACAAAGCTACTATTCCTAAGTTCGAGCCGTGATGTCATCAAAGTGCGACTAACTAATTTTACACCTTAAATCACCTGAATATGCACAATTTTAAAACAAACACACCACAAAAATTCTTGTGGTAGCTCGATGAAATGCATGATCGAGGCTACTATTCCTTAGTTCGAGCCGTGATGTCATCAAAGTGTGACAATCTAATTTTACACCGTAAAACAACTGAACATGCACAATTCCAATAAAAACACACCACAAAAATGCTTGTGGAAGCTCGATGAAATGCACGCATGAAGCTACTATTTCTAGTTCAAGCCGTGATGTCATCAAAGTTCGACAATCATATTTTACACCATAAAACACCTGAATATGCACATTTCCAATGGAAACACACCACAAAAATGCTTGTGGAAGCTCGATGAAATGCACGCACGAAGCCACAATTCCTTAGTTCGAGCCGTGATGTCATCAAAGTGCGACTATCTCATTTTACACTGTAAAACACCAGAATATGCACAATTTTTAAAGAAACACACCACAAGAATGCTTGTGGTAGCTCGATGAAATGCACGCACAAAGCTACTGTTCCTAATTTCGAGACGTGATGTCATCAAAGTTCGACAATCTTATTTTACACCGTAAAACACCTGAATATGCACAATTCCAATGGAAATACACCACAAAAATGCTTGTGGAAGCTTGATGAAATGCACGCATGAAGCTACTATTCCTTAGTTCGAGCCGTGATGTCATCAAAGTTCGACAATCATATTTTACACCATAAAACACCTGAATATGCACAATTCCAATGGAAATACACCACAAAAATGCTTGTGGAAGCTTGATGAAATGCACACACGAAGCTACTGTTCCTAAGTTCGAGCCATGATGTCATCAAAGTTCGATGATCTTATTATACACCTTAAAACACCTGAATATGCACAATTCCAATGGAAATACACCACAAAAATGCTTGTGGAAGCTCGATGAAATGCACGCACGAAGCTACTATTCCTAAGTTCGAGCCGTGATGTCATCAAAGTGCGACAATCTTATTTTACACCGTAAAACACCTGAATATGCACAATTCCAATGGAAATACACCACAAAAATGCTTGTGGAAGCTCGATGAAATGCACGCATGAAGCTACTATTCCTTAGTTCGAGCCGTGATGTCATCAAAGTTCGACAATCATATTTTACACCATAAAACACCTGAATATGCACAATTCCAATGGAAATACACCACAAAAATGCTTGTGGAAGCTTGATGAAATGCACGCACGAAGCCACAATTCCTTAGTTCGAGCCGTGATGTCATCAAAGTGCGACTATCTAATTTTACACTGTAAAACACCAGAATATGCACAATTTTTAAAGAATACACCACAAAAATGCTTGTGGAAGCTCGATGAAATCCACGCACAAAGCTACTATTCCTAAGTTCGAGCCGTGATGTCATCAAAGTTCGACAATCTTATTTTACACCGTGAAACACCTGAATATGCACAATTCCAATGGAAATACACCACAAAAATGCTTGTGGAAGCTCGATGAAATGCACGCATGAAGCTACTATTCCTAGTTCAAGCCGTGATGTCATCAAAGATCGACAATCATATTTTACACCGTAAAACACCTGAATATGCACATTTCCAATGGAAACACACCACAAAAATGCTTGTGAAGCTCGATGAAATGCACGCACGAAGCCACAATTCCTTAGTTCGAGCCGTGATGTCATCAAAGTGCGACTATCTAATTTTACACTGTAAAACACCAGAATATGCACAATTTTTAAAGAAACACACCACAAGAATGCTTGTGGGAGCTCGATGAAATGCACGCACAAAGCTACTGTTCCTAATTTCGAGCCGTGATGTCATCAAAGTTCGACAATCTTATTTTACACCGTAAAACACCTGAATATGCACAATTCCATTGGAAATACACCACAAAACATGCTTGTGGAAGCTCGATGAAATTGCGCGCTCGAAGCTACTATTCCGAAGTTCGAGCCGTGATGTCATCAAAGTGCGACTATCTAATTTTACACCGTAAAACACCTGAATATGCACAATTTTAAAAGAAATACACCACAAAAATACTTGTGGAAGCTCGATGAAATGCAAGCACAAAGCTACTGTCCCTAAGTTTGAGCCGTGATGTCATCAAAGTTCGACAATCTTATTTTACACCGTAAAACACCTGAATATGCACAATTCCAATGGAAATACACCACAAAAATGCTTGTGGAAGCTCGATGAAATGCTCGCATGAAGCTACTATTCCTTAGTTCAAGCCGTGATGTCATCAAAGTTCAACAATCATATTTTACACCATAAAACACCTGAATATGCACAATTCCAATGGAAATACACCACAAAAATGCTTGTGGAAGCTTGATGAAATGCACACACGAAGCTACTTTTCCTAAGTTCGAGCCGTGATGTCATCAAAGTGCGACTATCTAATTTTACACCGTAAAACACCTGAATATGCACAATTTTAAAAGAAATACACCACAAAAATGCTTGTGGAAGCTCGATGAAATGCACGCACAAAGCTACTGTTCCTAAGTTCGAGCCATGATGTCATCAAAGTTCGATGATCTTATTATACACCTTAAAACACCTGAATATGCACAATTCCAATGGAAATACACCACAAAAATGCTTGTGGTAGCTCGATGAAATGCACGCACGAAGCTACTATTCCTTAGTTCGAGCCGTGATGTCATCAAAGTGCGACAATCTAATTTTACACCGTAAAACAACAGAATATGCACAATTCCAATGGAAACACACAACAAAAATGCTTGTGGAAGCTCGATGAAATGCACGCACGAAGCTACTTATCCTTAGTTCGAGCCGTGATGTCATCAAAGTGCGACAGTCTAATTTTACACCGTAAAACACCTGAATATGCACAATTCCAATGGAAACACACCACAAAAATGCTTGTGGAAGCTCGATGAAATGCACGCATGAAGCTACTATTCCTAGTTCAAGCCGTGATGTCATTAAAGTTCGACAATCATATTTTACACCGTAAAACACCTGAATATGCACATTTCTAATGGAAACACACCACAAAAATGCTTGTGGAAGCTCGATGAAATGCACGCATGAAGCCACTATTCCTTAGTTCAAGCCGTGATGTCATCAAAGTTCGACAATCTTATTTTACACCGTAAAACACCTGAATATGCACAATTCCAATGGAAATACACCACAAAAATGCTTGTGGAAGCTCGATGAAATGCACACATGAAGCTAGTATTCCTTAGTTCGAGACGTGATGTCATCAAAGTTCGACAATCATATATTACACCATAAAACACCTGAATATGCACAATTCCAATGGAAATACACCACAAAAATGCTTGTGGAAGCTCGATGAAATGCACGCACGAAGCTACTATGTCTTAGTTCGAGCCGTGATGTCATCAAAGTGCGACTATCTAATTTTACACCGTAAAACACCTGAATATGCACAATTTTAAAAGAAATACACCACAAAAATGCTTGTGGAAGCTTGATGAAATGCACGCACAAAGCTACTGTTCCTAAGTTCGAGCCATGATGTCATCAAAGTTTGATAATCTTATTATACACCGTAAAACACCTGAATATGCACAATTCCAATGGAAATACACCACAAAAATGCTTGTGGAAGCTCGATGAAATGCACGCACGAAGGTACTATTCCTTAGTTCGAGAAGTGATGTCATCAAAGTGCGACTATCTAATTTTACACTGAAAAGCAACAGAATATGCACAATTTTTAAAGAAACACACCAAAAAATGCTTGTGGTAGCTCGATGAAAAGCACGCACAAAGCTACTGTTCCTAAATTCGAGCCGTGATGTCATCAAAGTTCGACAATCTTATTTTACACCGTAAAACACCTGAATATGCACAATTCCAATGGAAATACTCCACAACAATGCTTGTGGAAGCTCGATGAAATGCACGCATGAAGCTACTATTCCTTAGTTCGAGCCGTGATGTCATCAAAGTTCGACAATCATATTTATCATGGGAAAACACCTGAATATGCACATTTCCAATGAAAAACACCACAAAAATGCTTGTGGAAGCTCGATGAAATGCACACACGAAGCTACTATTCCTTATTTCGAGACGTGATGTCATGTAAGTTCGACAATCTTATTTTACACCGTAAAACACCTGAATATTCACAATTCCAATGGAAATACACCACAAAAATGCTTGAGGAAGCTCGATGAAATGCACGCACGAAGCTACTATGTCTTAGTTCGAGCCGTGATGTCATCAAAGTGCGACTAACTAATTTTACACCTTAAAACACCTGAATATGCACAATTTTAAAAGAAACACACCACAAAAATGCTTGTGGTAGCTTGATGAAATGCATGCACGAAGCTACTATTCCTTAGTTCGAGCCGTGATGTCATCAAAGTGCGACAATCTAATTTTACACCGTAAAACAACTGAATATGCACAATTCCAATAAAAACACACCACAAAAATGCTTGTGGAAGCTCGATGAAATGCACGCATGAAGCTACTATTCCTAGTTCAAGCCGTGATGTCATCAAAGTTTGACAATCATATTTTACACCGTAAAACACCTGAATATGCACATTTCCAATGGAAACACACCACAAAAATGCTTGTGTAAGCTCGTTGAAATGCACGCACGAAGCTACTATTCCTTAGTTCGAGCCGTGATGTCATCAAAGTGCGACTATCTAATTTTACACCGTAAAACACCTGAATATGCACAATTTTTAAAGAAACACTCCACAAAAATGCTTGTGGTAGCTCGATGAAATGCACGCACAAAGCTACTGTTCCTAATTTCGAGCCGTGATGTCATCAAAGTTCGACAATCTTATTTTACACCGTGAAACACCTGAATATGCACAATTCCAATGGAAATACACCACAAAAATGCTTGTGGAAAGTCGATGAAATGCACGCATGAAGCTACTATTCCTAGTTCAAGCCGTGATGTCATCAAAGTTCGACAATCATATTTTACACCGTAAAACACCGGAATATGCACATTTCCAATGGAAACACACCACAAAAATGCTTGTGGAAGCTCGATGAAATGCACGCACGAAGCCACAATTCCTTAGTTCGAGCCGTGATGTCATCAAAGTGCGACTATCTAATTTTACACCGTAAAACACCGGAATATGCACATTTCCAATGGAAACACACCACAAAAATGCTTGTGGTAGCTCGATGAAATGCACGCACAAAGCTACTGTTCCTTATTTCGAGCCGTGATGTCATCAAAGTTCGACAATTTTATTTTACACCGTAAAACACCTGAATATGCACAATTCCAATGGAAATACACCACAAAAATGCTTGTGGAAGCTCGATGAAATGCACGCACGAAGCTACTATTCCTAAGTTCGAGCCGTGATGTCATCAAAGTGCGACTATCTAATTTTACACCGTAAAACACCTGAATATGCACAATTTTTAAAAGAAATACACCACAAAAATGCTTGTGGAAGCTCAATGAAATGCACGCACAAAGCTACTGTTCCTAAGTTCGAGCCGTGATGTCATCAAAGTTCGATAATCTTATTTTACACAGTGAAACACCTGAATATGCACAATTCCAATGGAAATACACCACAAAAATGCTTGTGGAAGCTCGATGAAATGCACGCATGAAGCTACTATTCCTAGTTCAAGCCGTGATGTCATCAAAGTTCGACAATCATATTTTACACCGTAAAACACCTGAATATGCACATTTCTAATGGAAACACACCACAAAAATGCTTGTGGAAGCTCGATGAAATGCACGCACGAAGCAACTATTCCTTAGTTCAAGCCGTGATGTCATCAAAGTGCGACTATCTAATTTTACACCGTAAAACATCTGAATATGCACAATTTTTAAAGAAACACACCACAAAAATGCTTGTGGTAGCTCGATGAAATGCACGCACAAAGCTACTGTTCCTAATTTCGAGCCGTGATGTCATCAAAGTTCGACAATCTTATTTTACACCGTAAAACACCTGAATATGCACAATTCCAATGGAAATACACCACAAAAATGCTTGTGGAAGCTCGATGAAATGCACGCATGAAGCTACTATTCCTTAGTTCGAGCCGTGATGTCATCAAAGTTCGACAATCATATATTACACCATAAAACACCTGAATATGCACAATTCCAATGGAAATACACCACAAAAAAGCTTGTGGAAGGTCGATGAAATGCACGCATGAAGCTACTATTCCTAGTTCAAGCCGTGATGTCATCAAAGATCGACAATCATATTTTACACCGTAAAACTCCTGAATATGCACATTTCCAATGGAAACACACCACAAAAATGCTTGTGGAAGCTCGATGAAATGCACGCACGAAGCCACAATTCCTTAGTTCGAGCCGTGATGTCATCAAATTGCGACTATCTAATTTTACACTGTAAAACACCAGAATATGCACAATTTTTAAAGAAACACACCACAAGAATGCTTGTGGTAGCTCGATGAAATGCACGCACAAAGCTACTGTTCCTAATTTCGAGCCGTGATGTCATCAAAGTTCGACAATCTTATTTTACACCGTAAAACACCTGAATATGCACAATTATAAAAGAAATACATCACAAAAATACTTGTGGAAGCTCGATGAAATGCAAGCACAAAGCTACTGTCCCTAAGTTTGAGCCGTGATGTCATCAAAGTTCGACAATCTTATTTTACACCTTAAAACACCTGAATATGCACAATTCCAATGGAAATACACCACAAAAATGCTTGTGGAAGCTCGATGAAATGCACGCATGAAGCTACTATTCCTTAGTTCGAGCCGTGATGTCATCAAAGTTCGACAATCATATTTTACGCCATAAAACACCTGAATATGCACAATTCCAATGGAAATACACCACAAAAATGCTTGTGGAAGCTTGATGAAATGCACACACGAAGCTACTATTCCTAAGTTCGAGCCGTGATGTCATCAAAGTGCGACTATCTAATTTTACACCGTAAAACACCTGAATATGCACAATTTTAAAAGAAATACACCACAAAAATGCTTGTGGAAGCTCGATGAAATGCACGCACAAAGCTACTGTTCATAAGTTCGAGCCATGATGTCATCAAAGTTCGATGATCTTATTATACACCTTAAAACACCTGAATATGCACAATTCCAATGGAAATACACCACAAAAATGCTTGTGGTAGCTCGATGAAATGCACGCACAAAGCTACTATTCCTAGTTCAAGCCGTGATGTCATCAAAGATCGACAATCATATTTTACACCGTAAAACACCTGAATATGCACATTTCCAATGGAAACACACCACAAAAATGCTTGTGGAAGCTCGATGAAATGCACGCACGAAGCCACAATTCCTTAGTTCGAGCCGTGATGTCATCAAAGTGCGACTATCTAATTTTACACTGTAAAACACCAGAATATGCACAATTTTTAAAGAAACACACCACAAGAATGCTTGTGGTAGCTCGATGAAATGCACGCACAAAGCTACTGTTCCTAATTTCGAGCCGTGATGTCATCAAAGTTCGACAATCTTATTTTACACCGTAAAACACCTGAATATGCACAATTTTAAAAGAAATACATCACAAAAATACTTGTGGAAGCTCGATAAAATGCAAGCACAAAGCTACTGTCCCTAAGTTTGAGCCGTGATGTCATCAAAGTTCGACAATCTTATTTTACACCGTAAAACACCTGAATATGCACAATTCCAATTTAAATACACCACAAAAATGCTTGTGGAAGCTCGATGAAATGCACGCATGAAGCTACTATTCCTTAGTTCGAGCCGTGATGTCATCAAAGTTCGACAATCATATTTTACACCATAAAACACCTGAATATGCACAATTCCAATGGAAATACACCACAAAAATGCTTGTGGAAGCTTGATGAAATGCACACACGAAGCTACTATTCCTAAGTTCGAGCCGTGATGTCATCAAAGTGCGACTATCTAATTTTACACCGTAAAACACCTGAATATGCACAATTTTAAAAGAAATACACCACAAAAGTGCTTGTGGAAGCTCGATGAAATGCACGCACAAAGCTACTGTTCATAAGTTCGAGCCATGATGTCATCAAAGTTCGATGATCTTATTATACACCTTAAAACTCCTGAATATGCACAATTCCAATGGAAATACACCACAAAAATGCTTGTGGTAGCTCGATGAAATGCACGCACAAAGCTACTATTCCTTAGTTCGAGCCGTGATGTCATCAAAGTGCGACAATCTAATTTTACACCGTAAAACAACAGAATATGCACAATTCCAATGGAAACACACCACAAAAATGCTTGTGGAAGCTCGATGAAATGCACGCACGAAGCTACTATTCCTTAGTTCAAGCCGTGATGTCATCAAAGTGCGACAATCTAATTTTACACCGTAAACAACAGAATATGCACAATTCCAATGGAAACACACCACAAAAATGCTTGTGGAAGCTCGATGAAATGCACGCACGAAGATACTATGTCTTAGATCGAGCCGTGATGTCATCAAAGTACGACTATCTAATTTTACACCGTAAAACACCTGAATATGCACAATTTTAAAAGAAACACACCACAAAAATGCTTGTGGAAGCTAGATGAAATGCAAGCACAAAGCTACTATTCCTAAGTTCGAGCCGTGATGTCATCAAAGTGCGACTAACTAATTTTACACCTTAAATCACCTGAATATGCACAATTTTAAAACAAACACACCACAAAAATTCTTGTGGTAGCTCGATGAAATGCATGATCGAGGCTACTATTCCTTAGTTCGAGCCGTGATGTCATCAAAGTGCGACAATCTAATTTTACACCGTAAAACAACTGAACATGCACAATTCCAATAAAAACACACCACAAAAATGCTTGTGGAAGCTCGATGAAATGCACGCATGAAGCTACTATTTCTAGTTCAAGCCGTGATGTCATCAAAGGTCGACAATCATATTTTACACCGTAAAACACCTGAATATGCACATTTCCAATGGAAACACACCACAAAAATGCTTGTGGAAGCTCGATGAAATGCACGCACGAAGCCACAATTCCTTAGTTCGAGCCGTGATGTCATCAAAGTGCGACTATCTCATTTTACACTGTAAAACACCAGAATATGCACAATTTTTAAAGAAACACACCACAAGAATGCTTGTGGTAGCTCGATGAAATGCACGCACAAAGCTACTGTTCCTAATTTCGAGACGTGATGTCATCAAAGTTCGACAATCTTATTTTACACCGTAAAACACCTGAATATGCACAATTCCAATGGAAATACACCACAAAAATGCTTGTGGAAGCTTGATGAAATGCATGCATGAAGCTACTATTCCTTAGTTCGAGCCGTGATGTCATCAAAGTTCGACAATCATATTTTACACCATAAAACACCTGAATATGCACAATTCCAATGGAAATACACCACAAAAATGCTTGTGGAAGCTTGATGAAATGCACACACGAAGCTACTGTTCCTAAGTTCGAGCCATGATGTCATCAAAGTTCGATGATCTTATTATACACCTTAAAACACCTGAATATGCACAATTCCAATGGAAATACACCACAAAAATGCTTGTGGTAGCTCGATGAAATGCACGCACGAAGCTACTATTCCTTAGTTCGAGCCGTGATGTCATCAAAGTGCGACAATCTAATTTTACACCGTAAAACAACAGAATATGCACAATTCCAATGGAAACACACAACAAAAATGCTTGTGGAAGCTCGATGAAATGCACGCACGAAGCTACTTATCCTTAGTTCGAGCCGTGATGTCATCAAAGTGCGACAGTCTAATTTTACACCGTAAAACACCTGAATATGCACAATTCCAATGGAAACACACCACAAAAATGCTTGTGGAAGCTCGATGAAATGCACGCATGAAGCTACTATTCCTAGTTCAAGCCGTGATGTCATTAAAGTTCGACAATCATATTTTACACCGTAAAACACCTGAATATGCACATTTCTAATGGAAACACACCACAAAAATGCTTGTGGAAGCTCGATGAAATGCACGCATGAAGCCACTATTCCTTAGTTCAAGCCGTGATGTCATCAAAGTTCGACAATCTTATTTTACACCATAAAACACCTGAATATGCACAATTCCAATGGAAATACACCACAAAAATGCTTGTGGAAGCTCGATGAAATGCACGCACGAAGCTACTATGTCTTAGTTCGAGCCGTGATGTCATCAAAGTGCGACTATCTAATTTTACACCGTAAAACACCTGAATATGCACAATTTTAAAAGAAATACACCACAAAAATGCTTGTGGAAGCTTGATGAAATGCACGCACAAAGCTACTGTTCCTAAGTTCGAGCCATGATGTCATCAAAGTTTGATAATCTTATTATACACCGTAAAACACCTGAATATGCACAATTCCAATGGAAATACACCACAAAAATGCTTGTGGAAGCTCGATGAAATGCACGCACGAAGGTACTATTCCTTAGTTCGAGAAGTGATGTCATCAAAGTGCGACTATCTAATTTTACACTGAAAAGCAACAGAATATGCACAATTTTTAAAGAAACACACCAAAAAATGCTTGTGGTAGCTCGATGAAAAGCACGCACAAAGCTACTGTTCCTAATTTCGAGCCGTGATGTCATCAAAGTTCGACAATCTTATTTACACCGTAAAACACCTGAATATGCACAATTCCAATGGAAATACTCCACAACAATGCTTGTGGAAGCTCGATGAAATGCACGCATGAAGCTACTATTCCTTAGTTCGAGCCGTGATGTCATCAAAGTTCGACAATCATATTTATCATGGGAAAACACCTGAATATGCACATTTCCAATGAAAAACACCACAAAAATGCTTGTGGAAGCTCGATGAAATGCACACACGAAGCTACTATTCCTTATTTCGAGACGTGATGTCATGTAAGTTCGACAATCTTATTTTACCACCGTAAAACACCTGAATATTCACAATTCCAATGGAAATACACCACAAAAATGCTTGAGGAAGCTCGATGAAATGCACGCACGAAGCTACTATGTCTTAGTTCGAGCCGCGATGTCATCAAAGTGCGACTAACTAATTTTACACCTTAAAACACCTGAATATGCACAATTTAAAAGAAACACACCACAAAAATGCTTGTGGTAGCTTGATGAAATGCATGCACGAAGCTACTATTCCTTAGTTCGAGCCGTGATGTCATCAAAGTGCGACAATCTAATTTTACACCGTAAAACAACTGAATATGCACAATTCCAATAAAAACACACCACAAAAATGCTTGTGGAAGCTCGATGAAATGCACGCATGAAGCTACTATTCCTAGTTCAAGCCGTGATGTCATCAAAGTTTGACAATCATATTTTACACCGTAAAACACCTGAATATGCACATTTCCAATGGAAACACACCACAAAAATGCTTGTGTAAGCTCGTTGAAATGCACGCACGAAGCTACTATTCCTTAGTTCGAGCCGTGATGTCATCAAAGTGCGACTATCTAATTTTACACCGTAAAACACCTGAATATGCACAATTTTTAAAGAAACACTCCACAAAAATGCTTGTGGTAGCTCGATGAAATGCACGCACAAAGCTACTGTTCCTAATTTCGAGCCGTGATGTCATCAAAGTTCGACAATCTTATTTTACACCGTGAAACACCTGAATATGCACAATTCCAATGGAAATACACCACAAAAATGCTTGTGGAAAGTCGATGAAATGCACGCATGAAGCTACTATTCCTAGTTCAAGCCGTGATGTCATCAAAGTTCGACAATCATATTTTACACCGTAAAACACCGGAATATGCACATTTCCAATGGAAACACACCACAAAAATGCTTGTGGAAGCTCGATGAAATGCACGCACGAAGCCACAATTCCTTAGTTCGAGCCGTGATGTCATCAAAGTGCGACTATCTAATTTTACACCGTAAAACACCGGAATATGCACATTTCCAATGGAAACACACCACAAAAATGCTTGTGGTAGCTCGATGAAATGCACGCACAAAGCTACTGTTCCTTATTTCGAGCCGTGATGTCATCAAAGTTCGACAATTTTATTTTACACCGTAAAACACCTGAATATGCACAATTCCAATGGAAATACACCACAAAAATGCTTGTGGAAGCTCGATGAAATGCACGCACGAAGCTACTATTCCTAAGTTCGAGCCGTGATGTCATCAAAGTGCGACTATCTAATTTTACACCGTAAAACACCTGAATATGCACAATTTTTAAAAGAAATACACCACAAAAATGCTTGTGGAAGCTCGATGAAATGCACGCACAAAGCTACTGTTCCTAAGTTCGAGCCGTGATGTCATCAAAGTTCGATAATCTTATTTTACACAGTGAAACACCTGAATATGCACAATTCCAATGGAAATACACCACAAAAATGCTTGTGGAAGCTCGATGAAATGCACGCATGAAGCTACTATTCCTAGTTCAAGCCGTGATGTCATCAAAGTTCGACAATCATATTTTACACCGTAAAACACCTGAATATGCACATTTCTAATGGAAACACACCACAAAAATGCTTGTGGAAGCTCGATGAAATGCACGCACGAAGCAACTATTCCTTAGTTCAAGCCGTGATGTCATCAAAGTGCGACTATCTAATTTTACACCGTAAAACATCTGAATATGCACAATTTTTAAAGAAACACACCACAAAAATGCTTGTGGTAGCTCGATGAAATGCACGCACAAAGCTACTGTTCCTAATTTCGAGCCGTGATGTCATCAAAGTTCGACAATCTTATTTTACACCGTAAAACACCTGAATATGCACAATTCCAATGGAAATACACCACAAAAATGCTTGTGGAAGCTCGATGAAAAGCACGCACGAAGCTTCTATGTCTTAGATCGACCCGTGATGTCATCAAAGTTCGACAATCTTATTTTACACCGTGAAACACCTGAATATGCACAATTACAATGGATATACACCACAAAAAAGCTTGTGGAGGGTCGATGAAATGCACGCATGAAGCTACTATTCCTAGTTCAAGCCGTGATGTCATCAAAGATCGACAATCATATTTTACACCGTAAAACTCCTGAATATGCACATTTCCAATGGAAACACACCACAAAAATGCTTGTGGAAGCTCGATGAAATGCACGCACGAAGCCACAATTCCTTAGTTCGAGCCGTGATGTCATCAAATTGCGACTATCTAATTTTACACTGTAAAACACAAGAATATGCACAATTTTTAAAGAAACACACCACAAGAATGCTTGTGGTAGCTCGATGAAATGCACGCACAAAGCTACTGTTCCTAATTTCGAGCCGTGATGTCATCAAAGTTCGACAATCTTATTTTACACCGTAAAACACCTGAATATGCACAATTATAAAAGAAATACATCACAAAAATACTTGTGGAAGCTCGATGAAATGCAAGCACAAAGCTACTGTCCCTAAGTTTGAGCCGTGATGTCATCAAAGTTCGACAATCTTATTTTACACCTTAAAACACCTGAATATGCACAATTCCAATGGAAATACACCACAAAAATGCTTGTGGAAGCTCGATGAAATGCACGCATGAAGCTACTATTCCTTAGTTCGAGCCGTGATGTCATCAAAGTTCGACAATCATATTTTACGCCATAAAACACCTGAATATGCACAATTCCAATGGAAATACACCACAAAAATGCTTGTGGAAGCTTGATGAAATGCACACACGAAGCTACTATTCCTAAGTTCGAGCCGTGATGTCATCAAAGTGCGACTATCTAATTTTACACCGTAAAACACCTGAATATGCACAATTTTAAAATAAATACACCACAAAAATGCTTGTGGAAGCTCGATGAAATGCACGCACAAAGCTACTGTTCATAAGTTCGAGCCATGATGTCATCAAAGTTCGATGATCTTATTATACACCTTAAAACACCTGAATATGCACAATTCCAATGGAAATACACCACAAAAATGCTTGTGGTAGCTCGATGAAATGCACGCACAAAGCTACTATTCCTAGTTCAAGCCGTGATGTCATCAAAGATCGACAATCATATTTTACACCGTAAAACACCTGAATATGCACATTTCCAATGGAAACACACCACAAAAATGCTTGTGGAAGCTCGATGAAATGCACGCACGAAGCCACAATTCCTTAGTTCGAGGCGTGATGTCATCAAAGTGCGACTATCTAATTTTACACTGTAAAACACCAGAATATGCACAATTTTTAAAGAAACACACCACAAGAATGCTTGTGGTAGCTCGATGAAATGCACGCACAAAGCTACTGTTCCTAATTTCGAGCCGTGATGTCATCAAAGTTCGACAATCTTATTTTACACCGTAAAACACCTGAATATGCACAATTTTAAAAGAAATACATCACAAAAATACTTGTGGAAGCTCGATAAAATGCAAGCACAAAGCTACTGTCCCTAAGTTTGAGCCGTGATGTCATCAAAGTTCGACAATCTTATTTTACACCGTAAAACACCTGAATATGCACAATTCCAATTTAAATACACCACAAAAATGCTTGTGGAAGCTCGATGAAATGCACGCATGAAGCTACTATTCCTTAGTTCGAGCCGTGATGTCATCAAAGTTCGACAATCATATTTTACACCATAAAACACCTGAATATGCACAATTCCAATGGAAATACACCACAAAAATGCTTGTGGAAGCTTGATGAAATGCACACACGAAGCTACTATTCCTAAGTTCGAGCCTTGATGTCATCAAAGTGCGACTATCTAATTTTACACCGTAAAACACCTGAATATGCACAATTTTAAAAGAAATACACCACAAAAATGCTTGTGGAAGCTCGATGAAATGCACGCACAAAGCTACTGTTCATAAGTTCGAGCCATGATGTCATCAAAGTTCGATGATCTTATTATACACCTTAAAACTCCTGAATATGCACAATTCCATGGAAATACACCACAAAAATGCTTGTGGTAGCTCGATGAAATGCACGCACAAAGCTACTATTCCTTAGTTCGAGCCGTGATGTCATCAAAGTGCGACAATCTAATTTTACACCGAAAAACAACAGAATATGCACAATTCCAATGGAAACACACCACAAAAATGCTTGTGGAAGCTCAATGAAATGCACGCACGAAGCTACTATTCCTTAGTTCAAGCCGTGATGTCATCAAAGTGCGACAATCTAATTTTACACCGTAAACAACAGAATATGCACAATTCCAATGGAAACACACCACAAAATGCTTGTGGAAGCTCGATGAAATGCACGCACGAAGATACTATGTCTTAGATCGAGCCGTGATGTCATCAAAGTACGACTATCTAATTTTACACTGTAAAACACCTGAATATGCACAATTTTAAAAGAAACACACCACAAAAATGCTTGTGGAAGCTAGATGAAATGCAAGCACAAAGCTACTATTCCTAAGTTCGAGCCGTGATGTCATCAAAGTGCGACTAACTAATTTTACACCTTAAATCACCTGAATATGCACAATTTTAAAACAAACACACCACAAAAATTCTTGTGGAAGCTCGATGAAATGCATGATCGAGGCTACTATTCCTTAGTTCGAGCCGTGATGTCATCAAAGTGCGACAATCTAATTTTACACCGTAAAACAACTGAACATGCACAATTCCAATAAAAACACACCACAAAAATGCTTGTGGAAGCTCGATGAAATGCACGCATGAAGCTACTATTTCTAGTTCAAGCCGTGATGTCATCAAAGGTCGACAATCATATTTTACACCGTAAAAACACCTGAATATGCAATTTCCAATGGAAACACACCACAAAAATGCTTGTGGAAGCTCGATGAAATGCACGCACGAAGCCACAATTCCTTAGTTCGAGCCGTGATGTCATCAAAGTGCGACTATCTCATTTTACACTGTAAAACACCAGAATATGCACAATTTTTAAAGAAACACACCACAAGAATGCTTGTGGTAGCTCGATGAAATGCACGCACAAAGCTACTGTTCCTAATTTCGAGACGTGATGTCATCAAAGTTCGACAATCTTATTTTACACCGTAAAACACCTGAATATGCACAATTCCAATGGAAATACACCACAAAAATGCTTGTGGAAGCTTGATGAAATGCACGCATGAAGCTACTATTCCTTAGTTCGAGCCGTGATGTCATCAAAGTTCGACAATCATATTTTACACCATAAAACACCTGAATATGCACAATTCCAATGGAAATACACCACAAAAATGCTTGTGGAAGCTTGATGAAATGCACACACGAAGCTACTGTTCCTAAGTTCGAGCCATGATGTCATCAAAGTTCGATGATCTTATTATACACCTTAAAACACCTGAATATGCACAATTCCAATGGAAATACACCACAAAAATGCTTGTGGAAGCTCGATGAAATGCACGCACGAAGCTACTATTCCTAAGTTCGAGCCGTGAAGTCATCAAAGTGCGACAATCTTATTTTACACCGTAAAACACCTGAATATGCACAATTCCAATGGAAATACACCACAAAAATGCTTGTGGAAGCTCGATGAAATGCACGCATGAAGCTACTATTCAATAGTTCGAGCCGTGATGTCATCAAAGTTCGACAATCATATTTTACACCATAAAACACCTGAATATGCACAATTCCAATGGAAATACACCACAAAAATGCTTGTGGAAGCTTGATGAAATGCACACACGAAGCTACTATTCCTAAGTTCGAGCCGTGATGTCATCAAAGTGCGACAGTCTAATTTTACACCGTAAAACACCTGAATATGCACAATTCCAATGGAAACACACCACAAAAATGCTTGTGGAAGCTCGATGAAATGCACGCACAAAGCTACTGTTCCTAAATTCGAGCCGTGATGTCATCAAAGTTCGACAATCTTATTTTACACCGTAAAACACCTGAATATGCACAATTCCAATGGAAATACACCACAAAAATGCTTGTGGAAGCTCGATGAAATGCACGCACGAAGCTACTATGTCTTAGATCGACCTGTGATGTCATCAAAGTGCGACTATCTAATTTTACACCATAAAACACCTGAATATGCACAATTTTAAAAGAAATACACCACAAAAATGCTTGTGGAAGCTCGATGAAATGCACGCACAAAGCTACTGTTCCTAAGTTCGAGCCATGATGTCATCAAAGTTCGAAAATCTTATTATACACCGTTAAACACCTGAATATGCACAATTTTAAAAGAAATACACCACAAAAATGCTTGTGGAAGCTCGATGAAATGCATGCACGAAGCTAATATTCCTTTGTTCAAGCCGTGATGTCATCAAAGTGCGACTATCTAATTTTACACCATAAAACACCTGAATATGCACAATTTTAAAAGAAATACACCACAAAAATGCTTGTGGAAGCTCGATGAAATGCACGCACAATGCTACTGTTCCTAAGTTCGAGCCGTGATGTCATCAAAGTTCGATAATCTTATTTTACACCGTGAAACACCTGAATATGCACAATTCCAATGGAAATACACTACAAAAATGATTGTGGAAGCTCGATGAAATGCACGCATGAAGCTACTATTCCTAGTTCAAGCCGTGATGTCATCAAAGTTCGACAATCATATTTTACACTGTAAAACACCTGAATATGCACATTTCTAATGGAAACACACCACAAAAATGCTTGTGGAAGCTCGATGAAATGCACGCACGAAGCAACTATTCCTTAGTTCAAGCCGTGATGTCATCAAAGTGCGACTATCTAATTTTACACCGTAAAACACCTGAATATGCACAATTTTTAAAGAAACACACCACAAAAATGCTAGTGGCAGCTCGATGAAATGCATGCACAAAGCTACTGTTCCTAATTTCGAGCCGTGATGTCATCAAAGTTCGACAATCTTATTTTACACCGTAAAACACCTGAATATGCACAATTCCAATGGAAATACACCACAAAAATGCTTTTGGAAGCTCGATGAAATGCACGCATGAAGCTACTATTCCTTATTTCGAGCCGTGATGTCATCAAAGTTCGACAATCATATATTACACCATAAAACATCTGAATATGCACAATTCCAATGGAAATACACCACAAAAATGCTTGTGGAAGCTCGATGAAATGCACGCACGAAGCTACTATGTCTTAGTTCGAGCCGTGATGTCATCAAAGTGCGACTATCTAATTTTACACCGTAAAACACCTGAATATGCACAATTTTAAAAGAAATACACCACAAAAATGCTTGTGGAAGCTCGATGAAATGCACGCACAAAGCTACTGTTCCTAAGTTTGAGCCGTGATGTCATCAAAGTTCGACAATCTTATTTTACACCGTAAAACACCTGAATATGCACAATTCCAATGGAAATACACCACAAAAATGCTTGTGGAAGCTCGATGAAATGCACGCATGAAGCTACTATTCCTTAGTTCGAGCCGTGATGTCATCAAAGTTCGACAATCATATTTTACACCATAAAACACCTGAATATGCACAATTCCAATGGAAATACACCACAAAAATGCTTGTGGAAGCTTGATAAAATGCACACACGAAGCTACTATTCCTAAGTTCGAGCCGTGATGTCATCAAAGTGCGACTATCTAATTTTACACCGTAAAACACCTGAATATGCACAATTTTAAAAGAAATACACCACAAAAATGCTTGTGGAAGCTCGATGAAATGCACGCACAAAGCTACTGTTCATAAGTTCGAGCCATGATGTCATCAAAGTTCGATGATCTTATTATACACCTTAAAACTCCTGAATATGCACAATTCCAATGGAAATACACCACAAAAATGCTTGTGGTAGCTCGATGAAATGCACGCACAAAGCTACTATTCCTTAGTTCGAGCCGTGATGTCATCAAAGTGCGACAATCTAATTTTACACCGTAAAACAACAGAATATGCACAATTCCAATGGAAACACACCACAAAAATGCTTGTGGAAGCTCGATGAAATGCACGCACGAAGCTACTATTCCTTAGTTCAAGCCGTGATGTCATCAAAGTGCGACAATCTAATTTTACACCGTAAACAACAGAATATGCACAATTCCAATGGAAACACACCACAAAAATGCTTGTGGAAGCTCGATGAAATGCACGCACGAAGATACTATGTCTTAGATCGAGCCGTGATGTCATCAAAGTACGACTATCTAATTTTACACCGTAAAACACCTGAATATGCACAATTTTAAAAGAAACACACCACAATAATGCTTGTGGAAGCTAGATGAAATGCAAGCACAAAGCTACTATTCCTAAGTTCGAGCCGTGATGTCATCAAAGTGCGACTAACTAATTTTACACCTTAAATCACCTGAATATGCACAATTTTAAAACAAACACACCACAAAAATTCTTGTGGTAGCTCGATGAAATGCATGATCGAGGCTACTATTCCTTAGTTCGAGCCGTGATGTCATCAAAGTGCGACAATCTAATTTTACACCGTAAAACAACTGAACATGCACAATTCCAATAAAAACACACCACAAAAATGCTTGTGGAAGCTCGATGAAATGCACGCATGAAGCTACTATTTCTAGTTCAAGCCGTGATGTCATCAAAGTTCGACAATCATATTTTACACCGTAAAACACCTGAATATGCACATTTCCAATGGAAACACACCACAAAAATGCTTGTGGAAGCTCGATGAAATGCACGCACGAAGCCACAATTCCTTAGTTCGAGCCGTGATGTCATCAAAGTGCGACTATCTCATTTTACACTGTAAAACACCAGAATATGCACAATTTTTAAAGAAACACACCACAAGAATGCTTGTGGTAGCTCGATGAAATGCACGCACAAAGCTACTGTTCCTAATTTCGAGACGTGATGTCATCAAAGTTCGACAATCTTATTTTACACCGTAAAACACCTGAATATGCACAATTCCAATGGAAATACACCACAAAAATGCTTGTGGAAGCTTGATGAAATGCACGCATGAAGCTACTATTCCTTAGTTCGAGCCGTGATGTCATCAAAGTTCGACAATCATATTTTACACCATAAAACACCTGAATATGCACAATTCCAATGGAAATACACCACAAAAATGCTTGTGGAAGCTTGATGAAATGCACACACGAAGCTACTATTCCTAAGTTTGAGCCGTGATGTCATCAAAGTGCGACTATCTAATTTTACACCGTAAAACACCTGAATATGCACAATTTTAAAAGAAATACACCACAAAAATGCTTGTGGAAGCTCGATGAAATGCACGCACAAAGCTACTGTTCCTAAGTTCGAGCCATGATGTCATCAAAGTTCGATGATCTTATTATACACCTTAAAACACCTGAATATGCACAATTCCAATGGAAATACACCACAAAAATGCTTGTGGAAGCTCGATGAAATGCACGCACGAATCTACTATTCCTAAGTTCGAGCCGTGATGTCATCAAAGTGCGACAATCTTATTTTACACCGTAAAACACCTGAATATGCACAATTCCAATGGAAATACACCACAAAAATGCTTGTGGAAGCTCGATGAAATGCACGCATGAAGCTACTATTCCTTAGTTCGAGCCGTGATGTCATCAAAGTTCGACAATCATATTTTACACCATAAAACACCTGAATATGCACAATTCCAATGGAAATACACCACAAAAATGCTTGTGGAAGCTTGATGAAATGCACACACGAAGCTACTGTTCCTAAGTTCGAGCCATGATGTCATCAAAGTTCGATGATCTTATTATACACCTTAAAACACCTGAATATGCACAATTCCAATGGAAATACACCACAAAAATGCTTGTGGAAGCTCGATGAAATGCACGCACGAAGCTACTATTCCTAAGTTCGAGCCGTGAAGTCATCAAAGTGCGACAATCTTATTTTACACCGTAAAACACCTGAATATGCACAATTCCAATGGAAATACACCACAAAAATGCTTGTGGAAGCTCGATGAAATGCACGCATGAAGCTACTATTCCTTAGTTCGAGCCGTGATGTCATCAAAGTTCGACAATCATATTTTACACCATAAAACACCTGAATATGCACAATTCCAATGGAAATACACCACAAAAATGCTTGTGGAAGCTTGATGAAATGCACGCACGAAGCTACTATGTCTTAGTTCGAGCCGTGATGTCATCAAAGTGCGACTATCTAATTTTACACCGTAAAACACCTGAATATGCACAATTTTAAAAGAAATACACCACAAAAATGCTTGTGGAAGCTCGATAAAATGCACGCACAAAGCTACTGTTCCTAAGTTTGAGCCGTGATGTCATCAAAGTTCGACAATCTTATTTTACACCATAAAACACCTGAATATGCACAATTCCAATGGAAATACACCACAAAAATGCTTGTGGAAGCTTGATAAAATGCACACACGAAGCTACTATTCCTAAGTTCGAGCCGTGATGTCATCAAAGTGCGACTATCTAATTTTACACCGTAAAACACCTGAATATGCACAATTTTAAAAGAAATACACCACAAAAATGCTTGTGGAAGCTCGATGAAATGCACGCACAAAGCTACTGTTCATAAGTTCGAGCCATGATGTCATCAAAGTTCGATGATCTTATTATACACCTTAAAACTCCTGAATATGCACAATTCCAATGGAAATACACCACAAAAATGCTTGTGGTAGCTCGATGAAAAGCACGCACAAAGCTACTATTCCTTAGTTCGAGCCGTGATGTCATCAAAGTGCGACAATCTAATTTTACACCGTAAAACAACAGAATATGCACAATTCCAATGGAAACACACCACAAAAATGCTTGTGGAAGCTCGATGAAATGCACGCACGAAGCTACTATTCCTTAGTTCAAGCCGTGATGTCATCAAAGTGCGACAATCTAATTTTACACCGTAAACAACAGAATATGCACAATTCCAATGGAAACACACCACAAAAATGCTTGTGGAAGCTCGATGAAATGCACGCACGAAGATACTATGTCTTAGATCGAGCCGTGATGTCATCAAAGTACGACTATCTAATTTTACACCGTAAAACACCTGAATATGCACAATTTTAAAAGAAACACACCACAATAATGCTTGTGGAAGCTAGATGAAATGCAAGCACAAAGCTACTATTCCTAAGTTCGAGCCGTGATGTCATCAAAGTGCGACTAACTAATTTTACACCTTAAATCACCTGAATATGCACAATTTTAAAACAAACACACCACAAAAATTCTTGTGGTAGCTCGATGAAATGCATGATCGAGGCTACTATTCCTTAGTTCGAGCCGTGATGTCATCAAAGTGCGACAATCTAATTTTACACCGTAAAACAACTGAACATGCACAATTCCAATAAAAACACACCACAAAAATGCTTGTGGAAGCTCGATGAAATGCACGCATGAAGCTACTATTTCTAGTTCAAGCCGTGATGTCATCAAAGTTCGACAATCATATTTTACACTGTAAAACACCAGAATATGCAAAATTTTTAAAGAAACACACCACAAGAATGCTTGTGGTAGCTCGATGAAATGCACGCACAAAGCTACTGTTCCTAATTTCGAGACGTGATGTCATCAAAGTTCGACAATCTTATTTTACACCGTAAAACACCTGAATATGCACAATTCCAATGGAAATACACCACAAAAATGCTTGTGGAAGCTTGATGAAATGCACGCATGAAGCTACTATTCCTTAGTTCGAGCCGTGATGTCATCAAAGTTCGACAATCATATTTTACACCATAAAACACCTGAATATGCACAATTCCAATGGAAATACACCACAAAAATGCTTGTGGAAGCTTGATGAAATGCACACACGAAGCTACTATTCCTAAGTTTGAGCCGTGATGTCATCAAAGTGCGACTATCTAATTTTACACCGTAAAACACCTGAATATGCACAATTTTAAAAGAAATACACCACAAAAATGCTTGTGGAAGCTCGATGAAATGCACGCACAAAGCTACTGTTCCTAAGTTCGAGCCATGATGTCATCAAAGTTCGATGATCTTATTATACACCTTAAAACACCTGAATATGCACAATTCCAATGGAAATACACCACAAAAATGCTTGTGGAAGCTCGATGAAATGCACGCACGAAGCTACTATTCCTAAGTTCGAGCCGTGATGTCATCAAAGTGCGACAATCTTATTTTACACCGTAAAACACCTGAATATGCACAATTCCAATGGAAATACACCACAAAAATGCTTGTGGAAGCTCGATGAAATGCACGCATGAAGCTACTATTCCTTAGTTCGAGCCGTGATGTCATCAAAGTTCGACAATCATATTTTACACCATAAAACACCTGAATATGCACAATTCCAATGGAAATACACCACAAAAATGCTTGTGGAAGCTTGATGAAATGCACACACGAAGCTACTGTTCCTAAGTTCGAGCCATGATGTCATCAAAGTTCGATGATCTTATTATACACCTTAAAACACCTGAATATGCACAATTCCAATGGAAATACACCACAAAAATGCTTGTGGAAGCTCGATGAAATGCACGCACGAAGCTACTATTCCTAAGTTCGAGCCGTGAAGTCATCAAAGTGCGACAATCTTATTTTACACCTTAAAACACCTGAATATGCACAATTCCAATGGAAATACACCACAAAAATGCTTGTGGAAGCTCGATGAAATGCACGCATGAAGCTACTATTCCTTAGTTCGAGCCGTGATGTCATCAAAGTTCGACAATCATATTTTACACCATAAAACACCTGAATATGCACAATTCCAATGGAAATACACCACAAAAATGCTTGTGGAAGCTTGATGAAATGCACACACGAAGCTACTATTCCTAAGTTCGAGCCGTGATGTCATCAAAGTGCGACAGTCTAATTTTACACCGTAAAACACCTGAATATGCACAATTCCAATGGAAACACACCACAAAAATGCTTGTGGAAGCTCGATGAAATGCACGCACAAAGCTACTGTTCCTAAATTCGAGCCGTGATGTCATCAAAGTTCGACAATCTTATTTTACACCGTAAAACACCTGAATATGCACAATTCCAATGGAAATACACCACAAAAATGCTTGTGGAAGCTCGATGAAATGCACGCACGAAGCTACTATGTCTTAGATCAACCTGTGATGTCATCAAAGTGCGACTATCTAATTTTACACCGTAAAACACCTGAATATGCACAATTTTAAAAGAAATACACCACAAAAATGCTTGTGGAAGCTCGATGAAATGCACGCACAAAGCTACTGTTCCTAAGTTCGAGCCATGATGTCATCAAAGTTCGAAAATCTTATTATACACCGTTAAACACCTGAATATGCACAATTTTAAAAGAAATACACCACAAAAATGCTTGTGGAAGCTCGATGAAATGCATGCACGAAGCTAATATTCCTTTGTTCAAGCCGTGATGTCATCAAAGTGCGACTATCTAATTTTACACCATAAAACACCTGAATATGCACAATTTTAAAAGAAATACACCACAAAAATGCTTGTGGAAGCTCGATGAAATGCACGCACAATGCTACTGTTCCTAAGTTCGAGCCGTGATGTCATCAAAGTTCGATAATCTTATTTTACACCGTGAAACACCTGAATATGCACAATTCCAATGGAAATACACTACAAAAATGATTGTGGAAGCTCGATGAAATGCACGCATGAAGCTACTATTCCTAGTTCAAGCCGTGATGTCATCAAAGTTCGACAATCATATTTTACACTGTAAAACACCTGAATATGCACATTTCTAATGGAAACACACCACAAAAATGCTTGTGGAAGCTCGATGAAATGCACGCACGAAGCAACTATTCCTTAGTTCAAGCCGTGATGTCATCAAAGTGCGACTATCTAATTTTACACCGTAAAACACCTGAATATGCACAATTTTTAAAGAAACACACCACAAAAATGCTAGTGGCAGCTCGATGAAATGCATGCACAAAGCTACTGTTCCTAATTTCGAGCCGTGATGTCATCAAAGTTCGACAATCTTATTTTACACCGTAAAACACCTGAATATGCACAATTCCAATGGAAATACACCACAAAAATGCTTTTGGAAGCTCGATGAAATGCACGCATGAAGCTACTATTCCTTATTTCGAGCCGTGATGTCATCAAAGTTCGACAATCATATATTACACCATAAAACATCTGAATATGCACAATTCCAATGGAAATACACCACAAAAATGCTTGTGGAAGCTCGATGAAATGCACGCACGAAGCTACTATGTCTTAGTTCGAGCCGTGATGTCATCAAAGTGCGACTATCTAATTTTACACCGTAAAACACCTGAATATGCACAATTTTAAAAGAAATACACCACAAAAATGCTTGTGGAAGCTCGATGAAATGCACGCACAAAGCTACTGTTCCTAAGTTTGAGCCGTGATGTCATCAAAGTTCGACAATCTTATTTTACACCGTAAAACACCTGAATATGCACAATTCCAATGGAAATACACCACAAAAATGCTTGTGGAAGCTCGATGAAATGCACGCATGAAGCTACTATTCCTTAGTTCGAGCCGTGATGTCATCAAAGTTCGACAATCATATTTTACACCATAAAACACCTGAATATGCACAATTCCAATGGAAATACACCACAAAAATGCTTGTGGAAGCTTGATAAAATGCACACACGAAGCTACTATTCCTAAGTTCGAGCCGTGATGTCATCAAAGTGCGACTATCTAATTTTACACCGTAAAACACCTGAATATGCACAATTTTAAAAGAAATACACCACAAAAATGCTTGTGGAAGCTCGATGAAATGCACGCACAAAGCTACTGTTCATAAGTTCGAGCCATGATGTCATCAAAGTTCGATGATCTTATTATACACCTTAAAACTCCTGAATATGCACAATTCCAATGGAAATACACCACAAAAATGCTTGTGGTAGCTCGATGAAATGCACGCACAAAGCTACTATTCCTTAGTTCGAGCCGTGATGTCATCAAAGTGCGACAATCTAATTTTACACCGTAAAACAACAGAATATGCACAATTCCAATGGAAACACACCACAAAAATGCTTGTGGAAGCTCGATGAAATGCACGCACGAAGCTACTATTCCTTAGTTCAAGCCGTGATGTCATCAAAGTGCGACAATCTAATTTTACACCGTAAACAACAGAATATGCACAATTCCAATGGAAACACACCACAAAAATGCTTGTGGAAGCTCGATGAAATGCACGCACGAAGATACTATGTCTTAGATCGAGCCGTGATGTCATCAAAGTACGACTATCTAATTTTACACCGTAAAACACCTGAATATGCACAATTTTAAAAGAAACACACCACAATAATGCTTGTGGAAGCTAGATGAAATGCAAGCACAAAGCTACTATTCCTAAGTTCGAGCCGTGATGTCATCAAAGTGCGACTAACTAATTTTACACCTTAAATCACCTGAATATGCACAATTTTAAAACAAACACACCACAAAAATTCTTGTGGTAGCTCGATGAAATGCATGATCGAGGCTACTATTCCTTAGTTCGAGCCGTGATGTCATCAAAGTGCGACAATCTAATTTTACACCGTAAAACAACTGAACATGCACAATTCCAATAAAAACACACCACAAAAATGCTTGTGGAAGCTCGATGAAATGCACGCATGAAGCTACTATTTCTAGTTCAAGCCGTGATGTCATCAAAGTTCGACAATCATATTTTACACCGTAAAACACCTGAATATGCACATTTCCAATGGAAACACACCACAAAAATGCTTGTGGAAGCTCGATGAAATGCACGCACGAAGCCACAATTCCTTAGTTCGAGCCGTGATGTCATCAAAGTGCGACTATCTCATTTTACACTGTAAAACACCAGAATATGCACAATTTTTAAAGAAACACACCACAAGAATGCTTGTGGTAGCTCGATGAAATGCACGCACAAAGCTACTGTTCCTAATTTCGAGACGTGATGTCATCAAAGTTCGACAATCTTATTTTACACCGTAAAACACCTGAATATGCACAATTCCAATGGAAATACACCACAAAAATGCTTGTGGAAGCTTGATGAAATGCACGCATGAAGCTACTATTCCTTAGTTCGAGCCGTGATGTCATCAAAGTTCGACAATCATATTTTACACCATAAAACACCTGAATATGCACAATTCCAATGGAAATACACCACAAAAATGCTTGTGGAAGCTTGATGAAATGCACACACGAAGCTACTATTCCTAAGTTTGAGCCGTGATGTCATCAAAGTGCGACTATCTAATTTTACACCGTAAAACACCTGAATATGCACAATTTTAAAAGAAATACACCACAAAAATGCTTGTGGAAGCTCGATGAAATGCACGCACAAAGCTACTGTTCCTAAGTTCGAGCCATGATGTCATCAAAGTTCGATGATCTTATTATACACCTTAAAACACCTGAATATGCACAATTCCAATGGAAATACACCACAAAAATGCTTGTGGAAGCTCGATGAAATGCACGCACGAAGCTACTATTCCTAAGTTCGAGCCGTGATGTCATCAAAGTGCGACAATCTTATTTTACACCGTAAAACACCTGAATATGCACAATTCCAATGGAAATACACCACAAAAATGCTTGTGGAAGCTCGATGAAATGCACGCATGAAGCTACTATTCCTTAGTTCGAGCCGTGATGTCATCAAAGTTCGACAATCATATTTTACACCATAAAACACCTGAATATGCACAATTCCAATGGAAATACACCACAAAAATGCTTGTGGAAGCTTGATGAAATGCACACACGAAGCTACTATTCCTAAGTTTGAGCCGTGATGTCATCAAAGTGCGACTATCTAATTTTACACCGTAAAACACCTGAATATGCACAATTTTAAAAGAAATACACCACAAAAATGCTTGTGGAAGCTCGATGAAATGCACGCACAAAGCTACTGTTCCTAAGTTCGAGCCATGATGTCATCAAAGTTCGATGATCTTATTATACACCTTAAAACACCTGAATATGCACAATTCCAATGGAAATACACCACAAAAATGCTTGTGGAAGCTCGATGAAATGCACGCACGAAGCTACTATGTCTTAGATCGACCTGTGATGTCATCAAAGTGCGACTATCTAATTTTACACCGTAAAACACCTGAATATGCACAATTTTAAAAGAAATACACCACAAAAATGCTTGTGGAAGCTCGATGAAATGCACGCACAAAGCTACTGTTCCTAAGTTCGAGCCATGATGTCATCAAAGTTCGAAAATCTTATTATACACCGTTAAACACCTGAATATGCACAATTTTAAAAGAAATACACCACAAAAATGCTTGTGGTAGCTCGATGAAAAGCACGCACAAAGCTACTGTTCCTAATTTCGAGACGTGATGTCATCAAGTTCGACAATCTTATTTTACACCGTATAACAACAGAATATGCACAATTTTAAAAGAAATACACCACAAAAATGCTTGTGGAAGCTCGATGAAATGCACGCACAAAGCTACTGTTCCTAAGTTCGAGCCATGATGTCATCAAAGTTCGAAAATCTTATTATACACCGTAAAACACCTGAATATGCACAATTTTAAAAGAAATACACCACAAAAATGCTTGTGGAAGCTCGATGAAATGCATGCACGAAGCTAATATTCCTTTGTTCGAGCCGTGATGTCATCAAAGTGCGACTATCTAATTTTACACCATAAAACACCTGAATATGCACAATTTTAAAAGAAATACACCACAAAAATGCTTGTGGAAGCTCGATGAAATGCACGCACAAAGCTACTGTTCCTAAGTTCGAGCCGTGATGTCATCAAAGTTCGATAATCTTATTTTACACCGTGAAACACCTGAATATGCACAATTCCAATGGAAATACACCACAAAAATGATTGTGGAAGCTCGATGAAATGCACGCATGAAGCTACTATTCCTTAGTTCGAGCCGTGATGTCATCAAAGTTCGACAATCATATTTTACACCATAAAACACCTGAATATGCACAATTCCAATGGAAATACACCACAAAAATGCTTGTGGAAGCTTGATGAAATGCACACACGAAGCTACTATTCCTAAGTTCGAGCCGTGATGTCATCAAAGTGCGACTATCTAATTTTACACCGTAAAACACCTGAATATGCACAATTTTAAAAGAAATACACCAAAAAAATGCTTGTGGAAGCTCGATGAAATGCACGCACAAAGCTACTGTTCTTAAGTTCGAGCCATGATGTCATCAAAGTTCGATGATCTTATTATACACCTTAAAACTCCTGAATATGCACAATTCCAATGGAAATACACCACAAAAATGCTTGTGGTAGCTCGATGAAATGCACGCACAAAGCTACTATTCCTTAGTTCGAGCCGTGATGTCATCAAAGTGCGACAATCTAATTTTACACCGTAAAACAACAGAATATGCACAATTCCAATGGAAACACACCACAAAAATGCTTGTGGAAGCTCGATGAAATGCACGCACGAAGCTACTATTCCTTAGTTCAAGCCGTGATGTCATCAAAGTGCGACAATCTAATTTTACACCGTAAACAACAGAATATGCACAATTCCAATGGAAACACACCACAAAAATGCTTGTGGAAGCTCGATGAAATGCACGCACGAAGATACTATGTCTTAGATCGAGCCGTGATGTCATCAAAGTACGACTATCTAATTTTACACCGTAAAACACCTGAATATGCACAATTTTAAAAGAAACACACCACAAAAATGCTTGTGGAAGCTAGATGAAATGCAAGCACAAAGCTACTATTCCTAAGTTTGAGCCGTGATGTCATCAAAGTGCGACTAACTAATTTTACACCTTAAATCACCTGAATATGCACAATTTTAAAACAAACACACCACAAAAATTCTTGTGGTAGCTCGATGAAATGCATGATCGAGGCTACTATTCCTTAGTTCGAGCCGTGATGTCATCAAAGTGCGACAATCTAATTTTACACCGTAAAACAACTGAACATGCACAATTCCAATAAAAACACACCACAAAAATGCTTGTGGAAGCTCGATGAAATGCACGCATGAAGCTACTATTTCTAGTTCAAGCCGTGATGTCATCAAAGTTCGACAATCATATTTTACACCGTAAAACACCTGAATATGCACATTTCCAATGGAAACACACCACAAAAATGCTTGTGGAAGCTCGATGAAATGCACGCACGAAGCCACAATTCCTTAGTTCGAGCCGTGATGTCATCAAAGTGCGACTATCTCATTTTACACTGTAAAACACCAGAATATGCACAATTTTTAAAGAAACACACCACAAGAATGCTTGTGGTAGCTCGATGAAATGCACGCACAAAGCTACTGTTCCTAATTTCGAGACGTGATGTCATCAAAGTTTGACAATCTTATTTTACACCGTATAACAACAGAATATGCACAATTTTAAAAGAAATACACCACAAAAATGCTTGTGGAAGCTCGATGAAATGCACGCACGAAGCTACTATTCCTAAGTTCGAGCCGTGATGTCATCAAAGTGCGACTATCTAATTTTACACCGTAAAACACCTGAATATGCACAATTTTTAAAAGAAATACACCACAAAAATGCTTGTGGAAGCTCGATGAAATGCACGCACAAAGCTACTGTTCCTAAGTTCGAGCCGTGATGTCATCAAAGTTCGATAATCTTATTTTACACAGTGAAACACCTGAATATGCACAATTCCAATGGAAATACACCACAAAAATGCTTGTGGAAGCTCGATGAAATGCACGCATGAAGCTACTATTCCTAGTTCAAGCCGTGATGTCATCAAAGTTCGACAATCATATTTTACACCGTAAAACACCTGAATATGCACATTTCTAATGGAAACACACCACAAAAATGCTTGTGGAAGCTCGATGAAATGCACGCACGAAGCAACTATTCCTTAGTTCAAGCCGTGATGTCATCAAAGTGCGACTATCTAATTTTACACCGTAAAACATCTGAATATGCACAATTTTTAAAGAAACACACCACAAAAATGCTTGTGGTAGCTCGATGAAATGCACGCACAAAGCTACTGTTCCTAATTTCGAGCCGTGATGTCATCAAAGTTCGACAATCTTATTTTACACCGTAAAACACCTGAATATGCACAATTCCAATGGAAATACACCACAAAAATGCTTGTGGAAGCTCGATGAAAAGCACGCACGAAGCTTCTATGTCTTAGATCGACCCGTGATGTCATCAAAGTTCGACAATCTTATTTTACACCGTGAAACACCTGAATATGCACAATTCCAATGGATATACACCACAAAAAAGCTTGTGGAAGGTCGATGAAATGCACGCATGAAGCTACTATTCCTAGTTCAAGCCGTGATGTCATCAAAGATCGACAATCATATTTTACACCGTAAAACTCCTGAATATGCACATTTCCAATGGAAACACACCACAAAAATGCTTGTGGAAGCTCGATGAAATGCACGCACGAAGCCACAATTCCTTAGTTCGAGCCGTGATGTCATCAAATTGCGACTATCTAATTTTACACTGTAAAACACAAGAATATGCACAATTTTTAAAGAAACACACCACAAGAATGCTTGTGGTAGCTCGATGAAATGCACGCACAAAGCTACTGTTCCTAATTTCGAGCCGTGATGTCATCAAAGTTCGACAATCTTATTTTACACCGTAAAACACCTGAATATGCACAATTATAAAAGAAATACATCACAAAAATACTTGTGGAAGCTCGATGAAATGCAAGCACAAAGCTACTGTCCCTAAGTTTGAGCCGTGATGTCATCAAAGTTCGACAATCTTATTTTACACCTTAAAACACCTGAATATGCACAATTCCAATGGAAATACACCACAAAAATGCTTGTGGAAGCTCGATGAAATGCACGCATGAAGCTACTATTCCTTAGTTCGAGCCGTGATGTCATCAAAGTTCGACAATCATATTTTACGCCATAAAACACCTGAATATGCACAATTCCAATGGAAATACACCACAAAAATGCTTGTGGAAGCTTGATGAAATGCACACACGAAGCTACTATTCCTAAGTTCGAGCCGTGATGTCATCAAAGTGCGACTATCTAATTTTACACCGTAAAACACCTGAATATGCACAATTTTAAAAGAAATACACCACAAAAATGCTTGTGGAAGCTCGATGAAATGCACGCACAAAGCTACTGTTCATAAGTTCGAGCCATGATGTCATCAAAGTTCGATGATCTTATTATACACCTTAAAACACCTGAATATGCACAATTCCAATGGAAATACACCACAAAAATGCTTGTGGTAGCTCGATGAAATGCACGCACAAAGCTACTATTCCTAGTTCAAGCCGTGATGTCATCAAAGATCGACAATCATATTTTACACCGTAAAACACCTGAATATGCACATTTCCAATGGAAACACACCACAAAAATGCTTGTGGAAGCTCGATGAAATGCACGCACGAAGCCACAATTCCTTAGTTCGAGGCGTGATGTCATCAAAGTGCGACTATCTAATTTTACACTGTAAAACACCAGAATATGCACAATTTTTAAAGAAACACACCACAAGAATGCTTGTGGTAGCTCGATGAAATGCACGCACAAAGCTACTGTTCCTAATTTCGAGCCGTGATGTCATCAAAGTTCGACAATCTTATTTTACACCGTAAAACACCTGAATATGCACAATTTTAAAAGAAATACATCACAAAAATACTTGTGGAAGCTCGATAAAATGCAAGCACAAAGCTACTGTCCCTAAGTTTGAGCCGTGATGTCATCAAAGTTCGACAATCTTATTTTACACCGTAAAACACCTGAATATGCACAATTCCAATTTAAATACACCACAAAAATGCTTGTGGAAGCTCGATGAAATGCACGCATGAAGCTACTATTCCTTAGTTCGAGCCGTGATGTCATCAAAGTTCGACAATCATATTTTACACCATAAAACACCTGAATATGCACAATTCCAATGGAAATACACCACAAAAATGCTTGTGGAAGCTTGATGAAATGCACACACGAAGCTACTATTCCTAAGTTCGAGCCTTGATGTCATCAAAGTGCGACTATCTAATTTTACACCGTAAAACACCTGAATATGCACAATTTTAAAAGAAATACACCACAAAAATGCTTGTGGAAGCTCGATGAAATGCACGCACAAAGCTACTGTTCATAAGTTCGAGCCATGATGTCATCAAAGTTCGATGATCTTATTATACACCTTAAAACTCCTGAATATGCACAATTCCAATGGAAATACACCACAAAAATGCTTGTGGTAGCTCGATGAAATGCACGCACAAAGCTACTATTCCTTAGTTCGAGCCGTGATGTCATCAAAGTGCGACAATCTAATTTTACACCGAAAAACAACAGAATATGCACAATTCCAATGGAAACACACCACAAAAATGCTTGTGGAAGCTCAATGAAATGCACGCACGAAGCTACTATTCCTTAGTTCAAGCCGTGATGTCATCAAAGTGCGACAATCTAATTTTACACCGTAAACAACAGAATATGCACAATTCCAATGGAAACACACCACAAAAATGCTTGTGGAAGCTCGATGAAATGCACGCACGAAGATACTATGTCTTAGATCGAGCCGTGATGTCATCAAAGTACGACTATCTAATTTTACACCGTAAAACACCTGAATATGCACAATTTTAAAAGAAACACACCACAAAAATGCTTGTGGAAGCTAGATGAAATGCAAGCACAAAGCTACTATTCCTAAGTTCGAGCCGTGATGTCATCAAAGTGCGACTAACTAATTTTACACCTTAAATCACCTGAATATGCACAATTTTAAAACAAACACACCACAAAAATTCTTGTGGAAGCTCGATGAAATGCATGATCGAGGCTACTATTCCTTAGTTCGAGCCGTGATGTCATCAAAGTGCGACAATCTAATTTTACACCGTAAAACAACTGAACATGCACAATTCCAATAAAAACACACCACAAAAATGCTTGTGGAAGCTCGATGAAATGCACGCATGAAGCTACTATTTCTAGTTCAAGCCGTGATGTCATCAAAGGTCGACAATCATATTTTACACCGTAAAACACCTGAATATGCACATTTCCAATGGAAACACACCACAAAAATGCTTGTGGAAGCTCGATGAAATGCACGCACGAAGCCACAATTCCTTAGTTCGAGCCGTGATGTCATCAAAGTGCGACTATCTCATTTTACACTGTAAAACACCAGAATATGCACAATTTTTAAAGAAACACACCACAAGAATGCTTGTGGTAGCTCGATGAAATGCACGCACAAAGCTACTGTTCCTAATTTCGAGACGTGATGTCATCAAAGTTCGACAATCTTATTTTACACCGTAAAACACCTGAATATGCACAATTCCAATGGAAATACACCACAAAAATGCTTGTGGAAGCTTGATGAAATGCACGCATGAAGCTACTATTCCTTAGTTCGAGCCGTGATGTCATCAAAGTTCGACAATCATATTTTACACCATAAAACACCTGAATATGCACAATTCCAATGGAAATACACCACAAAAATGCTTGTGGAAGCTTGATGAAATGCACACACGAAGCTACTGTTCCTAAGTTCGAGCCATGATGTCATCAAAGTTCGATGATCTTATTATACACCTTAAAACACCTGAATATGCACAATTCCAATGGAAATACACCACAAAAATGCTTGTGGAAGCTCGATGAAATGCACGCACGAAGCTACTATTCCTAAGTTCGAGCCGTGAAGTCATCAAAGTGCGACAATCTTATTTTACACCGTAAAACACCTGAATATGCACAATTCCAATGGAAATACACCACAAAAATGCTTGTGGAAGCTCGATGAAATGCACGCATGAAGCTACTATTCAATAGTTCGAGCCGTGATGTCATCAAAGTTCGACAATCATATTTTACACCATAAAACACCTGAATATGCACAATTCCAATGGAAATACACCACAAAAATGCTTGTGGAAGCTTGATGAAATGCACACACGAAGCTACTATTCCTAAGTTCGAGCCGTGATGTCATCAAAGTGCGACAGTCTAATTTTACACCGTAAAACACCTGAATATGCACAATTCCAATGGAAACACACCACAAAAATGCTTGTGGAAGCTCGATGAAATGCACGCACAAAGCTACTGTTCCTAAATTCGAGCCGTGATGTCATCAAAGTTCGACAATCTTATTTTACACCGTAAAACACCTGAATATGCACAATTCCAATGGAAATACACCACAAAAATGCTTGTGGAAGCTCGATGAAATGCACGCACGAAGCTACTATGTCTTAGATCGACCTGTGATGTCATCAAAGTGCGACTATCTAATTTTACACCGTAAAACACCTGAATATGCACAATTTTAAAAGAAATACACCACAAAAATGCTTGTGGAAGCTCGATGAAATGCACGCACAAAGCTACTGTTCCTAAGTTCGAGCCATGATGTCATCAAAGTTCGAAAATCTTATTATACACCGTTAAACACCTGAATATGCACAATTTTAAAAGAAATACACCACAAAAATGCTTGTGGAAGCTCGATGAAATGCATGCACGAAGCTAATATTCCCTTGTTCAAGCCGTGATGTCATCAAAGTGCGACTATCTAATTTTACACCATAAAACACCTGAATATGCACAATTTTAAAAGAAATACACCACAAAAATGCTTGTGGAAGCTCGATGAAATGCACGCACAATGCTACTGTTCCTAAGTTCGAGCCGTGATGTCATCAAAGTTCGATAATCTTATTTTACACCGTGAAACACCTGAATATGCACAATTCCAATGGAAATACACTACAAAAATGATTGTGGAAGCTCGATGAAATGCACGCATGAAGCTACTATTCCTAGTTCAAGCCGTGATGTCATCAAAGTTCGACAATCATATTTTACACTGTAAAACACCTGAATATGCACATTTCTAATGGAAACACACCACAAAAATGCTTGTGGAAGCTCGATGAAATGCACGCACGAAGCAACTATTCCTTAGTTCAAGCCGTGATGTCATCAAAGTGCGACTATCTAATTTTACACCGTAAAACACCTGAATATGCACAATTTTTAAAGAAACACACCACAAAAATGCTAGTGGCAGCTCGATGAAATGCATGCACAAAGCTACTGTTCCTAATTTCGAGCCGTGATGTCATCAAAGTTCGACAATCTTATTTTACACCGTAAAACACCTGAATATGCACAATTCCAATGGAAATACACCACAAAAATGCTTTTGGAAGCTCGATGAAATGCACGCATGAAGCTACTATTCCTTATTTCGAGCCGTGATGTCATCAAAGTGCGACTATCTAATTTTACACCATAAAACACCTGAATATGCACAATTTTAAAAGAAATACACCACAAAAATGCTTGTGGAAGCTCGATGAAATGCACGCACAAAGCTACTGTTCCTAAGTTTGAGCCGTGATGTCATCAAAGTTCGACAATCTTATTTTACACCGTAAAACACCTGAATATGCACAATTCCAATGGAAATACACCACAAAAATGCTTGTGGAAGCTCGATGAAATGCACGCATGAAGCTACTATTCCTTAGTTCGAGCCGTGATGTCATCAAAGTTCGACAATCATATTTTACACCATAAAACACCTGAATATGCACAATTCCAATGGAAATACACCACAAAAATGCTTGTGGAAGCTTGATAAAATGCACACACGAAGCTACTATTCCTAAGTTCGAGCCGTGATGTCATCAAAGTGCGACTATCTAATTTTACACCGTAAAACACCTGAATATGCACAATTTTAAAAGAAATACACCACAAAAATGCTTGTGGAAGCTCGATGAAATGCACGCACAAAGCTACTGTTCATAAGTTCGAGCCATGATGTCATCAAAGTTCGATGATCTTATTATACACCTTAAAACTCCTGAATATGCACAATTCCAATGGAAATACACCACAAAAATGCTTGTGGTAGCTCGATGAAATGCACGCACAAAGCTACTATTCCTTAGTTCGAGCCGTGATGTCATCAAAGTGCGACAATCTAATTTTACACCGTAAAACAACAGAATATGCACAATTCCAATGGAAACACACCACAAAAATGCTTGTGGAAGCTCGATGAAATGCACGCACGAAGCTACTATTCCTTAGTTCAAGCCGTGATGTCATCAAAGTGCGACAATCTAATTTTACACCGTAAACAACAGAATATGCACAATTCCAATGGAAACACACCACAAAAATGCTTGTGGAAGCTCGATGAAATGCACGCACGAAGATACTATGTCTTAGATCGAGCCGTGATGTCATCAAAGTACGACTATCTAATTTTACACCGTAAAACACCTGAATATGCACAATTTTAAAAGAAACACACCACAATAATGCTTGTGGAAGCTAGATGAAATGCAAGCACAAAGCTACTATTCCTAAGTTCGAGCCGTGATGTCATCAAAGTGCGACTAACTAATTTTACACCTTAAATCACCTGAATATGCACAATTTTAAAACAAACACACCACAAAAATTCTTGTGGTAGCTCGATGAAATGCATGATCGAGGCTACTATTCCTTAGTTCGAGCCGTGATGTCATCAAAGTGCGACAATCTAATTTTACACCGTAAAACAACTGAACATGCACAATTCCAATAAAAACACACCACAAAAATGCTTGTGGAAGCTCGATGAAATGCACGCATGAAGCTACTATTTCTAGTTCAAGCCGTGATGTCATCAAAGTTCGACAATCATATTTTACACCGTAAAACACCTGAATATGCACATTTCCAATGGAAACACACCACAAAAATGCTTGTGGAAGCTCGATGAAATGCACGCACGAAGCCACAATTCCTTAGTTCGAGCCGTGATGTCATCAAAGTGCGACTATCTCATTTTACACTGTAAAACACCAGAATATGCACAATTTTTAAAGAAACACACCACAAGAATGCTTGTGGTAGCTCGATGAAATGCACGCACAAAGCTACTGTTCCTAATTTCGAGACGTGATGTCATCAAAGTTCGACAATCTTATTTTACACCGTAAAACACCTGAATATGCACAATTCCAATGGAAATACACCACAAAAATGCTTGTGGAAGCTTGATGAAATGCACGCATGAAGCTACTATTCCTTAGTTCGAGCCGTGATGTCATCAAAGTTCGACAATCATATTTTACACCATAAAACACCTGAATATGCACAATTCCAATGGAAATACACCACAAAAATGCTTGTGGAAGCTTGATGAAATGCACACACGAAGCTACTATTCCTAAGTTTGAGCCGTGATGTCATCAAAGTGCGACTATCTAATTTTACACCGTAAAACACCTGAATATGCACAATTTTAAAAGAAATACACCACAAAAATGCTTGTGGAAGCTCGATGAAATGCACGCACAAAGCTACTGTTCCTAAGTTCGAGCCATGATGTCATCAAAGTTCGATGATCTTATTATACACCTTAAAACACCTGAATATGCACAATTCCAATGGAAATACACCACAAAAATGCTTGTGGAAGCTCGATGAAATGCACGCACGAAGCTACTATTCCTAAGTTCGAGCCGTGATGTCATCAAAGTGCGACAATCTTATTTTACACCGTAAAACACCTGAATATGCACAATTCCAATGGAAATACACCACAAAAATGCTTGTGGAAGCTCGATGAAATGCACGCATGAAGCTACTATTCCTTAGTTCGAGCCGTGATGTCATCAAAGTTCGACAATCATATTTTACACCATAAAACACCTGAATATGCACAATTCCAATGGAAATACACCACAAAAATGCTTGTGGAAGCTTGATGAAATGCACACACGAAGCTACTGTTCCTAAGTTCGAGCCATGATGTCATCAAAGTTCGATGATCTTATTATACACCTTAAAACACCTGAATATGCACAATTCCAATGGAAATACACCACAAAAATGCTTGTGGAAGCTCGATGAAATGCACGCACGAAGCTACTATTCCTAAGTTCGAGCCGTGAAGTCATCAAAGTGCGACAATCTTATTTTACACCGTAAAACACCTGAATATGCACAATTCCAATGGAAATACACCACAAAAATGCTTGTGGAAGCTCGATGAAATGCACGCATGAAGCTACTATTCCTTAGTTCGAGCCGTGATGTCATCAAAGTTCGACAATCATATTTTACACCATAAAACACCTGAATATGCACAATTCCAATGGAAATACACCACAAAAATGCTTGTGGAAGCTTGATGAAATGCACGCACGAAGCTACTATGTCTTAGTTCGAGCCGTGATGTCATCAAAGTGCGACTATCTAATTTTACACCGTAAAACACCTGAATATGCACAATTTTAAAAGAAATACACCACAAAAATGCTTGTGGAAGCTCGATAAAATGCACGCACAAAGCTACTGTTCCTAAGTTTGAGCCGTGATGTCATCAAAGTTCGACAATCTTATTTTACACCATAAAACACCTGAATATGCACAATTCCAATGGAAATACACCACAAAAATGCTTGTGGAAGCTTGATAAAATGCACACACGAAGCTACTATTCCTAAGTTCGAGCCGTGATGTCATCAAAGTGCGACTATCTAATTTTACACCGTAAAACACCTGAATATGCACAATTTTAAAAGAAATACACCACAAAAATGCTTGTGGAAGCTCGATGAAATGCACGCACAAAGCTACTGTTCATAAGTTCGAGCCATGATGTCATCAAAGTTCGATGATCTTATTATACACCTTAAAACTCCTGAATATGCACAATTCCAATGGAAATACACCACAAAAATGCTTGTGGTAGCTCGATGAAAAGCACGCACAAAGCTACTATTCCTTAGTTCGAGCCGTGATGTCATCAAAGTGCGACAATCTAATTTTACACCGTAAAACAACAGAATATGCACAATTCCAATGGAAACACACCACAAAAATGCTTGTGGAAGCTCGATGAAATGCACGCACGAAGCTACTATTCCTTAGTTCAAGCCGTGATGTCATCAAAGTGCGACAATCTAATTTTACACCGTAAACAACAGAATATGCACAATTCCAATGGAAACACACCACAAAAATGCTTGTGGAAGCTCGATGAAATGCACGCACGAAGATACTATGTCTTAGATCGAGCCGTGATGTCATCAAAGTACGACTATCTAATTTTACACCGTAAAACACCTGAATATGCACAATTTTAAAAGAAACACACCACAATAATGCTTGTGGAAGCTAGATGAAATGCAAGCACAAAGCTACTATTCCTAAGTTCGAGCCGTGATGTCATCAAAGTGCGACTAACTAATTTTACACCTTAAATCACCTGAATATGCACAATTTTAAAACAAACACACCACAAAAATTCTTGTGGTAGCTCGATGAAATGCATGATCGAGGCTACTATTCCTTAGTTCGAGCCGTGATGTCATCAAAGTGCGACAATCTAATTTTACACCGTAAAACAACTGAACATGCACAATTCCAATAAAAACACACCACAAAAATGCTTGTGGAAGCTCGATGAAATGCACGCATGAAGCTACTATTTCTAGTTCAAGCCGTGATGTCATCAAAGTTCGACAATCATATTTTACACTGTAAAACACCAGAATATGCAAAATTTTTAAAGAAACACACCACAAGAATGCTTGTGGTAGCTCGATGAAATGCACGCACAAAGCTACTGTTCCTAATTTCGAGACGTGATGTCATCAAAGTTCGACAATCTTATTTTACACCGTAAAACACCTGAATATGCACAATTCCAATGGAAATACACCACAAAAATGCTTGTGGAAGCTTGATGAAATGCACGCATGAAGCTACTATTCCTTAGTTCGAGCCGTGATGTCATCAAAGTTCGACAATCATATTTTACACCATAAAACACCTGAATATGCACAATTCCAATGGAAATACACCACAAAAATGCTTGTGGAAGCTTGATGAAATGCACACACGAAGCTACTATTCCTAAGTTTGAGCCGTGATGTCATCAAAGTGCGACTATCTAATTTTACACCGTAAAACACCTGAATATGCACAATTTTAAAAGAAATACACCACAAAAATGCTTGTGGAAGCTCGATGAAATGCACGCACAAAGCTACTGTTCCTAAGTTCGAGCCATGATGTCATCAAAGTTCGATGATCTTATTATACACCTTAAAACACCTGAATATGCACAATTCCAATGGAAATACACCACAAAAATGCTTGTGGAAGCTCGATGAAATGCACGCACGAAGCTACTATTCCTAAGTTCGAGCCGTGATGTCATCAAAGTGCGACAATCTTATTTTACACCGTAAAACACCTGAATATGCACAATTCCAATGGAAATACACCACAAAAATGCTTGTGGAAGCTCGATGAAATGCACGCATGAAGCTACTATTCCTTAGTTCGAGCCGTGATGTCATCAAAGTTCGACAATCATATTTTACACCATAAAACACCTGAATATGCACAATTCCAATGGAAATACACCACAAAAATGCTTGTGGAAGCTTGATGAAATGCACACACGAAGCTACTGTTCCTAAGTTCGAGCCATGATGTCATCAAAGTTCGATGATCTTATTATACACCTTAAAACACCTGAATATGCACAATTCCAATGGAAATACACCACAAAAATGCTTGTGGAAGCTCGATGAAATGCACGCACGAAGCTACTATTCCTAAGTTCGAGCCGTGAAGTCATCAAAGTGCGACAATCTTATTTTACACCGTAAAACACCTGAATATGCACAATTCCAATGGAAATACACCACAAAAATGCTTGTGGAAGCTCGATGAAATGCACGCATGAAGCTACTATTCCTTAGTTCGAGCCGTGATGTCATCAAAGTTCGACAATCATATTTTACACCATAAAACACCTGAATATGCACAATTCCAATGGAAATACACCACAAAAATGCTTGTGGAAGCTTGATGAAATGCACACACGAAGCTACTATTCCTAAGTTCGAGCCGTGATGTCATCAAAGTGCGACAGTCTAATTTTACACCGTAAAACACCTGAATATGCACAATTCCAATGGAAACACACCACAAAAATGCTTGTGGAAGCTCGATGAAATGCACGCACAAAGCTACTGTTCCTAAATTCGAGCCGTGATGTCATCAAAGTTCGACAATCTTATTTTACACCGTAAAACACCTGAATATGCACAATTCCAATGGAAATACACCACAAAAATGCTTGTGGAAGCTCGATGAAATGCACGCACGAAGCTACTATGTCTTAGATCAACCTGTGATGTCATCAAAGTGCGACTATCTAATTTTACACCGTAAAACACCTGAATATGCACAATTTTAAAAGAAATACACCACAAAAATGCTTGTGGAAGCTCGATGAAATGCACGCACAAAGCTACTGTTCCTAAGTTCGAGCCATGATGTCATCAAAGTTCGAAAATCTTATTATACACCGTTAAACACCTGAATATGCACAATTTTAAAAGAAATACACCACAAAAATGCTTGTGGAAGCTCGATGAAATGCATGCACGAAGCTAATATTCCTTTGTTCAAGCCGTGATGTCATCAAAGTGCGACTATCTAATTTTACACCATAAAACACCTGAATATGCACAATTTTAAAAGAAATACACCACAAAAATGCTTGTGGAAGCTCGATGAAATGCACGCACAATGCTACTGTTCCTAAGTTCGAGCCGTGATGTCATCAAAGTTCGATAATCTTATTTTACACCGTGAAACACCTGAATATGCACAATTCCAATGGAAATACACTACAAAAATGATTGTGGAAGCTCGATGAAATGCACGCATGAAGCTACTATTCCTAGTTCAAGCCGTGATGTCATCAAAGTTCGACAATCATATTTTACACTGTAAAACACCTGAATATGCACATTTCTAATGGAAACACACCACAAAAATGCTTGTGGAAGCTCGATGAAATGCACGCACGAAGCAACTATTCCTTAGTTCAAGCCGTGATGTCATCAAAGTGCGACTATCTAATTTTACACCGTAAAACACCTGAATATGCACAATTTTTAAAGAAACACACCACAAAAATGCTAGTGGCAGCTCGATGAAATGCATGCACAAAGCTACTGTTCCTAATTTCGAGCCGTGATGTCATCAAAGTTCGACAATCTTATTTTACACCGTAAAACACCTGAATATGCACAATTCCAATGGAAATACACCACAAAAATGCTTTTGGAAGCTCGATGAAATGCACGCATGAAGCTACTATTCCTTATTTCGAGCCGTGATGTCATCAAAGTTCGACAATCATATATTACACCATAAAACATCTGAATATGCACAATTCCAATGGAAATACACCACAAAAATGCTTGTGGAAGCTCGATGAAATGCACGCACGAAGCTACTATGTCTTAGTTCGAGCCGTGATGTCATCAAAGTGCGACTATCTAATTTTACACCGTAAAACACCTGAATATGCACAATTTTAAAAGAAATACACCACAAAAATGCTTGTGGAAGCTCGATGAAATGCACGCACAAAGCTACTGTTCCTAAGTTTGAGCCGTGATGTCATCAAAGTTCGACAATCTTATTTTACACCGTAAAACACCTGAATATGCACAATTCCAATGGAAATACACCACAAAAATGCTTGTGGAAGCTCGATGAAATGCACGCATGAAGCTACTATTCCTTAGTTCGAGCCGTGATGTCATCAAAGTTCGACAATCATATTTTACACCATAAAACACCTGAATATGCACAATTCCAATGGAAATACACCACAAAAATGCTTGTGGAAGCTTGATAAAATGCACACACGAAGCTACTATTCCTAAGTTCGAGCCGTGATGTCATCAAAGTGCGACTATCTAATTTTACACCGTAAAACACCTGAATATGCACAATTTTAAAAGAAATACACCACAAAAATGCTTGTGGAAGCTCGATGAAATGCACGCACAAAGCTACTGTTCATAAGTTCGAGCCATGATGTCATCAAAGTTCGATGATCTTATTATACACCTTAAAACTCCTGAATATGCACAATTCCAATGGAAATACACCACAAAAATGCTTGTGGTAGCTCGATGAAATGCACGCACAAAGCTACTATTCCTTAGTTCGAGCCGTGATGTCATCAAAGTGCGACAATCTAATTTTACACCGTAAAACAACAGAATATGCACAATTCCAATGGAAACACACCACAAAAATGCTTGTGGAAGCTCGATGAAATGCACGCACGAAGCTACTATTCCTTAGTTCAAGCCGTGATGTCATCAAAGTGCGACAATCTAATTTTACACCGTAAACAACAGAATATGCACAATTCCAATGGAAACACACCACAAAAATGCTTGTGGAAGCTCGATGAAATGCACGCACGAAGATACTATGTCTTAGATCGAGCCGTGATGTCATCAAAGTACGACTATCTAATTTTACACCGTAAAACACCTGAATATGCACAATTTTAAAAGAAACACACCACAATAATGCTTGTGGAAGCTAGATGAAATGCAAGCACAAAGCTACTATTCCTAAGTTCGAGCCGTGATGTCATCAAAGTGCGACTAACTAATTTTACACCTTAAATCACCTGAATATGCACAATTTTAAAACAAACACACCACAAAAATTCTTGTGGTAGCTCGATGAAATGCATGATCGAGGCTACTATTCCTTAGTTCGAGCCGTGATGTCATCAAAGTGCGACAATCTAATTTTACACCGTAAAACAACTGAACATGCACAATTCCAATAAAAACACACCACAAAAATGCTTGTGGAAGCTCGATGAAATGCACGCATGAAGCTACTATTTCTAGTTCAAGCCGTGATGTCATCAAAGTTCGACAATCATATTTTACACCGTAAAACACCTGAATATGCACATTTCCAATGGAAACACACCACAAAAATGCTTGTGGAAGCTCGATGAAATGCACGCACGAAGCCACAATTCCTTAGTTCGAGCCGTGATGTCATCAAAGTGCGACTATCTCATTTTACACTGTAAAACACCAGAATATGCACAATTTTTAAAGAAACACACCACAAGAATGCTTGTGGTAGCTCGATGAAATGCACGCACAAAGCTACTGTTCCTAATTTCGAGACGTGATGTCATCAAAGTTCGACAATCTTATTTTACACCGTAAAACACCTGAATATGCACAATTCCAATGGAAATACACCACAAAAATGCTTGTGGAAGCTTGATGAAATGCACGCATGAAGCTACTATTCCTTAGTTCGAGCCGTGATGTCATCAAAGTTCGACAATCATATTTTACACCATAAAACACCTGAATATGCACAATTCCAATGGAAATACACCACAAAAATGCTTGTGGAAGCTTGATGAAATGCACACACGAAGCTACTATTCCTAAGTTTGAGCCGTGATGTCATCAAAGTGCGACTATCTAATTTTACACCGTAAAACACCTGAATATGCACAATTTTAAAAGAAATACACCACAAAAATGCTTGTGGAAGCTCGATGAAATGCACGCACAAAGCTACTGTTCCTAAGTTCGAGCCATGATGTCATCAAAGTTCGATGATCTTATTATACACCTTAAAACACCTGAATATGCACAATTCCAATGGAAATACACCACAAAAATGCTTGTGGAAGCTCGATGAAATGCACGCACGAAGCTACTATTCCTAAGTTCGAGCCGTGATGTCATCAAAGTGCGACAATCTTATTTTACACCGTAAAACACCTGAATATGCACAATTCCAATGGAAATACACCACAAAAATGCTTGTGGAAGCTCGATGAAATGCACGCATGAAGCTACTATTCCTTAGTTCGAGCCGTGATGTCATCAAAGTTCGACAATCATATTTTACACCATAAAACACCTGAATATGCACAATTCCAATGGAAATACACCACAAAAATGCTTGTGGAAGCTTGATGAAATGCACACACGAAGCTACTATTCCTAAGTTCGAGCCGTGATGTCATCAAAGTGCGACAGTCTAATTTTACACCGTAAAACACCTGAATATGCACAATTCCAATAGAAACACACCACAAAAATGCTTGTGGAAGCTCGATGAAATGCACGCACAAAGTTACTGTTCCTAAGTTCGAGCCGTGATGTCATCAAAGTTCGACAATCTTATTTTACACCGTAAAACACCTGAATATGCACAATTCCAATGGAAATACACCACAAAAATGCTTGTGGAAGCTCGATGAAATGCACGCACGAAGCTACTATGTCTTAGATCGACCTGTGATGTCATCAAAGTGCGACTATCTAATTTTACACCGTAAAACACCTGAATATGCACAATTTTAAAAGAAATACACCACAAAAATGCTTGTGGAAGCTCGATGAAATGCACGCACAAAGCTACTGTTCCTAAGTTCGAGCCATGATGTCATCAAAGTTCGAAAATCTTATTATACACCGTTAAACACCTGAATATGCACAATTTTAAAAGAAATACACCACAAAAATGCTTGTGGTAGCTCGATGAAAAGCACGCACAAAGCTACTGTTCCTAATTTCGAGACGTGATGTCATCAAGTTCGACAATCTTATTTTACACCGTATAACAACAGAATATGCACAATTTTAAAAGAAATACACCACAAAAATGCTTGTGGAAGCTCGATGAAATGCACGCACAAAGCTACTGTTCCTAAGTTCGAGCCATGATGTCATCAAAGTTCGAAAATCTTATTATACACCGTAAAACACCTGAATATGCACAATTTTAAAAGAAATACACCACAAAAATGCTTGTGGAAGCTCGATGAAATGCATGCACGAAGCTAATATTCCTTTGTTCGAGCCGTGATGTCATCAAAGTGCGACTATCTAATTTTACACCATAAAACACCTGAATATGCACAATTTTAAAAGAAATACACCACAAAAATGCTTGTGGAAGCTCGATGAAATGCACGCACAAAGCTACTGTTCCTAAGTTCGAGCCGTGATGTCATCAAAGTTCGATAATCTTATTTTACACCGTGAAACACCTGAATATGCACAATTCCAATGGAAATACACCACAAAAATGATTGTGGAAGCTCGATGAAATGCACGCATGAAGCTACTATTCCTTAGTTCGAGCCGTGATGTCATCAAAGTTCGACAATCATATTTTACACCATAAAACACCTGAATATGCACAATTCCAATGGAAATACACCACAAAAATGCTTGTGGAAGCTTGATGAAATGCACACACGAAGCTACTATTCCTAAGTTCGAGCCGTGATGTCATCAAAGTGCGACTATCTAATTTTACACCGTAAAACACCTGAATATGCACAATTTTAAAAGAAATACACCAAAAAAATGCTTGTGGAAGCTCGATGAAATGCACGCACAAAGCTACTGTTCATAAGTTCGAGCCATGATGTCATCAAAGTTCGATGATCTTATTATACACCTTAAAACTCCTGAATATGCACAATTCCAATGGAAATACACCACAAAAATGCTTGTGGTAGCTCGATGAAATGCACGCACAAAGCTACTATTCCTTAGTTCGAGCCGTGATGTCATCAAAGTGCGACAATCTAATTTTACACCGTAAAACAACAGAATATGCACAATTCCAATGGAAACACACCACAAAAATGCTTGTGGAAGCTCGATGAAATGCACGCACGAAGCTACTATTCCTTAGTTCAAGCCGTGATGTCATCAAAGTGCGACAATCTAATTTTACACCGTAAACAACAGAATATGCACAATTCCAATGGAAACACACCACAAAATGCTTGTGGAAGCTCGATGAAATGCACGCACGAAGATACTATGTCTTAGATCGAGCCGTGATGTCATCAAAGTACGACTATCTAATTTTACACCGTAAAACACCTGAATATGCACAATTTTAAAAGAAACACACCACAAAAATGCTTGTGGAAGCTAGATGAAATGCAAGCACAAAGCTACTATTCCTAAGTTCGAGCCGTGATGTCATCAAAGTGCGACTAACTAATTTTACACCTTAAATCACCTGAATATGCACAATTTTAAAACAAACACACCACAAAAATTCTTGTGGTAGCTCGATGAAATGCATGATCGAGGCTACTATTCCTTAGTTCGAGCCGTGATGTCATCAAAGTGCGACAATCTAATTTTACACCGTAAAACAACTGAACATGCACAATTCCAATAAAAACACACCACAAAAATGCTTGTGGAAGCTCGATGAAATGCACGCATGAAGCTACTATTTCTAGTTCAAGCCGTGATGTCATCAAAGTTCGACAATCATATTTTACACCGTAAAACACCTGAATATGCACATTTCCAATGGAAACACACCACAAAAATGCTTGTGGAAGCTCGATGAAATGCACGCACGAAGCCACAATTCCTTAGTTCGAGCCGTGATGTCATCAAAGTGCGACTATCTCATTTTACACTGTAAAACACCAGAATATGCACAATTTTTAAAGAAACACACCACAAGAATGCTTGTGGTAGCTCGATGAAATGCACGCACAAAGCTACTGTTCCTAATTTCGAGACGTGATGTCATCAAAGTTTGACAATCTTATTTTACACCGTATAACAACAGAATATGCACAATTTTAAAAGAAATACACCACAAAAATGCTTGTGGAAGCTCGATGAAATGCACGCACAAAGCTACTGTTCCTAAGTTCGAGCCATGATGTCATCAAAGTTCGAAAATCTTATTATACACCGTAAAACACCTGAATATGCACAATTTTAAAAGAAATACACCACAAAAAAGCTTGTGGAAGCTCGATGAAATGCATGCACGAAGCTAATATTCCTTTGTTCGAGCCGTGATGTCATCAAAGTGCGACTATCTAATTTTACACCATAAAACACCTGAATATGCACAATTTTAAAAGAAATACACCACAAAAATGCTTGTGGAAGCTCGATGAAATGCACACACAAAGCTACTGTTCCTAAGTTCGAGCCGTGATGTCATCAAAGTTCGATAATCTTATTTTACACCGTGAAACACCTGAATATGCACAATTCCAATGGAAATACACCACAAAAATGATTGTGGAAGCTCGATGAAATGCACGCATGAAGCTACTATTCCTTAGTTCGAGCCGTGATGTCATCAAAGTTCGACAATCATATTTTACACCATAAAACACCTGAATATGCACAATTCCAATGGAAATACACCACAAAAATGCTTGTGGAAGCTTGATGAAATGCACACACGAAGCTACTATTCCTAAGTTCGAGCCGTGATGTCATCAAAGTGCGACTATCTAATTTTACACCGTAAAACACCTGAATATGCACAATTTTAAAAGAAATACACCACAAAAATGCTTGTGGAAGCTCGATGAAATGCACGCACAAAGCTACTGTTCATAAGTTCGAGCCATGATGTCATCAAAGTTCGATGATCTTATTATACACCTTAAAACTCCTGAATATGCACAATTCCAATGGAAATACACCACAAAAATGCTTGTGGTAGCTCGATGAAATGCACGCACAAAGCTACTATTCCTTAGTTCGAGCCGTGATGTCATCAAAGTGCGACAATCTAATTTTACACCGTAAAACAACAGAATATGCACAATTCCAATGGAAACACACCACAAAAATGCTTGTGGAAGCTCGATGAAATGCACGCACGAAGCTACTATTCCTTAGTTCAAGCCGTGATGTCATCAAAGTGCGACAATCTAATTTTACACCGTAAACAACAGAATATGCACAATTCCAATGGAAACACACCACAAAAATGCTTGTGGAAGCTCGATGAAATGCACGCACGAAGATACTATGTCTTAGATCGAGCCGTGATGTCATCAAAGTACGACTATCTAATTTTACACCGTAAAACACCTGAATATGCACAATTTTAAAAGAAACACACCACAAAAATGCTTGTGGAAGCTAGATGAAATGCAAGCACAAAGCTACTATTCCTAAGTTCGAGCCGTGATGTCATCAAAGTGCGACTAACTAATTTTACACCTTAAATCACCTGAATATGCACAATTTTAAAACAAACACACCACAAAAATTCTTGTGGTAGCTCGATGAAATGCATGATCGAGGCTACTATTCCTTAGTTCGAGCCGTGATGTCATCAAAGTGCGACAATCTAATTTTACACCGTAAAACAACTGAACATGCACAATTCCAATAAAAACACACCACAAAAATGCTTGTGGAAGCTCGATGAAATGCACGCATGAAGCTACTATTTCTAGTTCAAGCCGTGATGTCATCAAAGTTCGACAATCATATTTTACACCGTAAAACACCTGAATATGCACATTTCCAATGGAAACACACCACAAAAATGCTTGTGGAAGCTCGATGAAATGCACGCACGAAGCCACAATTCCTTAGTTCGAGCCGTGATGTCATCAAAGTGCGACTATCTCATTTTACACTGTAAAACACCAGAATATGCACAATTTTTAAAGAAACACACCACAAGAATGCTTGTGGTAGCTCGATGAAATGCACGCACAAAGCTACTGTTCCTAATTTCGAGACGTGATGTCATCAAAGTTCGACAATCTTATTTTACACCGTAAAACACCTGAATATGCACAATTCCAATGGAAATACACCACAAAAATGCTTGTGGAAGCTTGATGAAATGCACGCATGAAGCTACTATTCCTTAGTTCGAGCCGTGATGTCATCAAAGTTCGACAATCATATTTTACACCATAAAACACCTGAATATGCACAATTCCAATGGAAATACACCACAAAAATGCTTGTGGAAGCTTGATGAAATGCACACACGAAGCTACTATTCCTAAGTTTGAGCCGTGATGTCATCAAAGTGCGACTATCTAATTTTACACCGTAAAACACCTGAATATGCACAATTTTAAAAGAAATACACCACAAAAATGCTTGTGGAAGCTCGATGAAATGCACGCACAAAGCTACTGTTCCTAAGTTCGAGCCATGATGTCATCAAAGTTCGATGATCTTATTATACACCTTAAAACACCTGAATATGCACAATTCCAATGGAAATACACCACAAAAATGCTTGTGGAAGCTCGATGAAATGCACGCACGAAGCTACTATTCCTAAGTTCGAGCCGTGATGTCATCAAAGTGCGACAATCTTATTTTACACCGTAAAACACCTGAATATGCACAATTCCAATGGAAATACACCACAAAAATGCTTGTGGAAGCTCGATGAAATGCACGCATGAAGCTACTATTCCTTAGTTCGAGCCGTGATGTCATCAAAGTTCGACAATCATATTTTACACCATAAAACACCTGAATATGCACAATTCCAATGGAAATACACCACAAAAATGCTTGTGGAAGCTTGATGAAATGCACACACGAAGCTACTATTCCTAAGTTCGAGCCGTGATGTCATCAAAGTGCGACAGTCTAATTTTACACCGTAAAACACCTGAATATGCACAATTCCAATGGAAACACACCACAAAAATGCTTGTGGAAGCTCGATGAAATGCACGCACAAAGTTACTGTTCCTAAGTTCGAGCCGTGATGTCATCAAAGTTCGACAATCTTATTTTACACCGTAAAACACCTGAATATGCACAATTCCAATGGAAATACACCACAATAATGCTTGTGGAAGCTCGATGAAATGCACGCACGAAGCTACTATGTCTTAGATCGACCTGTGATGTCATCAAAGTGCGACTATCTAATTTTACACCGTAAAACACCTGAATATGCACAATTTTAAAAGAAATACACCACAAAAATGCTTGTGGTAGCTCGATGAAAAGCACGCACAAAGCTACTGTTCCTAATTTCGAGACGTGATGTCATCAAGTTCGACAATCTTATTTTACACCGTATAACAACAGAATATGCACAATTTTAAAAGAAATACACCACAAAAATGCTTGTGGAAGCTCGATGAAATGCACGCACAAAGCTACTGTTCCTAAGTTCGAGCCATGATGTCATCAAAGTTCGAAAATCTTATTATACACCGTAAAACACCTGAATATGCACAATTTTAAAAGAAATACACCACAAAAATGCTTGTGGAAGCTCGATGAAATGCATGCACGAAGCTAATATTCCTTTGTTCGAGCCGTGATGTCATCAAAGTGCGACTATCTAATTTTACACCATAAAACACCTGAATATGCACAATTTTAAAAGAAATACACCACAAAAATGCTTGTGGAAGCTCGATGAAATGCACGCACAAAGCTACTGTTCCTAAGTTCGAGCCGTGATGTCATCAAAGTTCGATAATCTTATTTTACACCGTGAAACACCTGAATATGCACAATTCCAATGGAAATACACTACAAAAATGATTGTGGAAGCTCGATGAAATGCACGCATGAAGCTACTATTCCTAGTTCAAGCCGTGATGTCATCAAAGTTCGACAATCATATTTTACACTGTAAAACACCTGAATATGCACATTTCTAATGGAAACACACCACAAAAATGCTTGTGGAAGCTCGATGAAATGCACGCACGAAGCCACTATTCCTTAGTTCGAGCCGTGATGTCATCAAAGTGCGACTATCTAATTTTACACCGTAAAACACCTGAATATGCACAATTTTTAAAGAAACACACCACAAAAATGCTAGTGGCAGCTCGATGAAATGCATGCACAAAGCTACTGTTCCTAATTTCGAGCCGTGATGTCATCAAAGTTCGACAATCTTATTTTACACCGTAAAACACCTGAATATGCACAATTCCAATGGAAATACACCACAAAAATGCTTGTGGAAGCTCGATGAAATGCACGCATGAAGCTACTATTCCTTATTTCGAGCCGTGATGTCATCAAAGTTCGACAATCATATATTACACCATAAAACATCTGAATATGCACAATTCCAATGGAAATACACCACAAAAATGCTTGTGGAAGCTCGATGAAATGCACGCACGAAGCTACTATGTCTTAGTTCGAGTCGTGATGTCATCAAAGTGCGACTATCTAATTTTACACCGTAAAACACCTGAATATGCACAATTTTAAAAGAAATACACCACAAAAATGCTTGTGGAAGCTCGATGAAATGCACGCACAAAGCTACTGTTCCTAAGTTTGAGCCATGATGTCATCAAAGTTCGATAATCTTATTATACACCGTAAAACACCTGAATATGCACAATTCCAATGAAAATACACCACAAAAATGCTTGTGCAAGCTCAATGAAATGCACGCACGAAGCTACTATGTCTTAGTTCGAGCCGTGATGTCATCAAAGTGCGACTATCTAATTTTACACCGTAAAATACCTGAATATGCACAATTTTAAAAGAAACACACCACAAAAATGCTTGTGGTAGCTCGATGAAATGCACGCACGAAGCAACTATTCCTTAGTTCAAGCCATGATGTCATCAAAGTGCGACAATCTAATTTTACACCGTAAAACAACAGAATATGCACAATTCAATGGAAACACACCACAAAAATGCTTGTGGAAGCTCGATGAAATGCACGCACGAAGCAACTATTACTTAGTTCGAGCAGTGATGTCATCAAAGTTCGACAATCTTATTTTACACCGTAAAACACCTGAATATGCACAATTCCAATGGAAATACTCCACAACAATGCTTGTGGAAGCTCGATGAAATGCAGGCATGAAGCTACTAATCCTTAGTTCGAGCCGTGATGTCATCAAAGTGCGACTATCTAATTTTACACCTTAAAACACCTGAATATGCACAATTTTAAAACAAACACACCACAAAAATGCTTGTGGTAGCTCGATGAAATGCATGCACGAAGCTATTATTCCTTAGTTCGAGCCGTGATGTCATCAAAGTGCGACAATCTAATTTTACACCGTAAAACAACTGAACATGCACAATTCCAATAAAAACACACCACAAAAATGCTTGTGGAAGCTCGATGAAATGCACGCATGAAGCTACTATTTCTAGTTCAAGCCGTGATGTCATCAAAGTTCGACAATCATATTTTACACTGTAAAACACCAGAATATGCACAATTTTTAAAGAAACACACCACAAGAATGCTTGTGGTAGCTCGATGAAATGCACGCACAAAGCTACTGTTCCTAATTTTGAGACGTGATGTCATCAAAGTTCGACAATCTTATTTTACACCGTAAAACACCTGAATATGCACAATTCCAATGGATATACACCACAAAAATGCTTGTGGAAGCTCGATGAAATGCACGCATGAAGCTACTATTCCTTAGTTCGAGCCGTGATGTCATTAAAGTTCGACAATCATATTTTACGCCGTAAAACACCTGAATATGCACAATTCCAATGGAAATACACCACAAAAATGCTTGTGGAAGCTTGATGAAATGCACACACGAAGCTACTATTCCTAAGTTCGAGCCGTGATGTCATCAAAGTGCGACTATCTAATTTTACACCGTAAAACACCTGAATATGCACAATTTTAAAAGAAATACACCACAAAAATGCTTGTGGAAGCTCGATGAAATGCACGCACAAAGCTACTGTTCATAAGTTCGAGCCATGATGTCATCAAAGTTCGATGATCTTATTATACACCTTAAAACACCTGAATATGCACAATTCCAATGGAAGTACACCACAAAAATGCTTGTGGAAGCTCGATGAAATGCACGCACGAAGCTACTATTCCTAAGTTCGAGCCGTGATGTCATCAAAGTGCGACTATCTAATTTTACACCGTAAAACATCTGAATATGCACAATTTTAAAAGAAACACACCACAAAAATGCTTGTGGTAGCTCGATGAAATGCACGCACGAAGCTACTATTCCTTAGTTCGAGCCGTGATGTCATCAAAGTTCGACAATCTTATTTTACACCGTAAAACACCTGAATATGCACAATTCCAATGGAAATACTCCACAACAATGCTTGTGGAAGCTCGATGAAATGCACGCATGAAGCTACTAATCCTTAGTTCGAGCGTGATGTCATCAAAGTTCGAAAATCTTATTATACACCGTAAAACACCTGAATATGCACAATTTTAAAAGAAATGCACCACAAAAATGCTTGTGGAAGCTCGATGAAATGCATGCACGAAGCTAATATTCCGTTGTTCGAGCCGTGATGTCATCAAAGTGCGACTATCTAATTTTACACCTTAAAACACCTGAATATGCACAATTTTAAAACAAACACACCACAAAAATGCTTGTGGTAGCTCGATGAAATGCATGCACGAAGCTACTATTCCTTAGTTCGAGCTGTGATGTCATCAAAGTGCGACAATCTAATTTTACACCGTAAAACAACTGAACATGCACAATTCCAATGGAAACACACCACAAAAATGCTTGTGGTAGCTCGATGAAATGCACGCACAAAGCTACTATTCCTTAGTTCGAGCCGTGATGTCATCAAAGTGCGACAATCTAATTTTACACCGTAAAACAACAGAATATGCACAATTCCAATGGAAATACACCACAAAAATGCTTGTGGAAGCTCGATGAAATGCACGCACGAAGCTACTATTCCTAAGTTCGAGCCGTGATGTCATCAAAGTGCGACAATCTTATTTTACACCGTAAAACACCTGAATATGCACAATTCCAATGGAAATACACCACAAAAATGCTTGTGGAAGCTCGATGAAATGCACGCATGAAGCTACTATTCCTTAGTTCGAGCCGTGATGTCATCAAAGTTCGACAATCATATTTTACACCATAAAACACCTGAATATGCACAATTCCAATGGAAATACACCACAAAAATGCTTGTGGAAGCTTGATGAAATGCACACACGAAGCTACTATTCCTAAGTTCGAGCCGTGATGTCATCAAAGTGCGACAGTCTAATTTTACACCGTAAAACACCTGAATATGCACAATTCCAATGGAAACACACCACAAAAATGCTTGTGGAAGCTCGATGAAATGCACGCACAAAGTTACTGTTCCTAAGTTCGAGCCGTGATGTCATCAAAGTTCGACAATCTTATTTTACACCGTAAAACACCTGAATATGCACAATTCCAATGGAAATACACCACAATAATGCTTGTGGAAGCTCGATGAAATGCACGCACGAAGCTACTATGTCTTAGTTCGAGCCGTGATGTCATCAAAGTGCGACAATCTAATTTTACACCGTAAAACAACTGAACATGCACAATTCCAATAAAAACACACCACAAAAATGCTTGTGGAAGCTCGATGAAATGCACGCATGAAGCTACTATTTCTAGTTCAAGCCGTGATGTCATCAAAGTTCGACAATCATATTTTACACTGTAAAACACCAGAATATGCACAATTTTTAAAGAAACACACCACAAGAATGCTTGTGGTAGCTCGATGAAATGCACGCACAAAGCTACTGTTCCTAATTTTGAGACGTGATGTCATCAAAGTTCGACAATCTTATTTTACACCGTAAAACACCTGAATATGCACAATTCCAATGGATATACACCACAAAAATGCTTGTGGAAGCTCGATGAAATGCACGCATGAAGCTACTATTCCTTAGTTCGAGCCGTGATGTCATTAAAGTTCGACAATCATATTTTACGCCGTAAAACACCTGAATATGCACAATTCCAATGGAAATACACCACAAAAATGCTTGTGGAAGCTTGATGAAATGCACACACGAAGCTACTATTCCTAAGTTCGAGCCGTGATGTCATCAAAGTGCGACTATCTAATTTTACACCGTAAAACACCTGAATATGCACAATTTTAAAAGAAATACACCACAAAAATGCTTGTGGAAGCTCGATGAAATGCACGCACAAAGCTACTGTTCATAAGTTCGAGCCATGATGTCATCAAAGTTCGATGATCTTATTATACACCTTAAAACACCTGAATATGCACAATTCCAATGGAAGTACACCACAAAAATGCTTGTGGAAGCTCGATGAAATGCACGCACGAAGCTACTATTCCTAAGTTCGAGCCGTGATGTCATCAAAGTGCGACTATCTAATTTTACACCGTAAAACATCTGAATATGCACAATTTTAAAAGAAACACACCACAAAAATGCTTGTGGTAGCTCGATGAAATGCACGCACGAAGCTACTATTCCTTAGTTCGAGCCGTGATGTCATCAAAGTTCGACAATCTTATTTTACACCGTAAAACACCTGAATATGCACAATTCCAATGGAAATACTCCACAACAATGCTTGTGGAAGCTCGATGAAATGCACGCATGAAGCTACTAATCCTTAGTTCGAGCGTGATGTCATCAAAGTTCGAAAATCTTATTATACACCGTAAAACACCTGAATATGCACAATTTTAAAAGAAATGCACCACAAAAATGCTTGTGGAAGCTCGATGAAATGCATGCACGAAGCTAATATTCCGTTGTTCGAGCCGTGATGTCATCAAAGTGCGACTATCTAATTTTACACCTTAAAACACCTGAATATGCACAATTTTAAAACAAACACACCACAAAAATGCTTGTGGTAGCTCGATGAAATGCATGCACGAAGCTACTATTCCTTAGTTCGAGCTGTGATGTCATCAAAGTGCGACAATCTAATTTTACACCGTAAAACAACTGAACATGCACAATTCCAATGGAAACACACCACAAAAATGCTTGTGGTAGCTCGATGAAATGCACGCACAAAGCTACTATTCCTTAGTTCGAGCCGTGATGTCATCAAAGTGCGACAATCTAATTTTACACCGTAAAACAACAGAATATGCACAATTCCAATGGAAACACACCACAAAAATGCTTGTGGAAGCTCGATGAAATGCACGCACGAAGCTACTATTCCTTAGTTCAAGCCGTGATGTCATCAAAGTGCGACAATCTAATTTTACACCGTAAACAACAGAATATGCACAATTCCAATGGAAACACACCACAAAAATGCTTGTGGAAGCTCGATGAAATGCACGCACGAAGATACTATGTCTTAGATCGAGCCGTGATGTCATCAAAGTACGACTATCTAATTTTACACCGTAAAACACCTGAATATGCACAATTTTAAAAGAAACACACCACAAAAATGCTTGTGGAAGCTAGATGAAATGCAAGCACAAAGCTACTATTCCTAAGTTCGAGCCGTGATGTCATCAAAGTGCGACTAACTAATTTTACACCTTAAATCACCTGAATATGCACAATTTTAAAACAAACACACCACAAAAATTCTTGTGGTAGCTCGATGAAATGCATGATCGAGGCTACTATTCCTTAGTTCGAGCCGTGATGTCATCAAAGTGCGACAATCTAATTTTACACAGTAAAACAACTGAACATGCACAATTCCAATAAAAACACACCACAAAAATGCTTGTGGAAGCTCGATGAAATGCACGCATGAAGCTACTATTTCTAGTTCAAGCCGTGATGTCATCAAAGTTCGACAATCATATTTTACACCGTAAAACACCTGAATATGCACATTTCCAATGGAAACACACCACAAAAATGCTTGTGGAAGCTCGATGAAATGCACGCACGAAGCCACAATTCCTTAGTTCGAGCCGTGATGTCATCAAAGTGCGACTATCTCATTTTACACTGTAAAACACCAGAATATGCACAATTTTTAAAGAAACACACCACAAGAATGCTTGTGGTAGCTCGATGAAATGCACGCACAAAGCTACTGTTCCTAATTTCGAGACGTGATGTCATCAAAGTTCGACAATCTTATTTTACACCGTAAAACACCTGAATATGCACAATTCCAATGGAAATACACCACAAAAATGCTTGTGGAAGCTTGATGAAATGCACGCATGAAGCTACTATTCCTTAGTTCGAGCCGTGATGTCATCAAAGTTCGACAATCATATTTTACACCATAAAACACCTGAATATGCACAATTCCAATGGAAATACACCACAAAAATGCTTGTGGAAGCTTGATGAAATGCACACACGAAGCTACTATTCCTAAGTTTGAGCCGTGATGTCATCAAAGTGCGACTATCTAATTTTACACCGTAAAACACCTGAATATGCACAATTTTAAAAGAAATACACCACAAAAATGCTTGTGGAAGCTCGATGAAATGCACGCACAAAGCTACTGTTCCTAAGTTCGAGCCATGATGTCATCAAAGTTCGATGATCTTATTATACACCTTAAAACACCTGAATATGCACAATTCCAATGGAAATACACCACAAAAATGCTTGTGGAAGCTCGATGAAATGCACGCACGAAGCTACTATTCCTAAGTTCGAGCCGTGATGTCATCAAAGTGCGACAATCTTATTTTACACCGTAAAACACCTGAATATGCACAATTCCAATGGAAATACACCACAAAAATGCTTGTGGAAGCTCGATGAAATGCACGCATGAAGCTACTATTCCTTAGTTCGAGCCGTGATGTCATCAAAGTTCGACAATCATATTTTACACCATAAAACACCTGAATATGCACAATTCCAATGGAAATACACCACAAAAATGCTTGTGGAAGCTTGATGAAATGCACACACGAAGCTACTATTCCTAAGTTCGAGCCGTGATGTCATCAAAGTGCGACAGTCTAATTTTACACCGTAAAACACCTGAATATGCACAATTCCAATGGAAACACACCACAAAAATGCTTGTGGAAGCTCGATGAAATGCACGCACAAAGTTACTGTTCCTAAGTTCGAGCCGTGATGTCATCAAAGTTCGACAATCTTATTTTACACCGTAAAACACCTGAATATGCACAATTCCAATGGAAATACACCACAAAAATGCTTGTGGAAGCTCGATGAAATGCACGCACGAAGCTACTATGTCTTAGATCGACCTGTGATGTCATCAAAGTGCGACTATCTAATTTTACACCGTAAAACACCTGAATATGCACAATTTTAAAAGAAATACACCACAAAAATGCTTGTGGAAGCTCGATGAAATGCACGCACAAAGCTACTGTTCCTAAGTTCGAGCCATGATGTCATCAAAGTTCGAAAATCTTATTATACACCGTTAAACACCTGAATATGCACAATTTTAAAAGAAATACACCACAAAAATGCTTGTGGTAGCTCGATGAAAAGCACGCACAAAGCTACTGTTCCTAATTTCGAGACGTGATGTCATCAAGTTCGACAATCTTATTTTACACCGTATAACAACAGAATATGCACAATTTTAAAAGAAATACACCACAAAAATGCTTGTGGAAGCTCGATGAAATGCACGCACAAAGCTACTGTTCCTAAGTTCGAGCCATGATGTCATCAAAGTTCGAAAATCTTATTATACACCGTAAAACACCTGAATATGCACAATTTTAAAAGAAATACACCACAAAAATGCTTGTGGAAGCTCGATGAAATGCATGCACGAAGCTAATATTCCTTTGTTCGAGCCGTGATGTCATCAAAGTGCGACTATCTAATTTTACACCATAAAACACCTGAATATGCACAATTTTAAAAGAAATACACCACAAAAATGCTTGTGGAAGCTCGATGAAATGCACGCACAAAGCTACTGTTCCTAAGTTCGAGCCGTGATGTCATCAAAGTTCGATAATCTTATTTTACACCATGAAACACCTGAATATGCACAATTCCAATGGAAATACACCACAAAAATGCTTGTGGAAGCTCGATGAAATGCACGCATGAAGCTACTATTCCTAGTTCAAGCCGTGATGTCATCAAAGTTCGACAATCATATTTTACACTGTAAAACACCTGAATATGCACATTTCTAATGGAAACACACCACAAAAATGCTTGTGGAAGCTCGATGAAATGCACGCACGAAGCCACTATTCCTTAGTTCGAGCCGTGATGTCATCAAAGTGCGACTATCTAATTTTACACCGTAAAACACCTGAATATGCACAATTTTTAAAGAAACACACCACAAAAATGCTAGTGGCAGCTCGATGAAATGCATGCACAAAGCTACTGTTCCTAATTTCGAGCCGTGATGTCATCAAAGTTCGACAATCTTATTTTACACCGTAAAACACCTGAATATGCACAATTCCAATGGAAATACACCACAAAAATGCTTGTGGAAGCTCGATGAAATGCACGCATGAAGCTACTATTCCTTATTTCGAGCCGTGATGTCATCAAAGTTCGACAATCATATATTACACCATAAAACATCTGAATATGCACAATTCCAATGGAAATACACCACAAAAATGCTTGTGGAAGCTCGATGAAATGCACGCACGAAGCTACTATGTCTTAGTTCGAGCCGTGATGTCATCAAAGTGCGACTATCTAATTTTACACCGTAAAACACCTGAATATGCACAATTTTAAAAGAAATACACCACAAAAATGCTTGTGGAAGCTCGATGAAATGCACGCACAAAGCTACTGTTCCTAAGTTTGAGCCATGATGTCATCAAAGTTCGATAATCTTATTATACACCGTAAAACACCTGAATATGCACAATTCCAATGAAAATACACCACAAAAATGCTTGTGCAAGCTCAATGAAATGCACGCACGAAGCTACTATGTCTTAGTTCGAGCCGTGATGTCATCAAAGTGCGACTATCTAATTTTACACCGTAAAATACCTGAATATGCACAATTTTAAAAGAAACACACCACAAAAATGCTTGTGGTAGCTCGATGAAATGCACGCACGAAGCAACTATTCCTTAGTTCAAGCCGTGATGTCATCAAAGTGCGACAATCTAATTTTACACCGTAAAACAACAGAATATGCACAATTCAATGGAAACACACCACAAAAATGCTTGTGGAAGCTCGATGAAATGCACGCACGAAGCAACTATTACTTAGTTCGAGCAGTGATGTCATCAAAGTTCGACAATCTTATTTTACACCGTGAAACACCTGAATATGCACAATTCCAATGGAAATACTCCACAACAATGCTTGTGGAAGCTCGATGAAATGCAGGCATGAAGCTACTAATCCTTAGTTCGAGCGTGATGTCATCAAAGTTTGAAAATCTTATTATACACCATAAAACACCTGAATATGCACAATTTTAAAAGAAATACACCACAAAAATGCTTGTGGAAGCTCGATGAAATGCATGCACGAAGCTAATATTCCGTTGTTCGAGCCGTGATGTCATCAAAGTGCGACTATCTAATTTTACACCTTAAAACACCTGAATATGCACAATTTTAAAACAAACACACCACAAAAATGCTTGTGGTAGCTCGATGAAATGCATGCACGAAGCTACTATTCCTTAGTTCGAGCCGTGATGTCATCAAAGTGCGACAATCTAATTTTACACCGTAAAACAACTGAACATGCACAATTCCAATAAAAACACACCACAAAAATGCTTGTGGAAGCTCGATGAAATGCACGCATGAAGCTACTATTTCTAGTTCAAGCCGTGATGTCATCAAAGTTCGACAATCATATTTTACACTGTAAAACACCAGAATATGCACAATTTTTAAAGAAACACACCACAAGAATGCTTGTGGTAGCTCGATGAAATGCACGCACAAAGCTAATGTTCCTAATTTTGAGACGTGATGTCATCAAAGTTCGACAATCTTATTTTACACCGTAAAACACCTGAATATGCACAATTCCAGTGGATATACACCACAAAAATGCTTGTGGAAGCTCGATGAAATGCACGCATGAAGCTACTATTCCTTAGTTCGAGCCGTGATGTCATTAAAGTTCGACAATCATATTTTACGCCGTAAAACACCTGAATATGCACAATTCCAATGGAAATACACCACAAAAATGCTTGTGGAAGCTTGATGAAATGCACACACGAAGCTACTATTCCTAAGTTCGAGCCGTGATGTCATCAAAGTGCGACTATCTAATTTTACACCGTAAAACACCTGAATATGCACAATTTTAAAAGAAATACACCACAAAAATGCTTGTGGAAGCTCGATGAAATGCACGCACAAAGCTACTGTTCATAAGTTCGAGCCATGATGTCATCAAAGTTCGATGATCTTATTATACACCTTAAAACACCTGAATATGCACAATTCCAATGGAAATACACCACAAAAATGCTTGTGGAAGCTCGATGAAATGCATGCACGAAGCTACTATTCCTAAGTTCGAGCCGTGATGTCATCAAAGTGCGACTATCTAATTTTACACCGTAAAACACCTGAATATGCACAATTTTAAAAGAAACACACCACAAAAATGCTTGTGGTAGCTCGATGAAATGCACGCACGAAGCTACTATTCCTTAGTTCGAGCCGTGATGTCATCAAAGTGTGACAATCTAATTTTACACCGTAAAACAACAGAATATGCACAATTCCAATGGAAACACACCACAAAAATGCTTGTGGAAGCTCGATGAAATGCACGCACGAAGCTACTATTCCTTAGTTCGAGCCGTGATGTCATCAAAGTGCGACAGTCTAATTTTACACCGTAAAACACCTGAATATGCACAATTCCAATGGAAACACACCACAAAAATGCTTGTGGAAGCTCGATGAAATGCACGCACAAAGCTACTGTTCCTAAGTTCGAGCCGTGATGTCATCAAAGTTCGACAATCTTATTTTACACCGTAAAACACCTGAATATGCACAATTCCAATGGAAATACACCACAAAAATGCTTGTGGAAGCTCGATGAAATGCACGCACGAAGCTACTATGTCTTAGATCGACCTGTGATGTCATCAAAGTGTGACTATCTAATTTTACACCGTAAAACACCTGAATATGCACAATTTTAAAAGAAATACACCACAAAAATGCTTGTGGAAGCTCGATGAAATGCACGCACAAAGCTAGTGTTCCTAAGTTCGAGCCATGATGTCATCAAAGTTCGAAAATCTTATTATACACCGTAAAACACCTGAATATGCACAATTTTAAAAGAAATACACCACAAAAATGCTTGTGGTAGCTCGATGAAAAGCACGCACAAAGCTACTGTTCCTAATTTCGAGCCGTGATGTCATCAAAGTTCGACAATCTTATTTTACACCGTAAAACACCTGAATATGCACAATTCCAAAGGAAATACTCCACAACAATGCTTGTGGAAGCTCGATGAAATGCACGCATGAAGCTACTATTCCTTAGTTCGAGCCGTGATGTCATCAAAGTTCGACAATCATATTTATCACGGTAAAACACCTGAATATGCACATTTCCAATGAAACACACCACAAAAATGCTTGTGGAAGCTCGATGAAATGCACACACGAAGCTACTATTCCTTATTTCGAGACGTGATGTCATGTAAGTTCGCCAATCTTATTTTACACCGTAAAACATCTGAATATGCACAATTCCAATGGAAATACACCACAAAAATGCTTGTGGAAGCTCGATGAAATGCACGCACGAAGCTACTATGTCTTAGTTCGAGCCGTGATGTCATCAAAGTGCGACTATCTAATTTTACACCGTAAAACACCTGAATATGCACAATTTTAAAAGAAATACACCACAAAAATGCTTGTGGAAGCTCGATGAAATGCACGCATGAAGCTACTATTCCTAATTTCGAGCCGTGATGTCATCAAAGTTCGACAATCATATTTTACACCATAAAACACCTGAATATGCACAATTCCAATGGAAATACACCACAAAAATGCTTGTGGAAGCTCGATGAAATGCACGCATGAAGCTACTATTCCTTAGTTCAAGCCGTGATGTCATCAAAGTTCGACAATCATATTTTACACCATAAAACACCTGAATATGCACAATTCCAATGGAAATACACCACAAAAATGCTTGTGGAAGCTCGATGAAATGCACGCACGAAGCTACTATTCCTAAGTTCGAGCCGTGATGTCATCAAAGTGCGACTATCTAATTTTACACCATAAAAAAACACCTGAATATGCACAATTTTAAAAGAAATACACCACAAAAATGCTTGTGGAAGCTCGATGAAATGCACGCACGAAGCAACTATTCCTTAGTTCAAGCCGTGATGTCATCAAAGTGCGACAATCTAATTTTACACCGTAAAACAACAGAATATGCACAATTCAATGGAAACACACCACAAAAATGCTTGTGGAAGCTCGATGAAATGCACGCACGAAGCAACTATGTCTTAGTTCGAGCCGTGATGTCATCAAAGTGCGACTATCTAATTTTACACCGTAAAATACCTGAATATGCACAATTTTAAAAGAAACACACCACAAAAATGCTTGTGGTAGCTCGATGAAATGCACGCACGAAGCAACTATTCCTTAGTTCAAGCCGTGATGTCATCAAAGTGCGACAATCTAATTTTACACCGTAAAACAACAGAATATGCACAATTCAATGGAAACACACCACAAAAATGCTTGTGGAAGCTCGATGAAATGCACGCACGAAGCAACTATTACTTAGTTCGAGCAGTGATGTCATCAAAGTTCGACAATCTTATTTTACACCGTAAAACACCTGAATATGCACAATTCCAATGGAAATACTCCACAACAATGCTTGTGGAAGCTCGATGAAATGCAGGCATGAAGCTACTAATCCTTAGTTCGAGCGTGATGTCATCAAAGTTTGAAAATCTTATTATACACCATAAAACACCTGAATATGCACAATTTTAAAAGAAATACACCACAAAAATGCTTGTGGAAGCTCGATGAAATGCATGCACGAAGCTAATATTCCGTTGTTCGAGCCGTGATGTCATCAAAGTGCGACTATCTAATTTTACACCTTAAAACACCTGAATATGCACAATTTTAAAACAAACACACCACAAAAATGCTTGTGGTAGCTCGATGAAATGCATGCACGAAGCTACTATTCCTTAGTTCGAGCCGTGATGTCATCAAAGTGCGACAATCTAATTTTACACCGTAAAACAACTGAACATGCACAATTCCAATAAAAACACACCACAAAAATGCTTGTGGAAGCTCGATGAAATGCACGCATGAAGCTACTATTTCTAGTTCAAGCCGTGATGTCATCAAAGTTCGACAATCATATTTTACACTGTAAAACACCAGAATATGCACAATTTTTAAAGAAACACACCACAAGAATGCTTGTGGTAGCTCGATGAAATGCACGCACAAAGCTAATGTTCCTAATTTTGAGACGTGATGTCATCAAAGTTCGACAATCTTATTTTACACCGTAAAACACCTGAATATGCACAATTCCAGTGGATATACACCACAAAAATGCTTGTGGAAGCTCGATGAAATGCACGCATGAAGCTACTATTCCTTAGTTCGAGCCGTGATGTCATTAAAGTTCGACAATCATATTTTACGCCGTAAAACACCTGAATATGCACAATTCCAATGGAAATACACCACAAAAATGCTTGTGGAAGCTTGATGAAATGCACACACGAAGCTACTATTCCTAAGTTCGAGCCGTGATGTCATCAAAGTGCGACTATCTAATTTTACACCGTAAAACACCTGAATATGCACAATTTTAAAAGAAATACACCACAAAAATGCTTGTGGAAGCTCGATGAAATGCACGCACAAAGCTACTGTTCATAAGTTCGAGCCATGATGTCATCAAAGTTCGATGATCTTATTATACACCTTAAAACACCTGAATATGCACAATTCCAATGGAAATACACCACAAAAATGCTTGTGGAAGCTCGATGAAATGCATGCACGAAGCTACTATTCCTAAGTTCGAGCCGTGATGTCATCAAAGTGCGACTATCTAATTTTACACCGTAAAACATCTGAATATGCACAATTTTAAAAGAAACACACCACAAAAATGCTTGTGGTAGCTCGATGAAATGCACGCACGAAGCTACTATTCCTTAGTTCGAGCCGTGATGTCATCAAAGTGTGACAATCTAATTTTACACCGTAAAACAACAGAATATGCACAATTCCAATGGAAACACACCACAAAAATGCTTGTGGAAGCTCGATGAAATGCACGCACGAAGCTACTATTCCTTAGTTCGAGCCGTGATGTCATCAAAGTGCGACAGTCTAATTTTACACCGTAAAACACCTGAATATGCACAATTCCAATGGAAACACACCACAAAAATGCTTGTGGAAGCTCGATGAAATGCACGCACAAAGCTACTGTTCCTAAGTTCGAGCCGTGATGTCATCAAAGTTCGACAATCTTATTTTACACCGTAAAACACCTGAATATGCACAATTCCAATGGAAATACACCACAAAAATGCTTGTGGAAGCTCGATGAAATGCACGCACGAAGCTACTATGTCTTAGATCGACCTGTGATGTCATCAAAGTGTGACTATCTAATTTTACACCGTAAAACACCTGAATATGCACAATTTTAAAAGAAATACACCACAAAAATGCTTGTGGAAGCTCGATGAAATGCACGCACAAAGCTAGTGTTCCTAAGTTCGAGCCATGATGTCATCAAAGTTCGAAAATCTTATTATACACCGTAAAACACCTGAATATGCACAATTTTAAAAGAAATACACCACAAAAATGCTTGTGGTAGCTCGATGAAAAGCACGCACAAAGCTACTGTTCCTAATTTCGAGCCGTGATGTCATCAAAGTTCGACAATCTTATTTTACACCGTAAAACACCTGAATATGCACAATTCCAAAGGAAATACTCCACAACAATGCTTGTGGAAGCTCGATGAAATGCACGCATGAAGCTACTATTCCTTAGTTCGAGCCGTGATGTCATCAAAGTTCGACAATCATATTTATCACGGTAAAACACCTGAATATGCACATTTCCAATGAAACACACCACAAAAATGCTTGTGGAAGCTCGATGAAATGCACACACGAAGCTACTATTCCTTATTTCGAGACGTGATGTCATGTAAGTTCGCCAATCTTATTTTACACCGTAAAACATCTGAATATGCACAATTCCAATGGAAATACACCACAAAAATGCTTGTGGAAGCTCGATGAAATGCACGCACGAAGCTACTATGTCTTAGTTCGAGCCGTGATGTCATCAAAGTGCGACTATCTAATTTTACACCGTAAAACACCTGAATATGCACAATTTTAAAAGAAATACACCACAAAAATGCTTGTGGAAGCTCGATGAAATGCACGCACAAAGCTACTGTTCATAAGTTCGAGCCATGATGTCATCAAAGTTCGATGATCTTATTATACACCTTAAAACACCTGAATATGCACAATTCCAATGGAAATACACCACAAAAATGCTTGTGGAAGCTCGATGAAATGCATGCACGAAGCTACTATTCCTAAGTTCGAGCCGTGATGTCATCAAAGTGCGACTATTTAATTTTACACCTTAAAACATCTGAATATGCACAATTTTAAAAGAAACACACCACAAAAATGCTTGTGGTAGCTCGATGAAATGCACGCACGAAGCTACTATTCCTTAGTTCGAGCCGTGATGTCATCAAAGTTCGACAATCTTATTTTACACCGTAAAACACCTGAATATGCACAATTCCAATGGAAATACTCCACAACAATGCTTGTGGAAGCTCGATGAAATGCACGCATGAAGCTACTAATCCTTAGTTCGAGCGTGATGTCATCAAAGTTCGAAAATCTTATTATACACCGTAAAACACCTGAATATGCACAATTCCAATGGATATACACCACAAAAATGCTTGTGGAAGCTCGATGAAATGCACGCATGAAGCTACTATTCCTTAGTTCGAGCCGTGATGTCATTAAAGTTCGACAATCATATTTTACGCCGTAAAACACCTGAATATGCACAATTCCAATGGAAATACACCACAAAAATGCTTGTGGAAGCTTGATGAAATGCACACACGAAGCTACTATTCCTAAGTTCGAGCCGTGATGTCATCAAAGTGCGACTATCTAATTTTACACCGTAAAACACCTGAATATGCACAATTTTAAAAGAAATACACCACAAAAATGCTTGTGGAAGCTCGATGAAATGCACGCACAAAGCTACTGTTCATAAGTTCGAACCATGATGTCATCAAAGTTCGATGATCTTATTATACACCTTAAAACACCTGAATATGCACAATTCCAATGGAAATACACCACAAAAATGCTTGTGGAAGCTCGATGAAATGCATGCACGAAGCTACTATTCGTAAGTTCGAGCCGTGATGTCATCAAAGTGCGACTATCTAATTTTACACCTTAAAACATCTGAATATGCACAATTTTAAAAGAAACACACCACAAAAATGCTTGTGGTAGCTCGATGAAATGCACGCACGAAGCTACTATTCCTTAGTTCGAGCCGTGATGTCATCAAAGTTCGACAATCTTATTTTACACCGTAAAACACCTGAATATGCACAATTCCAATGGAAATACTCCACAACAATGCTTGTGGAAGCTCGATGAAATGCACGCATGAAGCTACTAATCCTTAGTTCGAGCGTGATGTCATCAAAGTTCGAAAATCTTATTATACACCGTAAAACACCTGAATATGCACAATTTTAAAAGAAATACACCACAAAAATGCTTGTGGAAGCTCGATGAAATGCATGCACGAAGCTAATATTCCGTTGTTCGAGCCGTGATGTCATCAAAGTGCGACTATCTAATTTTACACCTTAAAACACCTGAATATGCACAATTTTAAAACAAACACACCACAAAAATGCTTGTGGTAGCTCGATGAAATGCATGCACGAAGCTACTATTCCTTAGTTCGAGCTGTGATGTCATCAAAGTGCGACAATCTAATTTTACACCGTAAAACAACTGAACATGCACAATTCCAATAAAAACACACCACAAAAATGCTTGTGGAAGCTCGATGAAATGCACGCATGAAGCTACTATTTCTCGTTCAAGCCGTGATGTCATCAAAGTTCGACAATCATATTTTACACTGTAAAACACCTGAATATGCACATTTCCAATGGAAACACACCACAAAAATGCTTGTGGAAGCTCGATGAAATGCACGCACGAAGCCACAATTCCTTAGTTCGAGCCGTGATGTCATCAAAGTGCGACTATCTAATTTTACACTGTAAAACACCAGAATATGCACAATTTTTAAAGAAACACACCACAAGAATGCTTGTGGTAGCTCGATGAAATGCACGCACAAAGCTACTGTTCCTAATTTTGAGACGTGATGTCATCAAAGTTTGACAATCTTATTTTACACCGTAAAACACCTGAATATGCACAATTCCAATGGAAATACACCACAAAAATGCTTGTGGAAGCTTGATGAAATGCACACACGAAGCTACTATTCCTAAGTTCGAGCCGTGATGTCATCAAAGTGCGACTATCTAATTTTACACCGTAAAACACCTGAATATGCACAATTTTAAAAGAAATACACCACAAAAATGCTTGTGGAAGCTCGATGAAATGCACGCACAAAGCTACTGTTCATAAGTTCGAGCCATGATGTCATCAAAGTTCGATGATCTTATTATACACCTTAAAACACCTGAATATGCACAATTCCAATGGAAATACACCACAAAAATGCTTGTGGAAGCTCGATGAAATGCACGCACGAAGCTACTATTCCTAAGTTCGAGCCGTGATGTCATCAAAGTGCGACTATCTAATTTTACACCGTAAAACATCTGAATATGCACAATTTTAAAAGAAACACACCACAAAAATGCTTGTGGTAGCTCGATGAAATGCACGCACGAAGCTACTATTCCTTAGTTCGAGCCGTGATGTCATCAAAGTGCGACAATCTAATTTTACACCGTAAAACAACAGAATATGCACAATTCCAATGGAAACACACCACAAAAATGCTTGTGGAAGCTCGATGAAATGCACGCACGAAGCTACTATTCCTTAGTTCGAGCCGTGATGTCATCAAAGTGCGACAGTCTAATTTTACACCGTAAAACACCTGAATATGCACAATTCCAATGGAAACACACCACAAAAATGCTTGTGGAAGCTCGATGAAATGCACGCACAAAGCTACTGTTCCTAAGTTCGAGCCGTGATGTCATCAAAGTTCGACAATCTTATTTTACACCGTAAAACACCTGAATATGCACAATTCCAATGGAAATACACCACAAAAATGCTTGTGGAAGCTCGATGAAATGCACGCACGAAGCTACTATGTCTTAGATCGACCTGTGATGTCATCAAAGTGTGACTATCTAATTTTACACCGTAAAACACCTGAATATGCACAATTTTAAAAGAAATACACCACAAAAATGCTTGTGGAAGCTCGATGAAATGCACGCACAAAGCTAGTGTTCCTAAGTTCGAGCCATGATGTCATCAAAGTTCGAAAATCTTATTATACACCGTAAAACACCTGAATATGCACAATTTTAAAAGAAATACACCACAAAAATGCTTGTGGTAGCTCGATGAAAAGCACGCACAAAGCTACTGTTCCTAATTTCGAGCCGTGATGTCATCAAAGTTCGACAATCTTATTTTACACCGTAAAACACCTGAATATGCACAATTCCAAAGGAAATACTCCACAACAATGCTTGTGGAAGCTCGATGAAATGCACGCATGAAGCTACTATTCCTTAGTTCGAGCCGTGATGTCATCAAAGTTCGACAATCATATTTATCACGGTAAAACACCTGAATATGCACATTTCCAATGAAACACACCACAAAAATGCTTGTGGAAGCTCGATGAAATGCACACACGAAGCTACTATTCCTTATTTCGAGACGTGATGTCATGTAAGTTCGCCAATCTTATTTTACACCGTAAAACATCTGAATATGCACAATTCCAATGGAAATACACCACAAAAATGCTTGTGGAAGCTCGATGAAATGCACGCACGAAGCTACTATGTCTTAGTTCGAGCCGTGATGTCATCAAAGTGCGACTATCTAATTTTACACCGTAAAACACCTGAATATGCACAATTTTAAAAGAAATACACCACAAAAATGCTTGTGGAAGCTCGATGAAATGCACGCATGAAGCTACTATTCCTAATTTCGAGCCGTGATGTCATCAAAGTTCGACAATCATATTTTACACCATAAAACACCTGAATATGCACAATTCCAATGGAAATACACCACAAAAATGCTTGTGGAAGCTCGATGAAATGCACGCATGAAGCTACTATTCCTTAGTTCAAGCCGTGATGTCATCAAAGTTCGACAATCATATTTTACACCATAAAACACCTGAATATGCACAATTCCAATGGAAATACACCACAAAAATGCTTGTGGAAGCTCGATGAAATGCACGCACGAAGCTACTATTCCTAAGTTCGAGCCGTGATGTCATCAAAGTGCGACTATCTAATTTTACACCATAAAAAAACACCTGAATATGCACAATTTTAAAAGAAATACACCACAAAAATGCTTGTGGAAGCTCGATGAAATGCACGCACGAAGCAACTATTCCTTAGTTCAAGCCGTGATGTCATCAAAGTGCGACAATCTAATTTTACACCGTAAAACAACAGAATATGCACAATTCAATGGAAACACACCACAAAAATGCTTGTGGAAGCTCGATGAAATGCACGCACGAAGCAACTATTACTTAGTTCGAGCAGTGATGTCATCAAAGTTCGACAATCTTATTTTACACCGTAAAACACCTGAATATGCACAATTCCAATGGAAATACTCCACAACAATGCTTGTGGAAGCTCGATGAAATGCAGGCATGAAGCTACTAATCCTTAGTTCGAGCGTGATGTCATCAAAGTTCGAAAATCTTATTATACACCATAAAACACCTGAATATCACAATTTTAAAAGAAATACACCACAAAAATGCTTGTGGAAGCTCGATGAAATGCATGCACGAAGCTAATGTTCCGTTGTTCGAGCCGTGATGTCATCAAAGTGCGACTATCTAATTTTACACCTTAAAACACCTGAATATGCACAATTTTAAAACAAACACACCACAAAAATGCTTGTGGTAGCTCGATGAAATGCATGCACGAAGCTACTATTCCTTAGTTCGAGCCGTGATGTCATCAAAGTGCGACAATCTAATTTTACACCGTAAAACAACTGAACATGCACAATTCCAATAAAAACACACCACAAAAATGCTTGTGGAAGCTCGATGAAATGCACGCATGAAGCTACTATTTCTAGTTCAAGCCGTGATGTCATCAAAGTTCGACAATCATATTTTACACTGTAAAACACCTGAATATGCACATTTCCAATGGAAACACACCACAAAAATGTTTGTGGAAGCTCGATGAAATGCACGCACGAAGCCACAATTCCTTAGTTCGAGCCGTGATGTCATCAAAGTGCGACTATCTAATTTTACACTGTAAAACACCAGAATATGCACAATTTTTAAAGAAACACACCACAAGAATGCTTGTGGTAGCTCGATGAAATGCACGCACGAAGCTACTATGTCTTAGTTCGAGCCGTGATGTCATCAAAGTGCGACTATCTAATTTTACACCGTAAAACACCTGAATATGCACAATTTTAAAAGAAATACACCACAAAAATGCTTGTGGAAGCTCGATGAAATGCACGCACAAAGCTACTGTTCCTAAGTTTGAGCCATGATGTCATCAAAGTTCGATAATCTTATTATACACCGTAAAACACCTGAATATGCACAATTCCAATGAAAATACACCACAAAAATGCTTGTGCAAGCTCAATGAAATGCACGCACGAAGCTACTATGTCTTAGTTCGAGCCGTGATGTCATCAAAGTGCGACTATCTAATTTTACACCGTAAAATACCTGAATATGCACAATTTTAAAAGAAACACACCACAAAAATGCTTGTGGTAGCTCGATGAAATGCACGCACGAAGCAACTATTCCTTAGTTCAAGCCGTGATGTCATCAAAGTGCGACAATCTAATTTTACACCGTAAAACAACAGAATATGCACAATTCAATGGAAACACACCACAAAAATGCTTGTGGAAGCTCGATGAAATGCACGCACGAAGCAACTATTACTTAGTTCGAGCAGTGATGTCATCAAAGTTCGACAATCTTATTTTACACCGTAAAACACCTGAATATGCACAATTCCAATGGAAATACTCCACAACAATGCTTGTGGAAGCTCGATGAAATGCAGGCATGAAGCTACTAATCCTTAGTTCGAGCGTGATGTCATCAAAGTTTGAAAATCTTATTATACACCATAAAACACCTGAATATGCACAATTTTAAAAGAAATACACCACAAAAATGCTTGTGGAAGCTCGATGAAATGCATGCACGAAGCTAATATTCCGTTGTTCGAGCCGTGATGTCATCAAAGTGCGACTATCTAATTTTACACCTTAAAACACCTGAATATGCACAATTTTAAAACAAACACACCACAAAAATGCTTGTGGTAGCTCGATGAAATGCATGCACGAAGCTACTATTCCTTAGTTCGAGCCGTGATGTCATCAAAGTGCGACAATCTAATTTTACACCGTAAAACAACTGAACATGCACAATTCCAATAAAAACACACCACAAAAATGCTTGTGGAAGCTCGATGAAATGCACGCATGAAGCTACTATTTCTAGTTCAAGCCGTGATGTCATCAAAGTTCGACAATCATATTTTACACTGTAAAACACCAGAATATGCACAATTTTTAAAGAAACACACCACAAGAATGCTTGTGGTAGCTCGATGAAATGCACGCACAAAGCTAATGTTCCTAATTTTGAGACGTGATGTCATCAAAGTTCGACAATCTTATTTTACACCGTAAAACACTTGAATATGCACAATTCCAATGGATATACACCACAAAAATGCTTGTGGAAGCTCGATGAAATGCACGCATGAAGCTACTATTCCTTAGTTCGAGCCGTGATGTCATTAAAGTTCGACAATCATATTTTACGCCGTAAAACACCTGAATATGCACAATTCCAATGGAAATACACCACAAAAATGCTTGTGGAAGCTTGATGAAATGCACACACGAAGCTACTATTCCTAAGTTCGAGCCGTGATGTCATCAAAGTGCGACTATCTAATTTTACACCGTAAAACACCTGAATATGCACAATTTTAAAAGAAATACACCACAAAAATGCTTGTGGAAGCTCGATGAAATGCACGCACAAAGCTACTGTTCATAAGTTCGAGCCATGATGTCATCAAAGTTCGATGATCTTATTATACACCTTAAAACACCTGAATATGCACAATTCCAATGGAAATACACCACAAAAATGCTTGTGGAAGCTCGATGAAATGCATGCACGAAGCTACTATTCCTAAGTTCGAGCCGTGATGTCATCAAAGTGCGACTATCTAATTTTACACCTTAAAACATCTGAATATGCACAATTTTAAAAGAAACACACCACAAAAATGCTTGTGGTAGCTCGATGAAATGCACGCACGAAGCTACTATTCCTTAGTTCGAGCCGTGATGTCATCAAAGTTCGACAATCTTATTTTACACCGTAAAAACACCTGAATATGCACAATTCCAATGGAAATACTCCACAACAATGCTTGTGGAAGCTCGATGAAATGCACGCATGAAGCTACTAATCCTTAGTTCGAGCGTGATGTCATCAAAGTTCGAAAATCTTATTATACACCGTAAAACACCTGAATATGCACAATTTTAAAAGAAATACACCACAAAAATGCTTGTGGAAGCTCGATGAAATGCATGCACGAAGCTAATATTCCGTTGTTCGAGCCGTGATGTCATCAAAGTGCGACTATCTAATTTTACACCTTAAAACACCTGAATATGCACAATTTTAAAACAAACACACCACAAAAATGCTTGTGGTAGCTCGATGAAATGCATGCACGAAGCTACTATTCCTTAGTTCGAGCTGTGATGTCATCAAAGTGCGACAATCTAATTTTACACCGTAAAACAACTGAACATGCACAATTCCAATAAAAACACACCACAAAAATGCTTGTGGAAGCTCGATGAAATGCACGCATGAAGCTACTATTTCTAGTTCAAGCCGTGATGTCATCAAAGTTCGACAATCATATTTTACACTGTAAAACACCTGAATATGCACATTTCCAATGGAAACACACCACAAAAATGCTTGTGGAAGCTCGATGAAATGCACGCACGAAGCCACAATTCCTTAGTTCGAGCCGTGATGTCATCAAAGTGCGACTATCTAATTTTACACTGTAAAACACCAGAATATGCACAATTTTTAAAGAAACACACCACAAGAATGCTTGTGGTAGCTCGATGAAATGCACGCACAAAGCTACTGTTCCTAATTTTGAGACGTGATGTCATCAAAGTTTGACAATCTTATTTTACACCGTAAAACACCTGAATATGCACAATTCCAATGGAAATACACCACAAAAATGCTTGTGGAAGCTTGATGAAATGCACACACGAAGCTACTATTCCTAAGTTCGAGCCGTGATGTCATCAAAGTGCGACTATCTAATTTTACACCGTAAAACACCTGAATATGCACAATTTTAAAAGAAATACACCACAAAAATGCTTGTGGAAGCTCGATGAAATGCACGCACAAAGCTACTGTTCATAAGTTCGAGCCATGATGTCATCAAAGTTCGATGATCTTATTATACACCATAAAACACCTGAATATCACAATTTTAAAAGAAATACACCACAAAAATGCTTGTGGAAGCTCGATGAAATGCATGCACGAAGCTAATGTTCCGTTGTTCGAGCCGTGATGTCATCAAAGTGCGACTATCTAATTTTACACCTTAAAACACCTGAATATGCACAATTTTAAAACAAACACACCACAAAAATGCTTGTGGTAGCTCGATGAAATGCATGCACGAAGCTACTATTCCTTAGTTCGAGCCGTGATGTCATCAAAGTGCGACAATCTAATTTTACACCGTAAAACAACTGAACATGCACAATTCCAATAAAAACACACCACAAAAATGCTTGTGGAAGCTCGATGAAATGCACGCATGAAGCTACTATTTCTAGTTCAAGCCGTGATGTCATCAAAGTTCGACAATCATATTTTACACTGTAAAACACCTGAATATGCACATTTCCAATGGAAACACACCACAAAAATGTTTGTGGAAGCTCGATGAAATGCACGCACGAAGCCACAATTCCTTAGTTCGAGCCGTGATGTCATCAAAGTGCGACTATCTAATTTTACACTGTAAAACACCAGAATATGCACAATTTTTAAAGAAACACACCACAAGAATGCTTGTGGTAGCTCGATGAAATGCACGCACGAAGCTACTATGTCTTAGTTCGAGCCGTGATGTCATCAAAGTGCGACTATCTAATTTTACACCGTAAAACACCTGAATATGCACAATTTTAAAAGAAATACACCACAAAAATGCTTGTGGAAGCTCGATGAAATGCACGCACAAAGCTACTGTTCCTAAGTTTGAGCCATGATGTCATCAAAGTTCGATAATCTTATTATACACCGTAAAACACCTGAATATGCACAATTCCAATGAAAATACACCACAAAAATGCTTGTGCAAGCTCAATGAAATGCACGCACGAAGCTACTATGTCTTAGTTCGAGCCGTGATGTCATCAAAGTGCGACTATCTAATTTTACACCGTAAAATACCTGAATATGCACAATTTTAAAAGAAACACACCACAAAAATGCTTGTGGTAGCTCGATGAAATGCACGCACGAAGCAACTATTCCTTAGTTCAAGCCGTGATGTCATCAAAGTGCGACAATCTAATTTTACACCGTAAAACAACAGAATATGCACAATTCAATGGAAACACACCACAAAAATGCTTGTGGAAGCTCGATGAAATGCACGCACGAAGCAACTATTACTTAGTTCGAGCAGTGATGTCATCAAAGTTCGACAATCTTATTTTACACCGTAAAACACCTGAATATGCACAATTCCAATGGAAATACTCCACAACAATGCTTGTGGAAGCTCGATGAAATGCAGGCATGAAGCTACTAATCCTTAGTTCGAGCGTGATGTCATCAAAGTTTGAAAATCTTATTATACACCATAAAACACCTGAATATGCACAATTTTAAAAGAAATACACCACAAAAATGCTTGTGGAAGCTCGATGAAATGCATGCACGAAGCTAATATTCCGTTGTTCGAGCCGTGATGTCATCAAAGTGCGACTATCTAATTTTACACCTTAAAACACCTGAATATGCACAATTTTAAAACAAACACACCACAAAAATGCTTGTGGTAGCTCGATGAAATGCATGCACGAAGCTACTATTCCTTAGTTCGAGCCGTGATGTCATCAAAGTGCGACAATCTAATTTTACACCGTAAAACAACTGAACATGCACAATTCCAATAAAAACACACCACAAAAATGCTTGTGGAAGCTCGATGAAATGCACGCATGAAGCTACTATTTCTAGTTCAAGCCGTGATGTCATCAAAGTTCGACAATCATATTTTACACTGTAAAACACCAGAATATGCACAATTTTTAAAGAAACACACCACAAGAATGCTTGTGGTAGCTCGATGAAATGCACGCACAAAGCTAATGTTCCTAATTTTGAGACGTGATGTCATCAAAGTTCGACAATCTTATTTTACACCGTAAAACACTTGAATATGCACAATTCCAATGGATATACACCACAAAAATGCTTGTGGAAGCTCGATGAAATGCACGCATGAAGCTACTATTCCTTAGTTCGAGCCGTGATGTCATTAAAGTTCGACAATCATATTTTACGCCGTAAAACACCTGAATATGCACAATTCCAATGGAAATACACCACAAAAATGCTTGTGGAAGCTTGATGAAATGCACACACGAAGCTACTATTCCTAAGTTCGAGCCGTGATGTCATCAAAGTGCGACTATCTAATTTTACACCGTAAAACACCTGAATATGCACAATTTTAAAAGAAATACACCACAAAAATGCTTGTGGAAGCTCGATGAAATGCACGCACAAAGCTACTGTTCATAAGTTCGAGCCATGATGTCATCAAAGTTCGATGATCTTATTATACACCTTAAAACACCTGAATATGCACAATTCCAATGGAAATACACCACAAAAATGCTTGTGGAAGCTCGATGAAATGCATGCACGAAGCTACTATTCCTAAGTTCGAGCCGTGATGTCATCAAAGTGCGACTATCTAATTTTACACCTTAAAACATCTGAATATGCACAATTTTAAAAGAAACACACCACAAAAATGCTTGTGGTAGCTCGATGAAATGCACGCACGAAGCTACTATTCCTTAGTTCGAGCCGTGATGTCATCAAAGTTCGACAATCTTATTTTACACCGTAAAACACCTGAATATGCACAATTCCAATGGAAATACTCCACAACAATGCTTGTGGAAGCTCGATGAAATGCACGCATGAAGCTACTAATCCTTAGTTCGAGCGTGATGTCATCAAAGTTCGAAAATCTTATTATACACCGTAAAACACCTGAATATGCACAATTTTAAAAGAAATACACCACAAAAATGCTTGTGGAAGCTCGATGAAATGCATGCACGAAGCTAATATTCCGTTGTTCGAGCCGTGATGTCATCAAAGTGCGACTATCTAATTTTACACCTTAAAACACCTGAATATGCACAATTTTAAAACAAACACACCACAAAAATGCTTGTGGTAGCTCGATGAAATGCATGCACGAAGCTACTATTCCTTAGTTCGAGCTGTGATGTCATCAAAGTGCGACAATCTAATTTTACACCGTAAAACAACTGAACATGCACAATTCCAATAAAAACACACCACAAAAATGCTTGTGGAAGCTCGATGAAATGCACGCATGAAGCTACTATTTCTAGTTCAAGCCGTGATGTCATCAAAGTTCGACAATCATATTTTACACTGTAAAACACCTGAATATGCACATTTCCAATGGAAACACACCACAAAAATGCTTGTGGAAGCTCGATGAAATGCACGCACGAAGCCACAATTCCTTAGTTCGAGCCGTGATGTCATCAAAGTGCGACTATCTAATTTTACACTGTAAAACACCAGAATATGCACAATTTTTAAAGAAACACACCACAAGAATGCTTGTGGTAGCTCGATGAAATGCACGCACAAAGCTACTGTTCCTAATTTTGAGACGTGATGTCATCAAAGTTTGACAATCTTATTTTACACCGTAAAACACCTGAATATGCACAATTCCAATGGAAATACACCACAAAAATGCTTGTGGAAGCTTGATGAAATGCACACACGAAGCTACTATTCCTAAGTTCGAGCCGTGATGTCATCAAAGTGCGACTATCTAATTTTACACCGTAAAACACCTGAATATGCACAATTTTAAAAGAAATACACCACAAAAATGCTTGTGGAAGCTCGATGAAATGCACGCACAAAGCTACTGTTCATAAGTTCGAGCCATGATGTCATCAAAGTTCGATGATCTTATTATACACCTTAAAACACCTGAATATGCACAATTCCAATGGAAATACACCACAAAAATGCTTGTGGAAGCTCGATGAAATGCACGCACGAAGCTACTATTCCTAAGTTCGAGCCGTGATGTCATCAAAGTGCGACTATCTAATTTTACACCGTAAAACATCTGAATATGCACAATTTTAAAAGAAACACACCACAAAAATGCTTGTGGTAGCTCGATGAAATGCACGCACGAAGCTACTATTCCTTAGTTCGAGCCGTGATGTCATCAAAGTGCGACAATCTAATTTTACACCGTAAAACAACAGAATATGCACAATTCCAATGGAAACACACCACAAAAATGCTTGTGGAAGCTCGATGAAATGCACGCACGAAGCTACTATTCCTTAGTTCGAGCCGTGATGTCATCAAAGTGCGACAGTCTAATTTTACACCGTAAAACACCTGAATATGCACAATTCCAATGGAAACACACCACAAAAATGCTTGTGGAAGCTCGATGAAATGCACGCACAAAGCTACTGTTCCTAAGTTCGAGCCGTGATGTCATCAAAGTTCGACAATCTTATTTTACACCGTAAAACACCTGAATATGCACAATTCCAATGGAAATACACCACAAAAATGCTTGTGGAAGCTCGATGAAATGCACGCACGAAGCTACTATGTCTTAGATCGACCTGTGATGTCATCAAAGTGTGACTATCTAATTTTACACCGTAAAACACCTGAATATGCACAATTTTAAAAGAAATACACCACAAAAATGCTTGTGGAAGCTCGATGAAATGCACGCACAAAGCTAGTGTTCCTAAGTTCGAGCCATGATGTCATCAAAGTTCGAAAATCTTATTATACACCGTAAAACACCTGAATATGCACAATTTTAAAAGAAATACACCACAAAAATGCTTGTGGTAGCTCGATGAAAAGCACGCACAAAGCTACTGTTCCTAATTTCGAGCCGTGATGTCATCAAAGTTCGACAATCTTATTTTACACCGTAAAACACCTGAATATGCACAATTCCAAAGGAAATACTCCACAACAATGCTTGTGGAAGCTCGATGAAATGCACGCATGAAGCTACTATTCCTTAGTTCGAGCCGTGATGTCATCAAAGTTCGACAATCATATTTATCACGGTAAAACACCTGAATATGCACATTTCCAATGAAACACACCACAAAAATGCTTGTGGAAGCTCGATGAAATGCACACACGAAGCTACTATTCCTTATTTCGAGACGTGATGTCATGTAAGTTCGCCAATCTTATTTTACACCGTAAAACATCTGAATATGCACAATTCCAATGGAAATACACCACAAAAATGCTTGTGGAAGCTCGATGAAATGCACGCACGAAGCTACTATGTCTTAGTTCGAGCCGTGATGTCATCAAAGTGCGACTATCTAATTTTACACCGTAAAACACCTGAATATGCACAATTTTAAAAGAAATACACCACAAAAATGCTTGTGGAAGCTCGATGAAATGCACGCATGAAGCTACTATTCCTAATTTCGAGCCGTGATGTCATCAAAGTTCGACAATCATATTTTACACCATAAAACACCTGAATATGCACAATTCCAATGGAAATACACCACAAAAATGCTTGTGGAAGCTCGATGAAATGCACGCATGAAGCTACTATTCCTTAGTTCAAGCCGTGATGTCATCAAAGTTCGACAATCATATTTTACACCATAAAACACCTGAATATGCACAATTCCAATGGAAATACACCACAAAAATGCTTGTGGAAGCTCGATGAAATGCACGCACGAAGCTACTATTCCTAAGTTCGAGCCGTGATGTCATCAAAGTGCGACTATCTAATTTTACACCATAAAAAAAACACCTGAATATGCACAATTTTAAAAGAAATACACCACAAAAATGCTTGTGGAAGCTCGATGAAATGCACGCACGAAGCAACTATTCCTTAGTTCAAGCCGTGATGTCATCAAAGTGCGACAATCTAATTTTACACCGTAAAACAACAGAATATGCACAATTCAATGGAAACACACCACAAAAATGCTTGTGGAAGCTCGATGAAATGCACGCACGAAGCAACTATTACTTAGTTCGAGCAGTGATGTCATCAAAGTTCGACAATCTTATTTTACACCGTAAAACACCTGAATATGCACAATTCCAATGGAAATACTCCACAACAATGCTTGTGGAAGCTCGATGAAATGCAGGCATGAAGCTACTAATCCTTAGTTCGAGCGTGATGTCATCAAAGTTCGAAAATCTTATTATACACCATAAAACACCTGAATATCACAATTTTAAAAGAAATACACCACAAAAATGCTTGTGGAAGCTCGATGAAATGCATGCACGAAGCTAATGTTCCGTTGTTCGAGCCGTGATGTCATCAAAGTGCGACTATCTAATTTTACACCTTAAAACACCTGAATATGCACAATTTTAAAACAAACACACCACAAAAATGCTTGTGGTAGCTCGATGAAATGCATGCACGAAGCTACTATTCCTTAGTTCGAGCCGTGATGTCATCAAAGTGCGACAATCTAATTTTACACCGTAAAACAACTGAACATGCACAATTCCAATAAAAACACACCACAAAAATGCTTGTGGAAGCTCGATGAAATGCACGCATGAAGCTACTATTTCTAGTTCAAGCCGTGATGTCATCAAAGTTCGACAATCATATTTTACACTGTAAAACACCTGAATATGCACATTTCCAATGGAAACACACCACAAAAATGTTTGTGGAAGCTCGATGAAATGCACGCACGAAGCCACAATTCCTTAGTTCGAGCCGTGATGTCATCAAAGTGCGACTATCTAATTTTACACTGTAAAACACCAGAATATGCACAATTTTTAAAGAAACACACCACAAGAATGCTTGTGGTAGCTCGATGAAATGCACGCACAAAGCTACTGTTCCTAATTTTGAGACGTGATGTCATCAAAGTTCGACAATCTTATTTTACACCGTAAAACACCTGAATATGCACAATTCCAATGGATATACACCACAAAAATGCTTGTGGAAGCTCGATGAAATGCACGCATGAAGCTACTATTCCTTAGTTCGAGCCGTGATGTCATCAAAGTTCGACAATCATATTTTACGCCGTAAAACACCTGAATATGCACAATTCCAATGGAAATACACCACAAAAATGCTTGTGGAAGCTTGATGAAATGCACACACGAAGCTACTATTCCTAAGTTCGAGCCGTGATGTCATCAAAGTGCGACTATCTAATTTTACACCGTAAAACACCTGAATATGCACAATTTTAAAAGAAATACACCACAAAAATGCTTGTGGAAGCTCGATGAAATGCACGCACAAAGCTACTGTTCATAAGTTCGAGCCATGATGTCATCAAAGTTCGATGATCTTATTATACACCTTAAAACACCTGAATATGCACAATTCCAATGGAAATACACCACAAAAATGCTTGTGGAAGCTCGATGAAATGCACGCACGAAGCTACTATTCCTAAGTTCGAGCCGTGATGTCATCAAAGTGCGACAAACTAATTTTACACCGTAAAACAACAGAATATGCACAATTCCAATAGAAACACACCACAAAAATGCTTGTGGAAGCTCGATGAAATGCACGCACGAAGCTACTATTCCTTAGTTCGAGCCGTGATGTCATCAAAGTGCGACAGTCTAATTTTACACCGTAAAACACCTGAATATGCACAATTCCAATGGAAACACACCACAAAAATGCTTGTGGAAGCTCGATGAAATGCACGCACAAAGCTACTGTTCCTAAGTTCGAGCCGTGATGTCATCAAAGTTCGACAATCTTATTTTACACCGTAAAACACCTGAATATGCACAATTCCAATGGAAATACACCACAAAAATGCTTGTGGAAGCTCGATGAAATGCACGCACGAAGCTACTATGTCTTAGATCGACCTGTGATGTCATCAAAGTGTGACTATCTAATTTTACACCGTAAAACACCTGAATATGCACAATTTTAAAAGAAATACACCACAAAAATGCTTGTGGAAGCTCGATGAAATGCACGCACAAAGCTAGTGTTCCTAAGTTCGAGCCATGATGTCATCAAAGTTCGAAAATCTTATTATACACCGTAAAACACCTGAATATGCACAATTTTAAAAGAAATACACCACAGAAATGCTTGTGGTAGCTCGATGAAAAGCACGCACAAAGCTACTGTTCCTAATTTCGAGACGTGATGTCATCAAGTTCGACAATCTTATTTTACACCGTATAACAACAGAATATGCACAATTTTAAAAGAAATACACCACAAAAATGCTTGTGGAAGCTCGATGAAATGCACGCACAAAGCTACTGTTCCTAAGTTTGAGCCATGATGTCATCAAAGTTCGAAAATCTTATTATACACCGTAAAACACCTGAATATGCACAATTTTAAAAGAAATACACCACAAAAATGCTTGTGGAAGCTCGATGAAATGCACGCACAAAGCTACTGTTCCTAAGTTCGAGCCGTGATGTCATCAAAGTTCGATAATCTTATTTTACACCGTGAAACACCTGAATATGCACAATTCCAATGGAAATACACCACAAAAATGCTTGTGGAAGGTCGATGAAATGCACGCACGAAGCTACTATGTCTTAGTTCGAGCCGTGATGTCATCAAAGTGCGACTATCTAATTTTACACCGTAAAACACCTGAATATGCACAATTTTAAAAGAAATACACCACAAAAATGCTTGTGGAAGCTCGATGAAATGCACGCACAAAGCTACTGTTCCTAAGTTCGAGCCATGATGTCATCAAAGTTCGATATTCTTATTATACACCGTAAAACACCTGAATATGCACAATTCCAATGGAAATACACCACAAAAATGCTTGTGGTAGCTCGATGAAAAGCACGCACAAAGCTACTGTTCCTAATTTCGAGCCGTGATGTCATCAAAGTTCGACAATCTTATTTTACACCGTAAAACACCTGAATATGCACAATTCCAAAGGAAATGCTCCACAACAATGCTTGTGGAAGCTCGATGAAATGCACGCATGAAGCTACTATTCCTTAGTTCGAGCCGTGATGTCATCAAAGTTCGACAATCATATTTATCACGGTAAAACACCTGAATATGCACATTTCCAATGAAACACACCACAAAAATGCTTGTGGAAGCTCGATGAAATGCACACACGAAGCTACTATTCCTTATTTCGAGACATGATGTCATGTAAGTTCGCCAATCTTATTTTACACCGTAAAACATCTGAATATGCACAATTCCAATGGAAATACACCACAAAAATGCTTGTGGAAGCTCGATGAAATGCACGCACGAAGCTACTATGTCTTAGTTCGAGCCGTGATGTCATCAAAGTGCGACTATCTAATTTTACACCGTAAAACACCTGAATATGCACAATTTTAAAAGAAATACACCACAAAAATGCTTGTGGAAGCTCGATGAAATGCACGCATGAAGCTACTATTCCTAAGTTCGAGCCGTGATGTCATCAAAGTTCGACAATCATATTTTACACCATAAAACACCTGAATATGCACAATTCCAATGGAAATACACCACAAAAATGCTTGTGGAAGCTCGATGAAATGCACGCACGAAGCTACTATTCCTAAGTTCGAGCCGTGATGTCATCAAAGTGCGACTATCTAATTTTACACCATAAAAAAACACCTGAATATGCACAATTTTAAAAGAAATACACCACAAAAATGCTTGTGGAAGCTCGATGAAATGCACGCACGAAGCAACTATTCCTTAGTTCAAGCCGTGATGTCATCAAAGTGCGACAATCTAATTTTACACCGTAAAACAACAGAATATGCACAATTCAATGGAAACACACCACAAAAATGCTTGTGGAAGCTCGATGAAATGCACGCACGAAGCAACTATTACTTAGTTCGAGCAGTGATGTCATCAAAGTTCGACAATCTTATTTTACACCGTAAAACACCTGAATATGCACAATTCCAATGGAAATACTCCACAACAATGCTTGTGGAAGCTCGATGAAATGCAGGCATGAAGCTACTAATCCTTAGTTCGAGCGTGATGTCATCAAAGTTCGAAAATCTTATTATACACCATAAAACACCTGAATATGCACAATTTTAAAAGAAATACACCACAAAAATGCTTGTGGAAGCTCGATGAAATGCATGCACGAAGCTAATATTCCGTTGTTCGAGCCGTGATGTCATCAAAGTGCGACTATCTAATTTTACACCTTAAAACACCTGAATATGCACAATTTTAAAACAAACACACCACAAAAATGCTTGTGGTAGCTCGATGAAATGCATGCACGAAGCTACTATTCCTTAGTTCGAGCCGTGATGTCATCAAAGTGCGACAATCTAATTTTACACCGTAAAACAACTGAACATGCACAATTCCAATAAAAACACACCACAAAAATGCTTGTGGAAGCTCGATGAAATGCACGCATGAAGCTACTATTTCTAGTTCAAGCCGTGATGTCATCAAAGTTCGACAATCATATTTTACACTGTAAAACACCTGAATATGCACATTTCCAATGGAAACACACCACAAAAATGTTTGTGGAAGCTCGATGAAATGCACGCACGAAGCCACAATTCCTTAGTTCGAGCCGTGATGTCATCAAAGTGCGACTATCTAATTTTACACTGTAAAACACCAGAATATGCACAATTTTTAAAGAAACACACCACAAGAATGCTTGTGGTAGCTCGATGAAATGCACGCACAAAGCTACTGTTCCTAATTTTGAGACGTGATGTCATCAAAGTTCGACAATCTTATTTTACACCGTAAAACACCTGAATATGCACAATTCCAATGGATATACACCACAAAAATGCTTGTGGAAGCTCGATGAAATGCACGCATGAAGCTACTATTCCTTAGTTCGAGCCGTGATGTCATCAAAGTTCGACAATCATATTTTACGCCGTAAAAAACCTGAATATGCACAATTCCAATGGAAATACACCACAAAAATGCTTGTGGAAGCTTGATGAAATGCACACACGAAGCTACTATTCCTAAGTTCGAGCCGTGATGTCATCAAAGTGCGACTATCTAATTTTACACCGTAAAACACCTGAATATGCACAATTTTAAAAGAAATACACCACAAAAATGCTTGTGGAAGCTCGATGAAATGCACGCACAAAGCTACTGTTCATAAGTTCGAGCCATGATGTCATCAAAGTTCGATGATCTTATTATACACCTTAAAACACCTGAATATGCACAATTCCAATGGAAATACACCACAAAAATGCTTGTGGAAGCTCAATGAAATGCACGCACGAAGCTACTATTCCTAAGTTCGAGCCGTGATGTCATCAAAGTGCGACTATCTAATTTTACACCGTAAAACATCTGAATATGCACAATTTTAAAAGAAACACACCACAAAAATGCTTGTGGTAGCTCGATGAAATGCACGCACGAAGCTACTATTCCTTAGTTCGAGCCGTGATGTCATCAAAGTTCGACAATCTTATTTTACACCGTAAAACACCTGAATATGCACAATTCCAATGGAAATACTCCACAACAATGCTTGTGGAAGCTCAATGAAATGCACGCATGAAGCTACTAATCCTTAGTTCGAGCGTGATGTCATCAAAGTTCGAAAATCTTATTATACACCGTAAAACACCTGAATATGCACAATTTTAAAAGAAATACACCACAAAAATGCTTGTGGAAGCTCGATGAAATGCATGCACGAAGCTAATATTCCGTTGTTCGAGCCGTGATGTCATCAAAGTGCGACTATCTAATTTTACACCTTAAAACACCTGAATATGCACAATTTTAAAACAAACACACCACAAAAATGCTTGTGGTAGCTCGATGAAATGCATGCACGAAGCTACTATTCCTTAGTTCGAGCCGTGATGTCATCAAAGTGCGACAATCTAATTTTACACCGTAAAACAACTGAACATGCACAATTCCAATAAAAACACACCACAAAAATGCTTGTGGAAGCTCGATGAAATGCACGCATGAAGCTACTATTTCTAGTTCAAGCCGTGATGTCATCAAAGTTCGACAATCATATTTTACACTGTAAAACACCTGAATATGCACATTTCCAATGGAAACACACCACAAAAATGCTTGTGGAAGCTCGATGAAATGCACGCACGAAGCCACAATTCCTTAGTTCGAGCCGTGATGTCATCAAAGTGCGACTATCTAATTTTACACTGTAAAACACCAGAATATGCACAATTTTTAAATAAACACACCACAAGAATGCTTGTGGTAGCTCGATGAAATGCACGCACAAAGCTACTGTTCCTAATTTTGAGACGTGATGTCATCAAAGTTTGACAATCTTATTTTACACCGTAAAACACCTGAATATGCACAATTCCAATGGAAATGCACCACAAAAATGCTTGTGGAAGCTTGATGAAATGCACACACGAAGCTACTATTCCTAAGTTCGAGCCGTGATGTCATCAAAGTGCGACTATCTAATTTTACACCGTAAAACACCTGAATATGCACAATTTTAAAAGAAATACACCACAAAAATGCTTGTGGAAGCTCGATGAAATGCACGCACAAAGCTACTGTTCATAAGTTCGAGCCATGATGTCATCAAAGTTCGATGATCTTATTATACACCTTAAAACACCTGAATATGCACAATTCCAATGGAAATACACCACAAAAATGCTTGTGGAAGCTCGATGAAATGCACGCACGAAGCTACTATTCCTAAGTTCGAGCCGTGATGTCATCAAAGTGCGACTATCTAATTTTACACCGTAAAACATCTGAATATGCACAATTTTAAAAGAAACACACCACAAAAATGCTTGTGGTAGCTCGATGAAATGCACGCACGAAGCTACTATTCCTTATTTCGAGCCGTGATGTCATCAAAGTGCGACAATCTAATTTTACACCGTAAAACAACAGAATATGCACAATTCCAATGGAAACACACCACAAAAATGCTTGTGGAAGCTCGATGAAATGCACGCACGAAGCTACTATTCCTTAGTTCGAGCCGTGATGTCATCAAAGTGCGACAGTCTAATTTTACACCGTAAAACACCTGAATATGCACAATTCCAATGGAAACACACCACAAAAATGCTTGTGGAAGCTCGATGAAATGCACGCACAAAGCTACTGTTCCTAAGTTCGAGCCGTGATGTCATCAAAGTTCGACAATCTTATTTTACACCGTAAAACACCTGAATATGCACAATTCCAATGGAAATACACCACAAAAATGCTTGTGGAAGCTCGATGAAATGCACGCACGAAGCTACTATGTCTTAGATCGACCTGTGATGTCATCAAAGTGTGACTATCTAATTTTACACCGTAAAACACCTGAATATGCACAATTTTAAAAGAAATACACCACAAAAATGCTTGTGGAAGCTCGATGAAATGCACGCACAAAGCTAGTGTTCCTAAGTTCGAGCCATGATGTCATCAAAGTTCGAAAATCTTATTATACACCGTAAAACACCTGAATATGCACAATTTTAAAAGAAATACACCACAAAAATGCTTGTGGTAGCTCGATGAAAAGCACGCACAAAGCTACTGTTCCAGATTGTCGAACGTGATGTCATCAAGTTCGACAATCTTATTTTACACCGTATAACAACAGAATATGCACAATTTTAAAAGAAATACACCACAAAAATGCTTGTGGAAGCTCGATGAAATGCACGCACAAAGCTACTGTTCCTAAGTTTGAGCCATGATGTCATCAAAGTTCGAAAATCTTATTATACACCGTAAAACACCTGAATATGCACAATTTTAAAAGAAATACACCACAAAAATGCTTGTGGAAGCTCGATGAAATGCATGCACGAAGCTAATATTCCTTTGTTCGAGCCGTGATGTCATCAAAGTGCGACAATCATATTTTACACCATAAAACACCTGAATATGCACAATTCCAATGGAAATACACCACAAAAATGCTTGTGGAAGCTCGATGAAATGCACGCACGAAGCTACTATTCCTTAGTTCGAGCCGTGATGTCATCAAAGTGCGACAATCTAATTTTACACCGTAAACAACAGAATATGCACAATTCCAATGGAAACACACCACAAAAATGCTTGTGGAAGCTCGATGAAATGCACGCACGATGCAACTATTCCTTAGTTCGAGCAGTGATGTCATCAAAGTTCGACAATCTTATTTTACACCGTAAAACACCTGAATATGCACAATTCCAATGGAAATACTCCACAACAATGCTTGTGGAAGCTCGATGAAATGCACACATGAAGCTACTAATCCTTAGTTCGAGCCGTGATGTCATCAAAGTTCGACAATCATATTTTACACGGTAAAATACCTGAATATGCACAATTCCAATGGAAACACACCACAAAAATGCTTGTGGAAGCTCGATGAAATGCACGCACGAAGATACTATGTCTTAGATCGAGCCGTGATGTCATCAAAGTACGACTATCTAATTTTACACCGTAAAACACCTGAATATGTACAATTTTAAAAGAAACACACCACAAAAATGCTTGTGGAAGCTCGATGAAATGCAAGCACAAAGCTACTATTCCTAAGTTCGAGCCGTGATGTCATCAAAGTGCGACTAACTAATTTTACACCTTAAAACACCTGAATATGCACAATTTTAAAACAAACACACCACAAAAATTTTTGTGGTAGCTCGATGAAATGCATGCACGAAGCTACTATTCCTTAGTTCGAGCCGTGATGTCATCAAAGTGCGACAATCTAATTTTACACCGTAAAACAACTGAACATGCACAATTCCAATAAAAACACACCACAAAAATGCTTGTGGAAGCTCGATGAAATGCACGCAAGAAACTACTATTTCTAGTTCAAGCCGTGATGTCATCAAAGTTCGACAATCATATTTTACACCGTAAAACACCTGAATATGCACATTTCCAATGGAAACACACCACAAAAATGCTTGTGGAAGCTCGATGAAATGCACGCACGAAGCCACAATTCCTTAGTTCGAGCCGTGATGTCATCAAAGTGCGACTATCTCATTTTACACTGTAAAACACTAGAATATGCACAATTTTTAAAGAAACACAAAACAAGAATGCTTGTGGTAGCTCGATGAAATGCACACACAAAGCTACTGTTCCTAATTTCGAGACGTGATGTCATCAAAGTTCGACAACCTTATTTTACACCGTAAAACACCTGAATATGCACAATTCCAATGGAAATACAGCACAAAAATGCTTGTGGAAGCTCGCTGAAATGCACGCATGAAGCTACTATTCCTTAGTTCGAGCCGTGATGTCATCAAAGTTCGACAATCATATTTTACACCATAAAACACCTGAATATGCACAATTCCAATGGAAATACACCACAAAAATGCTTGTGGAAGCTTGATGAAATGCACACACGAAGCTACTATTCCTAAGTTTGAGCCGTGATGTCATCAAAGTGCGACTATCTAATTTTACACCGTAAAACACCTGAATATGCACAATTTTAAAAGAAACACACCACAAAAATGCTTGTGGTAGCTCGATGAAATGCACGCACGAAGCTACTATTCCTTAGTTCGAGCCGTGATGTCATCAAAGTGCGACAATCTAATTTTACACCGTAAACAACAGAATATGCACAATTCCAATGGAAACACACCACAAAAATGCTTGTGGAAGCTCGATGAAATGCACGCACGAAGCAACTATTCCTTAGTTCGAGCAGTGATGTCATCAAAGTTCGACAATCTTATTTTACACCGTAAAACACCTGAATATGCACAATTCCAATGGAAATACTCCACAACAATGCTTGTGGAAGCTCGATGAAATGCACACATGAAGCTACTAATCCTTAGTTCGAGCCGTGATGTCATCAAAGTTCGACAATCATATTTTACACGGTAAAACACCTGAATATGCACAATTCCAATGGAAACACACCACAAAAATGCTTGTGGAAGCTCGATGAAATGCACGCACGAAGATACTATGTCTTAGATCGAGCCGTGATGTCATCAAAGTGCGACTAACTAATTTTACACCTTAAAACACCTGAATATGCACAATTTTAAAACAAACACACCACAAAAATTCTTGTGGTAGCTCGATGAAATGCATGCACGAAGCTACTATTCCTTAGTTCGAGCCGTGATGTCATCAAAGTGCGACAGTCTAATTTTACACCGTAAAACACCTGAATATGCACAATTCCAATGGAAACACACCACAAAAATGCTTGTGGAAGCTCGATGAAATGCACGCACAAAGCTACTGTTCCTAAGTTCGAGCCGTGATGTCATCAAAGTTCGACAATCTTATTTTACACCTTAAAACATCTGAATATGCACAATTCCAATGGAAATACACCACAAAAATGCTTGTGGAAGCTCGATGAAATGCACGCACCAAGCTACTATGTCTTAGATCGACCTGTGATGTCATCAAAGTGCGGCTATCTAATTTTACACCGTAAAACACCTGAATATGCACAATTTTAAAAGAAATACACCACAAAAATGCTTGTGGAAGCTCGATGAAATGCACGCACAAAGCTTCTGTTCCTAAGTTCGAGCCATGATGTCATCAAAGTTCGAAAATCTTATTATACACCGTTAAACACCTGAATATGCACAATTTTAAAAGAAATACACCACAAAAATGCTTGTGGTAGCTCGATGAAAAGCACGCACAAAGCTACTGTTCCTAATTTCGAGACGTGATGTCATCAAAGTTCGACAATCTTATTTTACACCGTAAAACACCTGAATATGCACAATTCCAATGGAAATACACCACAAAAATGCTTGTGGAAGCTCGATGAAATGCACGCACAAAGCTTCTGTTCCTAAGTTCGAGCCATGATGTCATCAAAGTTCGAAAATCTTATTATACACCGTTAAACACCTGAATATGCACAATTTTAAAAGAAATACACCACAAGAATGCTTGTGGTAGCTCGATGAAAAGCACGCACAAAGCTACTGTTCCTAATTTCGAGACGTGATGTCATCAAAGTTCGACAATCTTATTTTACACCGTAAAACACCTGAATATGCACAATTCCAATGGAAATACACCACAAAAATGCTTGTGGAAGCTCGATGAAATGCACGCATGAAGCTACTATTCCTTAGTTCGAGACGTGATGTCATCAAAGTTCGACAATCATATTTTACACCATAAAACACCTGAATATGCACAATTCCAATGGAAATACACCACAAAAATGCTTGTGGAAGCTTGATGAAATGCACACACGAAGCTACTATTCCTAAGTTTGAGCCGTGATGTCATCAAAGTGCGACTATCTAATTTTACACCGTAAAACACCTGAATATGCACAATTTTAAAAGAAATACACCACAAAAATGCTTGTGGAAGCTCGATGAAATGCACGCACAAAGCAACTGTTCCTAAGTTCGAGCCATGATGTCATCAAAGTTCGATGATCTTATTATACACCTTAAAACACCTGAATATGCACAATTCCAATGGAAATACACCACAAAAATGCTTGTGGAAGCTCGATGAAATGCACGCACGAAGCTACTATTCCTAAGTTCGAGCCGTGATGTCATCAAAGTGCGACAATCTTATTTTACACCGTAAAACACCTGAATATGCATAATTCCAATGGAAATACACCACAAAAATGCTTGTGGAAGCTCGATGAAATGCACGCATGAAGCTACTATTCCTTAGTTCGAGCCGTGATGTCATCAAAGTTCGACAATCATATTTTACACCATAAAACACCTGAATATGCACAATTCCAATGGAAATACACCATAAAAATGCTTGTGGAAGCTTGATGAAATGCACACACGAAGCTACTATTCCTAAGTTCGAGCCGTGATGTCATCAAAGTGCGACTATCTAATTTTACACCGTAAAACACCTGAATATGCACAATTTTAAAAGAAATACACCACAAAAATGCTTGTGGAAGCTCGATGAAATGCACGCACAAAGCTATTGTTCATAAGTTCGAGCCATGATGTCATCAAAGTTCGATGATCTTATTATACACCTTAAAACACCTGAATATGCACAATTCCAATGGAAATACACCACAATAATGCATGTGGAAGCTCGATGAAATGCACGCACGAAGCTACTATTCCTAAGTTCGAGCCGTGATGTCATCAAAGTGCGACTATCTAATTTTACACCTTAAAACACCTGAATATGCACAATTTTAAAACAAACACACCACAAAAATGCTTGTGGTAGCTCGATGAAATGCATGCACGAAGCTACTATTCCTTAGTTCGAGCCGTGATGTCATCAAAGTGCGACAATCTAATTTTACACCGTAAAACAACTGAACATGCACAATTCCAATAAAAACACACCACAAAAATGCTTGTGGAAGCTCGATGAAATGCACGCATGAAGCTACTATTTCTAGTTCAAGCCGTGATGTCATCAAAGTTCGACAATCATATTTTACACTGTAAAACACCTGAATATGCACATTTCCAATGGAAACACACCACAAAAATGCTTGTGGAAGCTCGATGAAATGCACGCATGAAGCTACTATTCCTTAGTTCGAGCCGTGATGTCATCAAAGTTCGACAATCATATTTTACGCCATAAAACACCTGAATATGCACAATTCCAATGGAAATACACCACAAAAATGCTTGTGGAAGCTTGATGAAATGCACACACGAAGCTACTATTCCTTAGTTCGAGCCGTGATGTCATCAAAGTGCGACTATCTAATTTTACACATTGTAAAACACCTGAATATGCACAATTTTTAAAAGAAATACACCACAAAAATGCTTGTGGAAGCTCGATGAAATGCACGCACAAAGCTACTGTTCCTAAGTTCGAGCCGTGATGTCATCAAAGTTCGATAATCTTATTTTACACCGTGAAACACCTGAATATGCACAATTCCAATGGAAATACACCACAAAAATGCTTGTGGAAGCTCAATGAAATGCACGCATGAAGCTACTATTCCTAGTTCAAGACGTGATGTCATCAAAGTTCGACAATCATTTTTTACACCGTAAAACACCTGAATATGCACATTTCTAATGGAAACACACCACAAAAATGCTTGTGGAAGCTCGATGAAATGCACGCATGAAGCAACTATTCCTTAGTTCAAGCCGTGATGTCATCAAAGTGCGACTATCTAATTTTACACCGTAAAACACCTGAATATGCACAATTTTTAAAGAAACACACCACAAAAATGCTTGTGGTAGCTCGATGAAATGCACGCACAAAGCTACTGTTCCTAATTTCGAGCCGTGATGTCATCAAAGTTCGACAATCTTATTTTACACCGTAAGACACCTGAATATGCACAATTCCAATGGAAATACACCACAAATATGCTTGTGGAAGCTCGATGAAATGCACGCACGAAGCTTCTATGTCTTAGATCGACCCGTGATGTCATCAAAGTGCGACTATCTAATTTTACACCGTAAAACACCTGAATATGCACAATTTTAAAAGAAATACACCACAAAAATGCTTGTGGAAGCTCGATGAAATGCACGCACGAAGCTACTATTCCTTAGTTCGAGCCGTGATGTCATCAAAGTTCGACAATCTTATTTTACACCGTAAAACACCTGAATATGCACAATTCCAATGGAAATACTCCACAACAATGCTTGTGGAAGCTCGATGAAATGCACGCATGAAGCTACTAATCCTTAGTTCGAGCGTGATGTCATCAAAGTTCGAAAATCTTATTATACACCGTAAAACACCTGAATATGCACAATTTTAAAAGAAATACACCACAAAAATGCTTGTGGAAGCTCGATGAAATGCATGCACGAAGCTAATATTCCGTTGTTCGAGCCGTGATGTCATCAAAGTGCGACTATCTAATTTTACACCTTAAAACACCTGAATATGCACAATTTTAAAAGAAATACACCACAAAAATGCTTGTGGAAGCTCGATGAAATGCACGCACAAAGCTACTGTTCATAAGTTCGAGCCATGATGTCATCAAAGTTCGATGATCTTATTATACACCTTAAAACACTTGAATATGCACAATTCCAATGGAAATACACCACAAAAATGCTTGTGGAAGCTCGATGAAATGCATGCACGAAGCTAATATTCCGTTGTTCGAGCCGTGATGTCATCAAAGTGCGACTATCTAATTTTACACCTTAAAACACCTGAATATGCACAATTTTAAAACAAACACACCACAAAAATGCTTGTGGTAGCTCGATGAAATGCATGCACGAAGCTACTATTCCTTAGTTCGAGCCGTGATGTCATCAAAGTGCGACAATCTAATTTTACACCGTAAAACAACTGAACATGCACAATTCCAATAAAAACACACCACAAAAATGCTTGTGGAAGCTCGATGAAATGCACGCATGAAGCTACTATTTCTAGTTCAAGCCGTGATGTCATCAAAGTTCGACAATCATATTTTACACTGTAAAACACCTGAATATGCACATTTCCAATGGAAACACACCACAAAAATGCTTGTGGAAGCTCGATGAAATGCACGCACGAAGCTACTATTCCTTAGTTCGAGCCGTGATGTCATCAAAGTGCGACAATCTAATTTTACACCGTAAAACACCTGAATATGCACAATTTTAAAAGAAATACACCACAAAAATGCTTGTGGAAGCTCGATGAAATGCACGCACAAAGCTAGTGTTCCTAAGTTCGAGCCATGATGTCATCAAAGTTCGAAAATCTTATTATACACCGTAAAACACCTGAATATGCACAATTTTAAAAGAAATACACCACAAAAATGCTTGTGGTAGCTCGATGAAAAGCACGCACAAAGCTACTGTTCCAGATTGTCGAACGTGATGTCATCAAGTTCGACAATCTTATTTTACACCGTATAACAACAGAATATGCACAATTTTAAAAGAAATACACCACAAAAATGCTTGTGGAAGCTCGATGAAATGCACGCACAAAGCTACTGTTCCTAAGTTTGAGCCATGATGTCATCAAAGTTCGAAAATCTTATTATACACCGTAAAACACCTGAATATGCACAATTTTAAAAGAAATACACCACAAAAATGCTTGTGGAAGCTCGATGAAATGCATGCACGAAGCTAATATTCCTTTGTTCGAGCCGTGATGTCATCAAAGTGCGACTATCTAATTTTACACCGTAAAACACCTGAATATGCACAATTTTAAAAGAAATACACCACAAAAATGCTTGTGGAAGCTCGATGAAATGCACGCACGAAGCTACTATTCCTAGTTCAAGCCGTGATGTCATCAAAGTTCGACAATCATATTTTACACTGTAAAACACCTGAATATGCACATTTCTAATGGAAACACACCACAAAAATGCTTGTGGAAGCTCGATGAAATGCACGCACAAAGTTACTGTTCCTAAGTTCGAGCCGTGATGTCATCAAAGTGCGACTATCTAATTATACACTATAAAACACCAGAATATGCACAATTTTTAAAGAAACACACCACAAGAATGCTTGTGGTAGCTCGATGAAATGCACGCCCAAAGCTACTGTTCCTAATTTCGAGCCGTGATGTCATCAAAGTTCGACAATCTTATTTTACACCGTAAAACACCTGAATATGCACAATTCCAATGGAAATACACCACAAAAATGCTTGTGGAAGCTCGATGAAATGCACGCATGAAGCTACTATTCCTTAGTTCAAGCCATGATGTCATCAAAGTTCGACAATCATATATTACACCATAAAACACCTGAATATGCACAATTCCAATGGAAATACACCACAAAAATGCTTGTGGAAGGTCGATGAAATGCACGCACGAAGCTACTATGTCTTAGTTCGAGCCGTGATGTCATCAAAGTGTGACTATCTAATTTTACACCATAAAACACCTGAATATGCACAATTTTAAAAGAAATACACCACAAAAATGCTTGTGGAAGCTCGATGAAATGCACGCACAAAGCTACTGTTCCTAAGTTCGAGCCATGATGTCATCAAAGTTCGATAATCTTATTATACACCGTAAAACACCTGAATATGCACAATTCCAATGGAAATACACCACAAAAATGCTTGTGGAAGCTCAATGAAATGCACGCACGAAGCTACTATTCCTTAGATCGAGCAGTGATGTCATCAAAGTGCGACTATCTAATTTACACTGTAAAGCAACAGAATATGCACAATTTTTAAAGAAACACACCACAAAAATGCTTGTGGTAGCTCGATGAAAAGCACGCACAAAGCTACTGTTCCTAATTTCGAGCCGTGATGTCATCAAAGTTCGACAATCTTATTTTACACCGTAAAACACCTAAATATGCACAATTCCAAAGGAAATACTCCACAACAATGCTTGTGGAAGCTCGATGAAATGCACGCATGAAGCTACTATTCCTTAGTTCGAGCCGTGATGTCATCAAAGTTCGACAATCATATTTATCACGGTATAACACCTGAATATGCACATTTCCAATGAAACACACCACAAAAATGCTTGTGGAAGCTCGATGAAATGCACACACGAAGCTACTATTCCTTATTTCGAGACGTGATGTCATGTAAGTTCGCCAATCTTATTTTACACCGTAAAACATCTGAATATGCACAATTCCAAAGGAAATACACCACAAAAATGCTTGTGGAAGCTCGATGAAATGCACGCACGAAGCTACTATGTCTTAGTTCGAGCCGTGATGTCATCAAAGTGCGACTATCTAATTTTACACCGTAAAACACCTGAATATGCACAATTTTAAAAGAAATACACCACAAAAATGCTTGTGGAAGCTCGATGAAATGCACGCATGAAGCTACTATTCCTAAGTTCGAGCCGTGATGTCATCAAAGTTCGACAATCATATTTTACACCATAAAACACCTGAATATGCACAATTCCAATGGAAATACACCACAAAAATGCTTGTGGAAGCTCGATGAAATGCACGCACGAAGCTACTATTCCTTAGTTCGAGCCGTGATGTCATCAAAGTGCGACAATCTAATTTTACACCGTAAACAACAGAATATGCACAATTCCAATGGAAACACACCACAAAAATGCTTGTGGAAGCTCGATGAAATGCACGCACGATGCAACTATTCCTTAGTTCGAGCAGTGATGTCATCAAAGTTCGACAATCTTATTTTACACCGTAAAACACCTGAATATGCACAATTCCAATGGAAATACTCCACAACAATGCTTGTGGAAGCTCGATGAAATGCACACATGAAGCTACTAATCCTTAGTTCGAGCCGTGATGTCATCAAAGTTCGACAATCATATTTTACACGGTAAAATACCTGAATATGCACAATTCCAATGGAAACACACCACAAAAATGCTTGTGGAAGCTCGATGAAATGCACGCACGAAGATACTATGTCTTAGATCGAGCCGTGATGTCATCAAAGTACGACTATCTAATTTTACACCGTAAAACACCTGAATATGTACAATTTTAAAAGAAACACACCACAAAAATGCTTGTGGAAGCTCGATGAAATGCAAGCACAAAGCTACTATTCCTAAGTTCGAGCCGTGATGTCATCAAAGTGCGACTAACTAATTTTACACCTTAAAACACCTGAATATGCACAATTTTAAAACAAACACACCACAAAAATTTTTGTGGTAGCTCGATGAAATGCATGCACGAAGCTACTATTCCTTAGTTCGAGCCGTGATGTCATCAAAGTGCGACAATCTAATTTTACACCGTAAAACAACTGAACATGCACAATTCCAATAAAAACACACCACAAAAATGCTTGTGGAAGCTCGATGAAATGCACGCAAGAAACTACTATTTCTAGTTCAAGCCGTGATGTCATCAAAGTTCGACAATCATATTTTACACCGTAAAACACCTGAATATGCACATTTCCAATGGAAACACACCACAAAAATGCTTGTGGAAGCTCGATGAAATGCACGCACGAAGCCACAATTCCTTAGTTCGAGCCGTGATGTCATCAAAGTGCGACTATCTCATTTTACACTGTAAAACACTAGAATATGCACAATTTTTAAAGAAACACAAAACAAGAATGCTTGTGGTAGCTCGATGAAATGCACACACAAAGCTACTGTTCCTAATTTCGAGACGTGATGTCATCAAAGTTCGACAACCTTATTTTACACCGTAAAACACCTGAATATGCACAATTCCAATGGAAATACAGCACAAAAATGCTTGTGGAAGCTCGCTGAAATGCACGCATGAAGCTACTATTCCTTAGTTCGAGCCGTGATGTCATCAAAGTTCGACAATCATATTTTACACCATAAAACACCTGAATATGCACAATTCCAATGGAAATACACCACAAAAATGCTTGTGGAAGCTTGATGAAATGCACACACGAAGCTACTATTCCTAAGTTTGAGCCGTGATGTCATCAAAGTGCGACTATCTAATTTTACACCGTAAAACACCTGAATATGCACAATTTTAAAAGAAACACACCACAAAAATGCTTGTGGTAGCTCGATGAAATGCACGCACGAAGCTACTATTCCTTAGTTCGAGCCGTGATGTCATCAAAGTGCGACAATCTAATTTTACACCGTAAACAACAGAATATGCACAATTCCAATGGAAACACACCACAAAAATGCTTGTGGAAGCTCGATGAAATGCACGCACGAAGCAACTATTCCTTAGTTCGAGCAGTGATGTCATCAAAGTTCGACAATCTTATTTTACACCGTAAAACACCTGAATATGCACAATTCCAATGGAAATACTCCACAACAATGCTTGTGGAAGCTCGATGAAATGCACACATGAAGCTACTAATCCTTAGTTCGAGCCGTGATGTCATCAAAGTTCGACAATCATATTTTACACGGTAAAACACCTGAATATGCACAATTCCAATGGAAACACACCACAAAAATGCTTGTGGAAGCTCGATGAAATGCACGCACGAAGATACTATGTCTTAGATCGAGCCGTGATGTCATCAAAGTGCGACTAACTAATTTTACACCTTAAAACACCTGAATATGCACAATTTTAAAACAAACACACCACAAAAATTCTTGTGGTAGCTCGATGAAATGCATGCACGAAGCTACTATTCCTTAGTTCGAGCCGTGATGTCATCAAAGTGCGACAGTCTAATTTTACACCGTAAAACACCTGAATATGCACAATTCCAATGGAAACACACCACAAAAATGCTTGTGGAAGCTCGATGAAATGCACGCACAAAGCTACTGTTCCTAAGTTCGAGCCGTGATGTCATCAAAGTTCGACAATCTTATTTTACACCTTAAAACATCTGAATATGCACAATTCCAATGGAAATACACCACAAAAATGCTTGTGGAAGCTCGATGAAATGCACGCACCAAGCTACTATGTCTTAGATCGACCTGTGATGTCATCAAAGTGCGGCTATCTAATTTTACACCGTAAAACACCTGAATATGCACAATTTTAAAAGAAATACACCACAAAAATGCTTGTGGAAGCTCGATGAAATGCACGCACAAAGCTTCTGTTCCTAAGTTCGAGCCATGATGTCATCAAAGTTCGAAAATCTTATTATACACCGTTAAACACCTGAATATGCACAATTTTAAAAGAAATACACCACAAAAATGCTTGTGGTAGCTCGATGAAAAGCACGCACAAAGCTACTGTTCCTAATTTCGAGACGTGATGTCATCAAAGTTCGACAATCTTATTTTACACCGTAAAACACCTGAATATGCACAATTCCAATGGAAATACACCACAAAAATGCTTGTGGAAGCTCGATGAAATGCACGCACAAAGCTTCTGTTCCTAAGTTCGAGCCATGATGTCATCAAAGTTCGAAAATCTTATTATACACCGTTAAACACCTGAATATGCACAATTTTAAAAGAAATACACCACAAGAATGCTTGTGGTAGCTCGATGAAAAGCACGCACAAAGCTACTGTTCCTAATTTCGAGACGTGATGTCATCAAAGTTCGACAATCTTATTTTACACCGTAAAACACCTGAATATGCACAATTCCAATGGAAATACACCACAAAAATGCTTGTGGAAGCTCGATGAAATGCACGCATGAAGCTACTATTCCTTAGTTCGAGACGTGATGTCATCAAAGTTCGACAATCATATTTTACACCATAAAACACCTGAATATGCACAATTCCAATGGAAATACACCACAAAAATGCTTGTGGAAGCTTGATGAAATGCACACACGAAGCTACTATTCCTAAGTTTGAGCCGTGATGTCATCAAAGTGCGACTATCTAATTTTACACCGTAAAACACCTGAATATGCACAATTTTAAAAGAAATACACCACAAAAATGCTTGTGGAAGCTCGATGAAATGCACGCACAAAGCAACTGTTCCTAAGTTCGAGCCATGATGTCATCAAAGTTCGATGATCTTATTATACACCTTAAAACACCTGAATATGCACAATTCCAATGGAAATACACCACAAAAATGCTTGTGGAAGCTCGATGAAATGCACGCACGAAGCTACTATTCCTAAGTTCGAGCCGTGATGTCATCAAAGTGCGACAATCTTATTTTACACCGTAAAACACCTGAATATGCATAATTCCAATGGAAATACACCACAAAAATGCTTGTGGAAGCTCGATGAAATGCACGCATGAAGCTACTATTCCTTAGTTCGAGCCGTGATGTCATCAAAGTTCGACAATCATATTTTACACCATAAAACACCTGAATATGCACAATTCCAATGGAAATACACCATAAAAATGCTTGTGGAAGCTTGATGAAATGCACACACGAAGCTACTATTCCTAAGTTCGAGCCGTGATGTCATCAAAGTGCGACTATCTAATTTTACACCGTAAAACACCTGAATATGCACAATTTTAAAAGAAATACACCACAAAAATGCTTGTGGAAGCTCGATGAAATGCACGCACAAAGCTACTGTTCATAAGTTCGAGCCATGATGTCATCAAAGTTCGATGATCTTATTATACACCTTAAAACACCTGAATATGCACAATTCCAATGGAAATACACCACAATAATGCATGTGGAAGCTCGATGAAATGCACGCACGAAGCTACTATTCCTAAGTTCGAGCCGTGATGTCATCAAAGTGCGACTATCTAATTTTACACCTTAAAACACCTGAATATGCACAATTTTAAAACAAACACACCACAAAAATGCTTGTGGTAGCTCGATGAAATGCATGCACGAAGCTACTATTCCTTAGTTCGAGCCGTGATGTCATCAAAGTGCGACAATCTAATTTTACACCGTAAAACAACTGAACATGCACAATTCCAATAAAAACACACCACAAAAATGCTTGTGGAAGCTCGATGAAATGCACGCATGAAGCTACTATTTCTAGTTCAAGCCGTGATGTCATCAAAGTTCGACAATCATATTTTACACTGTAAAACACCTGAATATGCACATTTCCAATGGAAACACACCACAAAAATGCTTGTGGAAGCTCGATGAAATGCACGCATGAAGCTACTATTCCTTAGTTCGAGCCGTGATGTCATCAAAGTTCGACAATCATATTTTACGCCATAAAACACCTGAATATGCACAATTCCAATGGAAATACACCACAAAAATGCTTGTGGAAGCTTGATGAAATGCACACACGAAGCTACTATTCCTTAGTTCGAGCCGTGATGTCATCAAAGTGCGACTATCTAATTTTACACATTGTAAAACACCTGAATATGCACAATTTTTAAAAGAAATACACCACAAAAATGCTTGTGGAAGCTCGATGAAATGCACGCACAAAGCTACTGTTCCTAAGTTCGAGCCGTGATGTCATCAAAGTTCGATAATCTTATTTTACACCGTGAAACACCTGAATATGCACAATTCCAATGGAAATACACCACAAAAATGCTTGTGGAAGCTCAATGAAATGCACGCATGAAGCTACTATTCCTAGTTCAAGACGTGATGTCATCAAAGTTCGACAATCATTTTTTACACCGTAAAACACCTGAATATGCACATTTCTAATGGAAACACACCACAAAAATGCTTGTGGAAGCTCGATGAAATGCACGCATGAAGCAACTATTCCTTAGTTCAAGCCGTGATGTCATCAAAGTGCGACTATCTAATTTTACACCGTAAAACACCTGAATATGCACAATTTTTAAAGAAACACACCACAAAAATGCTTGTGGTAGCTCGATGAAATGCACGCACAAAGCTACTGTTCCTAATTTCGAGCCGTGATGTCATCAAAGTTCGACAATCTTATTTTACACCGTAAGACACCTGAATATGCACAATTCCAATGGAAATACACCACAAATATGCTTGTGGAAGCTCGATGAAATGCACGCACGAAGCTTCTATGTCTTAGATCGACCCGTGATGTCATCAAAGTGCGACTATCTAATTTTACACCGTAAAACACCTGAATATGCACAATTTTAAAAGAAATACACCACAAAAATGCTTGTGGAAGCTCGATGAAATGCACGCACGAAGCTACTATTCCTTAGTTCGAGCCGTGATGTCATCAAAGTTCGACAATCTTATTTTACACCGTAAAACACCTGAATATGCACAATTCCAATGGAAATACTCCACAACAATGCTTGTGGAAGCTCGATGAAATGCACGCATGAAGCTACTAATCCTTAGTTCGAGCGTGATGTCATCAAAGTTCGAAAATCTTATTATACACCGTAAAACACCTGAATATGCACAATTTTAAAAGAAATACACCACAAAAATGCTTGTGGAAGCTCGATGAAATGCATGCACGAAGCTAATATTCCGTTGTTCGAGCCGTGATGTCATCAAAGTGCGACTATCTAATTTTACACCTTAAAACACCTGAATATGCACAATTTTAAAAGAAATACACCACAAAAATGCTTGTGGAAGCTCGATGAAATGCACGCACAAAGCTACTGTTCATAAGTTCGAGCCATGATGTCATCAAAGTTCGATGATCTTATTATACACCTTAAAACACTTGAATATGCACAATTCCAATGGAAATACACCACAAAAATGCTTGTGGAAGCTCGATGAAATGCATGCACGAAGCTAATATTCCGTTGTTCGAGCCGTGATGTCATCAAAGTGCGACTATCTAATTTTACACCTTAAAACACCTGAATATGCACAATTTTAAAACAAACACACCACAAAAATGCTTGTGGTAGCTCGATGAAATGCATGCACGAAGCTACTATTCCTTAGTTCGAGCCGTGATGTCATCAAAGTGCGACAATCTAATTTTACACCGTAAAACAACTGAACATGCACAATTCCAATAAAAACACACCACAAAAATGCTTGTGGAAGCTCGATGAAATGCACGCATGAAGCTACTATTTCTAGTTCAAGCCGTGATGTCATCAAAGTTCGACAATCATATTTTACACTGTAAAACACCTGAATATGCACATTTCCAATGGAAACACACCACAAAAATGCTTGTGGAAGCTCGATGAAATGCACGCATGAAGCTACTATTCCTTAGTTCGAGCCGTGATGTCATCAAAGTTCGACAATCATATTTTACGCCATAAAACACCTGAATATGCACAATTCCAATGGAAATACACCACAAAAATGCTTGTGGAAGCTTGATGAAATGCACACACGAAGCTACTATTCCTTAGTTCGAGCCGTGATGTCATCAAAGTGCGACTATCTAATTTTACACATTGTAAAACACCTGAATATGCACAATTTTTAAAAGAAATACACCACAAAAATGCTTGTGGAAGCTCGATGAAATGCACGCACAAAGCTACTGTTCCTAAGTTCGAGCCGTGATGTCATCAAAGTTCGATAATCTTATTTTACACCGTGAAACACCTGAATATGCACAATTCCAATGGAAATACACCACAAAAATGCTTGTGGAAGCTCAATGAAATGCACGCATGAAGCTACTATTCCTAGTTCAAAACGTGATGTCATCAAAGTTCGACAATCATTTTTTACACCGTAAAACACCTGAATATGCACATTTCTAATGGAAACACACCACAAAAATGCTTGTGGAAGCTCGATGAAATGCACGCATGAAGCAACTATTCCTTAGTTCAAGCCGTGATGTCATCAAAGTGCGACTATCTAATTTTACACCGTAAAACACCTGAATATGCACAATTTTTAAAGAAACACACCACAAAAATGCTTGTGGTAGCTCGATGAAATGCACGCACAAAGCTACTGTTCCTAATTTCGAGCCGTGATGTCATCAAAGTTCGACAATCTTATTTTACACCGTAAGACACCTGAATATGCACAATTCCAATGGAAATACACCACAAATATGCTTGTGGAAGCTCGATGAAATGCACGCACGAAGCTTCTATGTCTTAGATCGACCCGTGATGTCATCAAAGTGCGACTATCTAATTTTACACCGTAAAACACCTGAATATGCACAATTTTAAAAGAAATACACCACAAAAATGCTTGTGGAAGCTCGATGAAATGCACGCACAAAGCTACTGTTCCTAAGTTCGAGCCGTGATGTCATCAAAGTTCGACAATCTTATTTTACACCGTGAAACACCTGAATATGCACAATTCCAATGGAAATACACCACAAAAATGCTTGTGGAAGGTCGATGAAATGCACGCATGAAGCTACTATTCCTAGTTCAAGCCGTGATGTCATCAAAGATCGACAATCATATTTTACACCGTAAAACACCTGAATATGCACATTTCCAATGGAAACACACCACAAAAATGCTTGTGGAAGCTCGATGAAATGCACGCACGAAGCCACAATTCCTTAGTTCGAGCCGTGATGTCATCAAAGTTCGACAATCTTATTTTACACCGTAAAACACCTGAATATGCACAATTTTAAAAGAAATACATCACAAAAATACTTGTGGAAGCTCGATGAAATGCAAGCACAAAGCTACTGTCCCTAAGTTTGAGCCGTGATGTCATCAAAGTTCGACAATCTTATTTTACACCGTAAAACACCTGAATATGCACAATTCCAATGGAAATACACCACAAAAATGCTTGTGGAAGCTCGATGAAATGCACGCATGAAGCTACTATTCCTTAGTTCGAGCCGTGATGTCATCAAAGTTCGACAATCATATTTTACACCATAAAACACCTGAATATGCACAATTCCAATGGAAATACACCACAAAAATGCTTGTGGAAGCTTGATGAAATGCACACACGAAGCTACTATTCCTAAGTTCGAGCCGTGATGTCATCAAAGTGCGACGATCTAATTTTACACCGTAAAACACCTGAATATGCACAATTTTAAAAGAAATACACCACAAAAAAGCTTGTGGAAGCTCGATGAAATGCACGCACAAAGCTACTGTTCATAAGTTCGAGCCATGATGTCATCAAAGTTCGATGATCTTATTATACACCTTAAAACACCTGAATATGCACAATTCCAATGGAAATACACCACAAAAATGCTTGTGGAAGCTCGATGAAATGCACGCATGAAGCTACTATTCCTTAGTTCAAGCCGTGATGTCATCAAAGTTCGACAATCATATTTATCACGGTAAAATACCTGAATATGCACATTTTCAATGAAACACACCACAAAAATGCTTGTGGAAGCTCGATGAAATGCACACATGAAGCTACTATTCCTTATTTCGAGACGTGATGCCATGTAAGTTCGACAATCTTATTTTACACAGTAAAACACCTGAATATGCACAATTCCAATGGAAATACACCACAAAAAAATGCTTGTGGAAGCTCGATGAAATGCACGCACGAAGCTACTATGTCTTAGTTCGAGCCGTGATGTCATCAAAGTGCGACTATCTAATTTTACACCGTAAAACACCTGAATATGCACAATTTTAAAAGAAATACACCACAAAAATGCTTGTGGAAGCTCAATGAAATGCACGCATGAAGCTACTATTCCTAAGTTCAAGCCGTGATGTCATCAAAGTGCGACTAACTAATTTTACACCTTAAAACACCTGAATATGCACAATTTTAAAAGAAACACACCACAAAAATGCTTGTGGTAGCTTGATGAAATGCATGCACGAAGCTACTATTAATTAGTTCGAGCCGTGATGTCATCAAAGTGCGACAATCTAATTTTACACCATAAAACACCTGAATATGCACAATTCCAATGGAAATACACCACAAAAATGCTTGTGGTAGCTCGATGAAATGCACGCACGAAGCTACTATTCCTTAGTTCGAGCCGTGATGTCATCAAAGTGCGACAATCTAATTTTACACCTTAAAACACCTGAATATGCACAATTTTAAAAGAAACACACCACAAAAATGCTTGTGGTATCTCGATGAAATGCACGCACGAAGCTACTATTCCTTAGTTCGAGCCGTGATGTCATCAAAGTTCGACAATCTAATTTTACACCGTAAAACAACAGAATATGCACAATTCCAATGGAAACACACCACAAAAATGCTTGTGGAAGCTCGATGAAATGCACGCACAAAGCTACTGTTCCTAAGTTCGAGCCGTGATGTCATCAAAGTGCGACAATCTAATTTTACACCGTAAAACAACAGAATATGCACAATTCCAATGGAAACACACCACAAAAATGCTTGTGGAAGCTCGATGAAATGCACGCACGAAGCTACTATTCCTTAGTTCGAGCCGTGATGTCATCAAAGTGCGACAGTCTAATTTTACACCGTAAAACACCTGAATATGCACAATTCCAATGGAAACACACCACAAAAATGCTTATGGAAGCTCGATGAAATGCACGCACAAAGCTACTGTTCCTAAGTTCGAGCCGTGATGTCATCAAAGTTCGATAATCTTATTTTACACCGTGAAACACCTGAATATGCACAATTTTAAAAGAAATACACCACAGAAATGCTTGTGGTAGCTCGATGAAAAGCACGCACAAAGCTACTGTTCCTAATTTCGAGACGTGATGTCATCAAGTTCGACAATCTTATTTTACACCGTATAACAACAGAATATGCACAATTTTAAAAGAAATACACCACAAAAATGCTTGTGGAAGCTCGATGAAATGCACGCACAAAGCTACTGTTCCTAAGTTTGAGCCATGATGTCATCAAAGTTCGAAAATCTTATTATACACCGTAAAACACCTGAATATGCACAATTTTAAAAGAAATACACCACAAAAATGCTTGTGGAAGCTCGATGAAATGCACGCACAAAGCTACTGTTCCTAAGTTCGAGCCGTGATGTCATCAAAGTTCGATAATCTTATTTTACACCGTGAAACACCTGAATATGCACAATTCCAATGGAAATACACCACAAAAATGCTTGTGGAAGGTCGATGAAATGCACGCACGAAGCTACTATGTCTTAGTTCGAGCCGTGATGTCATCAAAGTGCGACTATCTAATTTTACACCGTAAAACACCTGAATATGCACAATTTTAAAAGAAATACACCACAAAAATGCTTGTGGAAGCTCGATGAAATGCACGCACAAAGCTACTGTTCCTAAGTTCGAGCCATGATGTCATCAAAGTTCGATAATCTTATTATACACCGTAAAACACCTGAATATGCACAATTCCAATGGAAATACACCACAAAAATGCTTGTGGTAGCTCGATGAAAAGCACGCACAAAGCTACTGTTCCTAATTTCGAGCCGTGATGTCATCAAAGTTCGACAATCTTATTTTACACCGTAAAACACCTGAATATGCACAATTCCAAAGGAAATACTCCACAACAATGCTTGTGGAAGCTCGATGAAATGCACGCATGAAGCTACTATTCCTTAGTTCGAGCCGTGATGTCATCAAAGTTCGACAATCATATTTATCACGGTAAAACACCTGAATATGCACATTTCCAATGAAACACACCACAAAAATGCTTGTGGAAGCTCGATGAAATGCACACACGAAGCTACTATTCCTTATTTCGAGACATGATGTCATGTAAGTTCGCCAATCTTATTTTACACCATAAAACATCTGAATATGCACAATTCCAATGGAAATACACCACAAAAATGCTTGTGGAAGCTCGATGAAATGCACGCACGAAGCTACTATGTCTTAGTTCGAGCCGTGATGTCATCAAAGTGCGACTATCTAATTTTACACCGTAAAACACCTGACTATGCACAATTTTAAAAGAAATACACCACAAAAATGCTTGTGGAAGCTCGATGAAATGCACGCATGAAGCTACTATTCCTAAGTTCGAGCCGTGATGTCATCAAAGTTCGACAATCATATTTTACACCATAAAACACCTGAATATGCACAATTCCAATGGAAATACACCACAAAAATGCTTGTGGAAGCTCGATGAAATGCACGCATGAAGCTACTATTCCTTAGTTCAAGCCGTGATGTCATCAAAGTTCGACAATCATATCTTACACCATAAAACACCTGAATATGCACAATTCCAATGGAAATACACCACAAAAATGCTTGTGGAAGCTCGATGAAATGCACGCACGAAGCTACTATTCCTAAGTTCGAGCCGTGATGTCATCAAAGTGCGACTATCTAATTTTACACCATAAAAAAACACCTGAATATGCACAATTTTAAAAGAAATACACCACAAAAATGCTTGTGGAAGCTCGATGAAATGCACGCACGAAGCAACTATTCCTTAGTTCAAGCCGTGATGTCATCAAAGTGCGACAATCTAATTTTACACCGTAAAACAACAGAATATGCACAATTCAATGGAAACACACCACAAAAATGCTTGTGGAAGCTCGATGAAATGCACGCACGAAGCAACTATTACTTAGTTCGAGCAGTGATGTCATCAAAGTTCGACAATCTTATTTTACACCGTAAAACACCTGAATATGCACAATTCCAATGGAAATACTCCACAACAATGCTTGTGGAAGCTCGATGAAATGCAGGCATGAAGCTACTAATCCTTAGTTCGAGCGTGATGTCATCAAAGTTCGAAAATCTTATTATACACCATAAAACACCTGAATATGCACAATTTTAAAAGAAATACACCACAAAAATGCTTGTGGAAGCTCGATGAAATGCATGCACGAAGCTAATATTCCGTTGTTCGAGCCGTGATGTCATCAAAGTGCGACTATCTAATTTTACACCTTAAAACACCTGAATATGCACAATTTTAAAACAAACACACCACAAAAATGCTTGTGGTAGCTCGATGAAATGCATGCACGAAGCTACTATTCCTTAGTTCGAGCCGTGATGTCATCAAAGTGCGACAATCTAATTTTACACCGTAAAACAACTGAACATGCACAATTCCAATAAAAACACACCACAAAAATGCTTGTGGAAGCTCGATGAAATGCACGCATGAAGCTACTATTTCTAGTTCAAGCCGTGATGTCATCAAAGTTCGACAATCATATTTTACACTGTAAAACACCTGAATATGCACATTTCCAATGGAAACACACCACAAAAATGTTTGTGGAAGCTCGATGAAATGCACGCACGAAGCCACAATTCCTTAGTTCGAGCCGTGATGTCATCAAAGTGCGACTATCTAATTTTACACTGTAAAACACCAGAATATGCACAATTTTTAAAGAAACACACCACAAGAATGCTTGTGGTAGCTCGATGAAATGCACGCACAAAGCTACTGTTCCTAATTTTGAGACGTGATGTCATCAAAGTTCGACAATCTTATTTTACACCGTAAAACACCTGAATATGCACAATTCCAATGGATATACACCACAAAAATGCTTGTGGAAGCTCGATGAAATGCACGCACGAAGCTACTATTCCTAAGTTCGAGCCGTGATGTCATCAAAGTGCGACTATCTAATTTTACACCGTAAAACATCTGAATATGCACAATTTTAAAAGAAACACACCACAAAAATGCTTGTGGTAGCTCGATGAAATGCACGCACGAAGCTACTATTCCTTAGTTCGAGCCGTGATGTCATCAAAGTTCGACAATCTTATTTTACACCGTAAAACACCTGAATATGCACAATTCCAATGGAAATACTCCACAACAATGCTTGTGGAAGCTCAATGAAATGCACGCATGAAGCTACTAATCCTTAGTTCGAGCGTGATGTCATCAAAGTTCGAAAATCTTATTATACACCGTAAAACACCTGAATATGCACAATTTTAAAAGAAATACACCACAAAAATGCTTGTGGAAGCTCGATGAAATGCATGCACGAAGCTAATATTCCGTTGTTCGAGCCGTAATGTCATCAAAGTGCGACTATCTAATTTTACACCTTAAAACACCTGAATATGCACAATTTCAAAACAAACACACCACAAAAATGCTTGTGGTAGCTCGATGAAATGCATGCACGAAGCTACTATTCCTTAGTTCGAGCCGTAATGTCATCAAAGTGCGACTATCTAATTTTACACCGTAAAACAACTGAACATGCACAATTCCAATAAAAACACACCACAAAAATGCTTGTGGAAGCTCGATGAAATGCACGCATGAAGCTACTATTTCTAGTTCAAGCCGTGATGTCATCAAAGTTCGACAATCATATTTTACACTGTAAAACACCTGAATATGCACATTTCCAATGGAAACACACCACAAAAATGCTTGTGGAAGCTCGATGAAATGCACGCACGAAGCCACAATTCCTTAGTTCGAGCCGTGATGTCATCAAAGTGCGACTATCTAATTTTACACTGTAAAACACCAGAATATGCACAATTTTTAAATAAACACACCACAAGAATGCTTGTGGTAGCTCGATGAAATGCACGCACAAAGCTACTGTTCCTAATTTTGAGACGTGATGTCATCAAAGTTTGACAATCTTATTTTACACCGTAAAACACCTGAATATGCACAATTCCAATGGAAATACACCACAAAAATGCTTGTGGAAGCTTGATGAAATGCACACACGAAGCTACTATTCCTAAGTTCGAGCCGTGATGTCATCAAAGTGCGACTATCTAATTTTACACCGTAAAACACCTGAATATGCACAATTTTAAAAGAAATACACCACAAAAATGCTTGTGGAAGCTCGATAAAATGCACGCACAAAGCTACTGTTCATAAGTTCGAGCCATGATGTCATCAAAGTTCGATGATCTTATTATACACCTTAAAACACCTGAATATGCACAATTCCAATGGAAATACACCACAAAAATGCTTGTGGAAGCTCGATGAAATGCACGCACGAAGCTACTATTCCTAAGTTCGAGCCGTGATGTCATCAAAGTGCGACTATCTAATTTTACACCGTAAAACATCTGAATATGCACAATTTTAAAAGAAACACACCACAAAAATGCTTGTGGTAGCTCGATGAAATGCACGCACGAAGCTACTATTCCTTATTTCGAGCCGTGATGTCATCAAAGTGCGACAATCTAATTTTACACCGTAAAACAACAGAATATGCACAATTCCAATGGAAACACACCACAAAAATGCTTGTGGAAGCTCGATGAAATGCACGCACGAAGCTACTATTCCTTAGTTCGAGCCGTGATGTCATCAAAGTGCGACAGTCTAATTTTACACCGTAAAACACCTGAACATGCACAATTCCAATGGAAACACACCACAAAAATGCTTGTGGAAGCTCGATGAAATGCACGCACAAAGCTACTGTTCCTAAGTTCGAGCCGTGATGTCATCAAAGTTCGACAATCTTATTTTACACCGTAAAACACCTGAATATGCACAATTCCAATGGAAATACACCACAAAAATGCTTGTGGAAGCTCGATGAAATGCACGCACGAAGCTACTATGTCTTAGATCGACCTGTGATGTCATCAAAGTGTGACTATCTAATTTTACACCGTAAAACACCTGAATATGCACAATTTTAAAAGAAATACACCACAAAAATGCTTGTGGAAGCTCGATGAAATGCACGCACAAAGCTAGTGTTCCTAAGTTCGAGCCATGATGTCATCAAAGTTCGAAAATCTTATTATACACCGTAAAACACCTGAATATGCACAATTTTAAAAGAAATACACCACAAAAATGCTTGTGGTAGCTCGATGAAAAGCACGCACAAAGCTACTGTTCCAGATTGTCGAACGTGATGTCATCAAGTTCGACAATCTTATTTTACACCGTATAACAACAGAATATGCACAATTTTAAAAGAAATACACCACAAAAATGCTTGTGGAAGCTCGATGAAATGCACGCACAAAGCTACTGTTCCTAAGTTTGAGCCATGATGTCATCAAAGTTCGAAAATCTTATTATACACCGTAAAACACCTGAATATGCACAATTTTAAAAGAAATACACCACAAAAATGCTTGTGGAAGCTCGATGAAATGCATGCACGAAGCTAATATTCCTTTGTTCGAGCCGTGATGTCATCAAAGTGCGACTATCTAATTTTACACCGTAAAACACCTGAATATGCACAATTTTAAAAGAAATACACCACAAAAATGCTTGTGGAAGCTCGATAAAATGCACGCACAAAGCTACTGTTCCTAAGTTCGAGCCGTGATGTCATCAAAGTTCGATAATCTTATTTTACACCGTGAAACACCTGAATATGCACAATTCCAATGGAAATACACCACAAAAATGCTTGTGGAAGCTCGATGAAATGCACGCATGAAGCTACTATTCCTAGTTCAAGCCGTGATGTCATCAAAGTTCGACAATCATATTTTACACTGTAAAACACCTGAATATGCACATTTCTAATGGAAACACACCACAAAAATGCTTGTGGAAGCTCGATGAAATGCACGCACAAAGTTACTGTTCCTAAGTTCGAGCCGTGATGTCATCAAAGTGCGACTATCTAATTTTACACTGTAAAACACCAGAATATGCACAATTTTTAAAGAAACACACCACAAGAATGCTTGTGGTAGCTCGATGAAATGCACGCCCAAAGCTACTGTTCCTAATTTCGAGCCGTGATGTCATCAAAGTTCGACAATCTTATTTTACACCGTAAAACACCTGAATATGCACAATTCCAATGGAAATACACCACAAAAATGCTTGTGGAAGCTCGATGAAATGCACGCATGAAGCTACTATGTCTTAGTTCAAGCCGTGATGTCATCAAAGTTCGACAATCTTATTTTACACCATAAAACACCTGAATATGCACAATTCCAATGGAAATACACCACAAAAATGCTTGTGGAAGGTCGATGAAATGCACGCACGAAGCTACTATGTCTTAGTTCGAGCCGTGATGTCATCAAAGTGCGACTATCTAATTTTACACCATAAAACACCTGAATATGCACAATTTTAAAAGAAATACACCACAAAAATGCTTGTGGAAGCTCGATGAAATGCACGCACAAAGCTAGTGTTCCTAAGTTCGAGCCATGATGTCATCAAAGTTCGAAAATCTTATTATACACCGTAAAACACCTGAATATGCACAATTTTAAAAGAAATACACCACAAAAATGCTTGTGGTAGCTCGATGAAAAGCACGCACAAAGCTACTGTTCCAGATTGTCGAACGTGATGTCATCAAGTTCGACAATCTTATTTTACACCGTATAACAACAGAATATGCACAATTTTAAAAGAAATACACCACAAAAATGCTTGTGGAAGCTCGATGAAATGCACGCACAAAGCTACTGTTCCTAAGTTTGAGCCATGATGTCATCAAAGTTCGAAAATCTTATTATACACCGTAAAACACCTGAATATGCACAATTTTAAAAGAAATACACCACAAAAATGCTTGTGGAAGCTCGATGAAATGCATGCACGAAGCTAATATTCCTTTGTTCGAGCCGTGATGTCATCAAAGTGCGACTATCTAATTTTACACCGTAAAACACCTGAATATGCACAATTTTAAAAGAAATACACCACAAAAATGCTTGTGGAAGCTCGATGAAATGCACGCACAAAGCTACTGTTCCTAAGTTCGAGCCGTGATGTCATCAAAGTTCGATAATCTTATTTTACACCGTGAAACACCTGAATATGCACAATTCCAATGGAAATACACCACAAAAATGCTTGTGGAAGCTCGATGAAATGCACGCATGAAGCTACTATTCCTAGTTCAAGCCGTGATGTCATCAAAGTTCGACAATCATATTTTACACTGTAAAACACCTGAATATGCACATTTCTAATGGAAACACACCACAAAAATGCTTGTGGAAGCTCGATGAAATGCACGCACAAAGTTACTGTTCCTAAGTTCGAGCCGTGATGTCATCAAAGTGCGACTATCTAATTTTACACTGTAAAACACCAGAATATGCACAATTTTTAAAGAAACACACCACAAGAATGCTTGTGGTAGCTCGATGAAATGCACGCCCAAAGCTACTGTTCCTAATTTCGAGCCGTGATGTCATCAAAGTTCGACAATCTTATTTTACACCGTAAAACACCTGAATATGCACAATTCCAATGGAAATACACCACAAAAATGCTTGTGGAAGCTCGATGAAATGCACGCATGAAGCTACTATTCCTTAGTTCGAGCCATGATGTCATCAAAGTTCGACAATCATATATTACACCATAAAACACCTGAATATGCACAATTCCAATAGAAATACACCACAAAAATGCTTGTGGAAGGTCGATGAAATGCACGCACGAAGCTACTATGTCTTAGTTCGAGCCGTGATGTCATCAAAGTGCGACTATCTAATTTTACACCATAAAACACCTGAATATGCACAATTTTAAAAGAAATACACCACAAAAATGCTTGTGGAAGCTCGATGAAATGCACCCACAAAGCTACTGTTCCTAAGTTCGAGCCATGATGTCATCAAAGTTCGATAATCTTATTATACACCGTAAAACACCTGAATATGCACAATTCCAATGGAAATACACCACAAAAATGCTTGTGGAAGCTCGATGAAATGCACGCACGAAGCTACTATTCCTTAGATCGAGCAGTGATGTCATCAAAGTGCGACTATCTAATTTACACTGTAAAGCAACAGAATATGCACAATTTTTAAAGAAACACACCACAAAAATGCTTGTGGTAGCTCGATGAAAAGCACGCACAAAGCTACTGTTCCTAATTTCGAGCCGTGATGTCATCAAAGTTCGACAATCTTATTTTACACCGTAAAACACCTGAATATGCACAATTCCAAAGGAAATACTCCACAACAATGCTTGTGGAAGCTCGATGAAATGCACGCATGAAGCTACTATTCCTTAGTTCGAGCCGTGATGTCATCAAAGTTCGACAATCATATTTATCACGGTAAAACACCTGAATATGCACATTTCCAATGAAACACACCACAAAAATGCTTGTGGAAGCTCGATGAAATGCACACACGAAGCTACTATTCCTTATTTCGAGACGTGATGTCATGTAAGTTCGCCAATCTTATTTTACACCGTAAAACATCTGAATATGCACAATTCCAAAGGAAATACACCACAAAAATGCTTGTGGAAGCTCGATGAAATGCACGCACGAAGCTACTATGTCTTAGTTCGAGCCGTGATGTCATCAAAGTGCGACTATCTAATTTTACACCGTAAAACACCTGAATATGCACAATTTTAAAAGAAATACACCACAAAAATGCTTGTGGAAGCTCGATGAAATGCACGCATGAAGCTACTATTCCTAAGTTCGAGCCGTGATGTCATCAAAGTTCGACAATCATATTTTACACCATAAAACACCTGAATATGCACAATTCCAATGGAAATACACCACAAAAATGCTTGTGGAAGCTCGATGAAATGCACGCACGAAGCTACTATTCCTTAGTTCGAGCCGTGATGTCATCAAAGTGCGACAATCTAATTTTACACCGTAAACAACAGAATATGCACAATTCCAATGGAAACACACCACAAAAATGCTTGTGGAAGCTCGATGAAATGCACGCACGATGCAACTATTCCTTAGTTCGAGCAGTGATGTCATCAAAGTTCGACAATCTTATTTTACACCGTAAAACACCTGAATATGCACAATTCCAATGGAAATACTCCACAACAATGCTTGTGGAAGCTCGATGAAATGCACACATGAAGCTACTAATCCTTAGTTCGAGCCGTGATGTCATCAAAGTTCGACAATCATATTTTACACGGTAAAACACCTGAATATGCACAATTCCAATGGAAACACACCACAAAAATGCTTGTGGAAGCTTGATGAAAAGCACGCACAAAGCTACTGTTCCTAATTTCGAGCCGTGATGTCATCAAAGTTCGACAATCTTATTTTACACCGTAAAACACCTGAATATGCACAATTCCAATGGAAATACTCCACAACAATGCTTGTGGAAGCTCGATGAAATGCACGCATGAAGCTACTATTCCTTAGTTCGAGCCGTGATGTCATCAAAGTTCGACAATCATATTTATCACGGTAAAACACCTGAATATGCACATTTCCAATGAAACACACCACAAAAATGCTTGTGGAAGCTCGATGAAATGCACACACGAAGCTACTATTCCTTATTTCGAGACATGATGTCATGTAAGTTCGCCAATCTTATTTTACACCGTAAAACATCTGAATATGCACAATTCCAATGGAAATACACCACAAAAATGCTTGTGGAAGCTCGATGAAATGCACGCACGAAGCTACTATGTCTTAGTTCGAGCCGTGATGTCATCAAAGTGCGACTATCTAATTTTACACCGTAAAACACCTGAATATGCACAATTTTAAAAGAAATACACCACAAAAATGCTTGTGGAAGCTCGATGAAATGCACGCATGAAGCTACTATTCCTAAGTTCGAGCCGTGATGTCATCAAAGTTCGACAATCATATTTTACACCATAAAACACCTGAATATGCACAATTCCAATGGAAATACACCACAAAAATGCTTGTGGAAGCTCGATGAAATGCACGCATGAAGCTACTATTCCTTAGTTCAAGCCGTGATGTCATCAAAGTTCGACAATCATATTTTACACCATAAAACACCTGAATATGCACAATTCCAATGGAAATACACCACAAAAATGCTTGTGGAAGCTCGATGAAATGCACGCACGAAGCTACTATTCCTAAGTTCGAGCCGTGATGTCATCAAAGTGTGACTATCTAATTTTACACCATAAAAAAACACCTGAATATGCACAATTTTAAAAGAAATACACCACAAAAATGCTTGTGGAAGCTCGATGAAATGCACGCACGAAGCAACTATTCCTTAGTTCAAGCCGTGATGTCATCAAAGTGCGACAATCTAATTTTACACCGTAAAACAACAGAATATGCACAATTCAATGGAAACACACCACAAAAATGCTTGTGGAAGCTCGATGAAATGCACGCACGAAGCAACTATTACTTAGTTCGAGCAGTGATGTCATCAAAGTTCGACAATCTTATTTTACACCGTAAAACACCTGAATATGCACAATTCCAATGGAAATACTCCACAACAATGCTTGTGGAAGCTCGATGAAATGCAGGCATGAAGCTACTAATCCGTAGTTCGAGCGTGATGTCATCAAAGTTCGAAAATCTTATTATACACCATAAAACACCTGAATATGCACAATTTTAAAAGAAATACACCACAAAAATGCTTGTGGAAGCTCGATGAAATGCATGCACGAAGCTAATATTCCGTTGTTCGAGCCGTGATGTCATCAAAGTGCGACTATCTAATTTTACACCTTAAAACACCTGAATATGCACAATTTTAAAACAAACACACCACAAAAATGCTTGTGGTAGCTCGATGAAATGCATGCACGAAGCTACTATTCCTTAGTTCGAGCCGTGATGTCATCAAAGTGCGACAATCTAATTTTACACCGTAAAACAACTGAACATGCACAATTCCAATAAAAACACACCACAAAAATGCTTGTGGAAGCTCGATGAAATGCACGCATGAAGCTACTATTTCTAGTTCAAGCCGTGATGTCATCAAAGTTCGACAATCATATTTTACACTGTAAAACACCTGAATATGCACATTTCCAATGGAAACACACCACAAAAATGTTTGTGGAAGCTCGATGAAATGCACGCACGAAGCCACAATTCCTTAGTTCGAGCCGTGATGTCATCAAAGTGCGACTATCTAATTTTACACTGTAAAACACCAGAATATGCACAATTTTTAAAGAAACACACCACAAGAATGCTTGTGGTAGCTCGATGAAATGCACGCACAAAGCTACTGTTCCTAATTTTGAGACGTGATGTCATCAAAGTTCGACAATCTTATTTTACACCGTAAAACACCTGAATATGCACAATTCCAATGGATATACACCACAAAAATGCTTGTGGAAGCTCGATGAAATGCACGCATGAAGCTACTATTCCTTAGTTCGAGCCGTGATGTCATCAAAGTTCGACAATCATATTTTACGCCGTAAAACACCTGAATATGCACAATTCCAATGGAAATACACCACAAAAATGCTTGTGGAAGCTTGATGAAATGCACACACGAAGCTACTATTCCTAAGTTCGAGCCGTGATGTCATCAAAGTGCGACTATCTAATTTATCACCGTAAAACACCTGAATATGCACAATTTTAAAAGAAATACACCACAAAAATGCTTGTGGAAGCTCGATGAAATGCACGCACAAAGCTACTGTTCATAAGTTCGAGCCATGATGTCATCAAAGTTCGATGATCTTATTATACACCGTAAAACACCTGAATATGCACAATTTTAAAAGAAATACACCACAAAAATGCTTGTGGAAGCTCGATGAAATGCATGCACGAAGCTAATATTCCGTTGTTCGAGCCGTGATGTCATCAAAGTGCGACTATCTAATTTTACACCTTAAAACACCTGAATATGCACAATTTTAAAACAAACACACCACAAAAATGCTTGTGGTAGCTCGATGAAATGCATGCACGAAGCTACTATTCCTTAGTTCGAGCCGTGATGTCATCAAAGTGCGACAATCTATTTTTACACCGTAAAACAACTGAACATGCACAATTCCAATAAAAACACACCACAAAAATGCTTGTGGAAGCTCGATGAAATGCACGCATGAAGCTACTATTTCTAGTTCAAGCCGTGATGTCATCAAAGTTCGACAATCATATTTTACACTGTAAAACACCTGAATATGCACATTTCCAATGGAAACACACCACAAAAATGCTTGTGGAAGCTCGATGAAATGCACGCACGAAGCCACAATTCCTTAGTTCGAGCCGTGATGTCATCAAAGTGCGACTATCTAATTTTACACTGTAAAACACCAGAATATGCACAATTTTTAAATAAACACACCACAAGAATGCTTGTGGTAGCTCGATGAAATGCACGCACAAAGCTACTGTTCCTAATTTTGAGACGTGATGTCATCAAAGTTTGACAATCTTATTTTACACCGTAAAACACCTGAATATGCACAATTCCAATGGAAATACACCACAAAAATGCTTGTGGAAGCTTGATGAAATGCACACACGTAGCTACTATTCCTAAGTTCGAGCCGTGATGTCATCAAAGTGCGACTATCTAATTTTACACCGTAAAACACCTGAATATGCACAATTTTAAAAGAAATACACCACAAAAATGCTTGTGGAAGCTCGATGAAATGCACGCACAAAGCTACTGTTCATAAGTTCGAGCCATGATGTCATCAAAGTTCGATGATCTTATTATACACCTTAAAACACCTGAATATGCACAATTCCAATGGAAATACACCACAAAAATGCTTGTGGAAGCTCGATGAAATGCACGCACGAAGCTACTATTCCTAAGTTCGAGCCGTGATGTCATCAAAGTGCGACTATCTAATTTTACACCGTAAAACATCTGAATATGCACAATTTTAAAAGAAACACACCACAAAAATGCTTGTGGTAGCTCGATGAAATGCACGCACGAAGCTACTATTCCTTATTTCGAGCCGTGATGTCATCAAAGTGCGACAATCTAATTTTACACCGTAAAACAACAGAATATGCACAATTCCAATGGAAACACACCACAAAAATGCTTGTGGAAGCTCGATGAAATGCACGCACAAAGCTACTGTTCCTAAGTTCGAGCCGTGATGTCATAAAAGTTCGACAATCTTATTTTACACCGTAAAACACCTGAATATGCACAATTCCAATGGAAATACACCACAAAAATGCTTGTGGAAGCTCGATGAAATGCACGCACGAAGCTACTATGTCTTAGATCGACCTGTGATGTCATCAAAGTGTGACTATCTAATTTTACACCGTAAAACACCTGAATATGCACAATTTTAAAAGAAATACACCACAAAAATGCTTGTGGAAGCTCGATGAAATGCACGCACAAAGCTAGTGTTCCTAAGTTCGAGCCATGATGTCATCAAAGTTCGAAAATCTTATTATACACCGTAAAACACCTGAATATGCACAATTTTAAAAGAAATACACCACAAAAATGCTTGTGGTAGCTCGATGAAAAGCACGCACAAAGCTACTGTTCCAGATTGTCGAACGTGATGTCATCAAGTTCGACAATCTTATTTTACACCGTATAACAACAGAATATGCACAATTTTAAAAGAAAAACACCACAAAAATGCTTGTGGAAGCTCGATGAAATGCACGCACAAAGCTACTGTTCCTAAGTTTGAGCCATGATGTCATCAAAGTTCGAAAATCTTATTATACACCGTAAAACACCTGAATATGCACAATTTTAAAAGAAATACACCACAAAAATGCTTGTGGAAGCTCGATGAAATGCATGCACGAAGCTAATATTCCTTTGTTCGAGCCGTGATGTCATCAAAGTGCGACTATCTAATTTTACACCGTAAAACACCTGAATATGCACAATTTTAAAAGAAATACACCACAAAAATGCTTGTGGAAGCTCGATGAAATGCACGCACAAAGCTACTGTTCCTAAGTTCGAGCCGTGATGTCATCAAAGTTCGATAATCTTATTTTACACCGTGAAACACCTGAATATGCACAATTCCAATGGAAATACACCACAAAAATGCTTGTGGAAGCTCGATGAAATGCACGCATGAAGCTACTATTCCTAGTTCAAGCCGTGATGTCATCAAAGTTCGACAATCATATTTTACACTGTAAAACACCTGAATATGCACATTTCTAATGGAAACACACCACAAAAATGCTTGTGGAAGCTCGATGAAATGCACGCACAAAGTTACTGTTCCTAAGTTCGAGCCGTGATGTCATCAAAGTGCGACTATCTAATTTTACACTGTAAAACACCAGAATATGCACAATTTTTAAAGAAACACACCACAAGAATGCTTGTGGTAGCTCGATGAAATGCACGCCCAAAGCTACTGTTCCTAATTTCGAGCCGTGATGTCATCAAAGTTCGACAATCTTATTTTACACCGTAAAACACCTGAATATGCACAATTCCAATGGAAATACAATACAAAAATGCTTGTGGAAGCTCGATGAAATGCACGCATGAAGCTACTATTCCTTAGTTCGAGCCATGATGTCATCAAAGTTCGACAATCATATATTACACCATAAAACACCTGAATATGCACAATTCCAATGGAAATACACCACAAAAATGCTTGTGGAAGGTCGATGAAATGCACGCACGAAGCTACTATGTCTTAGTTCGAGCCGTGATGTCATCAAAGTGCGACTATCTAATTTTACACCATAAAACACCTGAATATGCACAATTTTAAAAGAAATACACCACAAAAATGCTTGTGGAAGCTCGATGAAATGCACGCACAAAGCTACTGTTCCTAAGTTCGAGCCATGATGTCATCAAAGTTCGATAATCTTATTATACACCGTAAAACACCTGAATATGCACAATTCCAATGGAAATACACCACAAAAATGCTTGTGGAAGCTCGATGAAATGCACGCACGAAGCTACTATTCCTTAGATCGAGCAGTGATGTCATCAAAGTGCGACTATCTAATTTACACTGTAAAGCAACAGAATATGCACAATTTTTAAAGAAACACACCACAAAAATGCTTGTGGTAGCTCGATGAAAAGCACGCACAAAGCTACTGTTCCTAATTTCGAGCCGTGATGTCATCAAAGTTCGACAATCTTATTTTACACCGTAAAACACCTGAATATGCTCAATTCCAAAGGAAATACTCCACAACAATGCTTGTGGAAGCTCGATGAAATGCACGCATGAAGCTACTATTCCTTAGTTCGAGCCGTGATGTCATCAAAGTTCGACAATCATATTTATCACGGTAAAACACCTGAATATGCACATTTCCAATGAAACACACCACAAAAATGCTTGTGGAAGCTCGATGAAATGCACACACGAAGCTACTATTCCTTATTTCGAGACGTGATGTCATGTAAGTTCGCCAATCTTATTTTACACCGTAAAACATCTGAATATGCACAATTCCAAAGGAAATACACCACAAAAATGCTTGTGGAAGCTCGATGAAATGCACGCACGAAGCTACTATGTCTTAGTTCGAGCCGTGATGTCATCAAAGTGCGACTATCTAATTTTACACCGTAAAACACCTGAATATGCACAATTTTAAAAGAAATACACCACAAAAATGCTTGTGGAAGCTCGATGAAATGCACGCATGAAGCTACTATTCCTAAGTTCGAGCCGTGATGTCATCAAAGTTCGACAATCATATTTTACACCATAAAACACCTGAATATGCACAATTCCAATGGAAATACACCACAAAAATGCTTGTGGAAGCTCGATGAAATGCACGCACGAAGCTACTATTCCTTAGTTCGAGCCGTGATGTCATCAAAGTGCGACAATCTAATTTTACACCGTAAACAACAGAATATGCACAATTCCAATGGAAACACACCACAAAAATGCTTGTGGAAGCTCGATGAAATGCACGCACGATGCAACTATTCCTTAGTTCGAGCAGTGATGTCATCAAAGTTCGACAATCTTATTTTACACCGTAAAACACCTGAATATGCACAATTCCAATGGAAATACTCCACAACAATGCTTGTGGAAGCTCGATGAAATGCACACATGAAGCTACTAATCCTTAGTTCGAGCCGTGATGTCATCAAAGTTCGACAATCATATTTTACACGGTAAAACACCTGAATATGCACAATTCCAATGGAAACACACCACAAAAATGCTTGTGGAAGCTCGATGAAATGCACGCACGAAGATACTATGTCTTAGATCGAGCCGTGATGTCATCAAAGTACGACTATCTAATTTTACACCGTAAAACACCTGAATATGTACAATTTTAAAAGAAACACACCACAAAAATGCTTGTGGAAGCTCGATGAAATGCAAGCACAAAGCTACTATTCCTAAGTTCGAGCCGTGATGTCATCAAAGTGCGACTAACTAATTTTACACCTTAAAACACCTGAATATGCACAATTTTAAAACAAACACACCACAAAAATTTTTGTGGTAGCTCGATGAAATGCATGCACGAAGCTACTATTCCTTAGTTCGAGCCGTGATGTCATCAAAGTGCGACAATCTAATTTTACACCGTAAAACAACTGAACATGCACAATTCCAATAAAAACACACCACAAAAATGCTTGTGGAAGCTCGATGAAATGCACGCAAGAAACTACTATTTCTAGTTCAAGCCGTGATGTCATCAAAGTTCGACAATCATATTTTACACCGTAAAACACCTGAATATGTACATTTCCAATGGAAACACACCACAAAAATGCTTGTGGAAGCTCGATGAAATGCACGCACGAAGCCACAATTCCTTAGTTCGAGCCGTGATGTCATCAAAGTGCGACTATCTCATTTTACACTGTAAAACACCAGAATATGCACAATTTTTAAAGAAACACACCACAAGAATGCTTGTGGTAGCTCGATGAAATGCACGCACAAAGCTACTGTTCCTAATTTCGAGACGTGATGTCATCAAAGTTCGACAATCTTATTTTACACCGTAAAACACCTGAATATGCACAATTCCAATGGAAATACACCACAAAAATGCTTGTGGAAGCTCGATGAAATGCACGCATGAAGCTACTATTCCTTAGTTCGAGCCGTGATTTCATCAAAGTTCGACAATCATATTTTACACCATAAAACACCTGAATATGCACAATTCCAATGGAAATACACCACAAAAATGCTTGTGGAAGCTTGATGAAATGCACACACGAAGCTACTATTCCTAAGTTTGAGCCGTGATGTCATCAAAGTGCGACTATCTAATTTTACACCGTAAAACACCTGAATATGCACAATTTTAAAAGAAACACACCACAAAAATGCTTGTGGTAGCTCGATGAAATGCACGCACGAAGCTACTATTCCTTAGTTCGAGCCGTGATGTCATCAAAGTGCGACAATCTAATTTTACACCGTAAACAACAGAATATGCACAATTCCAATGGAAACACACCACAAAAATGCTTGTGGAAGCTCGATGAAATGCACGCACGAAGCAACTATTCCTTAGTTCGAGCAGTGATGTCATCAAAGTTCGACAATCTTATTTTACACCGTAAAACACCTGAATATGCACAATTCCAATGGAAATACTCCACAACAATGCTTGTGGAAGCTCGATGAAATGCACACATGAAGCTACTAATCCTTAGTTCGAGCCGTGATGTCATCAAAGTTCGACAATCATATTTTACACGGTAAAACACCTGAATATGCACAATTCCAATGGAAACACACCACAAAAATGCTTGTGGAAGCTCGATGAAATGCACGCACGAAGATACTATGTCTTAGATCGAGCCGTGATGTCATCAAAGTGCGACTAACTAATTTTACACCTTAAAACACCTGAATATGCACAATTTTAAAACAAACACACCACAAAAATTCTTGTGGTAGCTCGATGAAATGCATGCACGAAGCTACTATTCCTTAGTTCGAGCCGTGATGTCATCAAAGTGCGACAGTCTAATTTTACACCGTAAAACACCTGAATATGCACAATTCCAATGGAAACACACCACAAAAAGGCTTGTGGAAGCTCGATGAAATGCACGCACAAAGCTACTGTTCCTAAGTTCGAGCCGTGATGTCATCAAAGTTCGACAATCTTATTTTACACCTTAAAACATCTGAATATGCACAATTCCAATGGAAATACACCACAAAAATGCTTGTGGAAGCTCGATGAAATGCACGCACGAAGCTACTATGTCTTAGATCGACCTGTGATGTCATCAAAGTGCGGCTATCTAATTTTACACCGTAAAACACCTGAATATGCACAATTTTAAAAGAAATACACCACAAAAATGCTTGTGGAAGCTCGATGAAATGCACGCACAAAGCTTCTGTTCCTAAGTTCGAGCCATGATGTCATCAAAGTTCGAAAATCTTATTATACACCGTTAAACACCGGAATATGCACAATTTTAAAAGAAATACACCACAAAAATGCTTGTGGTAGCTCGATGAAAAGCACGCACAAAGCTACTGTTCCTAATTTCGAGACGTGATGTCATCAAAGTTCGACAATCTTATTTTACACCGTAAAACACCTGAATATGCACAATTCCAATGGAAATACACCACAAAAATGCTTGTGGAAGCTCGATGAAATGCACGCACAAAGCTTCTGTTCCTAAGTTCGAGCCATGATGTCATCAAAGTTCGAAAATCTTATTATACACCGTTAAACACCTGAATATGCACAATTTTAAAAGAAATACACCACAAAAATGCTTGTGGTAGCTCGATGAAAAGCACGCACAAAGCTACTGTTCCTAATTTCGAGACGTGATGTCATCAAAGTTCGACAATCTTATTTTACACCGTAAAACACCTGAATATGCACAATTCCAATGGAAATACACCACAAAAATGCTTGTGGAAGCTCGATGAAATGCACGCATGAAGCTACTATTCCTTAGTTCGAGACGTGATGTCATCAAAGTTCGACAATCATATTTTACACCATAAAACACCTGAATATGCACAATTCCAATGGAAATACACCACAAAAATGCTTGTGGAAGCTTGATGAAATGCACACACGAAGCTACTATTCCTAAGTTTGAGCCGTGATGTCATCAAAGTGCGACTATCTAATTTTACACCGTAAAACACCTGAATATGCACAATTTTAAAAGAAATACACCACAAAAATGCTTGTGGAAGCTCGATGAAATGCACGCACAAAGCAACTGTTCCTAAGTTCGAGCCATGATGTCATCAAAGTTCGATGATCCTATTATACACCTTAAAACACCTGAATATGCACAATTCCAATGGAAATACACCACAAAAATGCTTGTGGAAGCTCGATGAAATGCACGCACGAAGCTACTATTCCTAAGTTCGAGCCGTGATGTCATCAAAGTGCGACAATCTTATTTTACACCGTAAAACACCTGAATATGCATAATTCCAATGGAAATACACCACAAAAATGCTTGTGGAAGCTCGATGAAATGCACGCATGAAGCTACTATTCCTTAGTTCGAGCCGTGATGTCATCAAAGTTCGACAATCATATTTTACACCATAAAACACCTGAATATGCACAATTCCAATGGAAATACACCATAAAAATGCTTGTGGAAGCTTGATGAAATGCACACACGAAGCTACTATTCCTAAGTTCGAGCCGTGATGTCATCAAAGTGCGACTATCTAATTTTACACCGTAAAACACCTGAATATGCACAATTTTAAAAGAAATACACCACAAAAATGCTTGTGGAAGCTCGATGAAATGCACGCACAAAGCTACTGTTCATAAGTTCGAGCCATGATGTCATCAAAGTTCGATGATCTTATTATACACCTTAAAACACCTGAATATGCACAATTCCAATGGAAATACACCACAATAATGCATGTGGAAGCTCGATGAAATGCACGCACGAAGCTACTATTCCTAAGTTCGAGCCGTGATGTCATCAAAGTGCGACTATCTAATTTTACACCGTAAAACACCTGAATATGCACAATTTTAAAAGAAACATATCACAAAAATGCTTGTGGTAGCTCGATGAAATGCATGCACGAAGCTACTATTCCTTAGTTCGAGCCGTGATGTCATCAAAGTGCGACAATCTAATTTTACACCGTAAAACAACAGAATATGCACAATTCCAATGGAAACACACCACAAAAATGATTGTGGAAGCTCGATGAAATGCACGCACGAAGCTACTATTCCTTAGTTCGAGCCGTGATGTCATCAAAGTGCGACAGTCTAATTTTACACCGTAAAACACCTGAATATGCACAATTCCAATGGAAACACACCACAAAAATGCTTGTGGAAGCTCGATGAAATGCACGCACGAAGCTACTATTCCTTAGTTCGAGCCGTGATGTAATCAAAGTGCGACAATCTAATTTTACACCGTAAACAACAGAATATGCACAATTCCAATGGAAACACACCACAAAAATGCTTGTGGAAGCTCGATGAAATGCACGCACGATGCAACTATTCCTTAGTTCGAGCAGTGATGTCATCAAAGTTCGACAATCTTATTTTACACCGTAAAACACCTGAATATGCACAATTCCAATGGAAATACTCCACAACAATGCTTGTGGAAGCTCGATGAAATGCACACATGAAGCTACTAATCCTTAGTTCGAGCCGTGATGTCATCAAAGTTCGACAATCATATTTTACACGGTAAAACACCTGAATATGCACAATTCCAATGGAAACACACCACAAAAATGCTTGTGGAAGCTCGATGAAATGCACGCACGAAGATACTATGTCTTAGATCGAGCCGTGATGTCATCAAAGTACGACTATCTAATTTTACACCGTAAAACACCTGAATATGTACAATTTTAAAAGAAACACACCACAAAAATGCTTGTGGAAGCTCGATGAAATGCAAGCACAAAGCTACTATTCCTAAGTTCGAGCCGTGATGTCATCAAAGTGCGACTAACTAATTTTACACCTTAAAACACCTGAATATGCACAATTTTAAAACAAACACACCACAAAAATTTTTGTGGTAGCTCGATGAAATGCATGCACGAAGCTACTATTCCTTAGTTCGAGCCGTGATGTCATCAAAGTGCGACAATCTAATTTTACACCGTAAAACAACTGAACATGCACAATTCCAATAAAAACACACCACAAAAATGCTTGTGGAAGCTCGATGAAATGCACGCAAGAAACTACTATTTCTAGTTCAAGCCGTGATGTCATCAAAGTTCGACAATCATATTTTACACCGTAAAACACCTGAATATGTACATTTCCAATGGAAACACACCACAAAAATGCTTGTGGAAGCTCGATGAAATGCACGCACGAAGCCACAATTCCTTAGTTCGAGCCGTGATGTCATCAAAGTGCGACTATCTCATTTTACACTGTAAAACACCAGAATATGCACAATTTTTAAAGAAACACACCACAAGAATGCTTGTGGTAGCTCGATGAAATGCACGCACAAAGCTACTGTTCCTAATTTCGAGACGTGATGTCATCAAAGTTCGACAATCTTATTTTACACCGTAAAACACCTGAATATGCACAATTCCAATGGAAATACACCACAAAAATGCTTGTGGAAGCTCGATGAAATGCACGCATGAAGCTACTATTCCTTAGTTCGAGCCGTGATTTCATCAAAGTTCGACAATCATATTTTACACCATAAAACACCTGAATATGCACAATTCCAATGGAAATACACCACAAAAATGCTTGTGGAAGCTTGATGAAATGCACACACGAAGCTACTATTCCTAAGTTTGAGCCGTGATGTCATCAAAGTGCGACTATCTAATTTTACACCGTAAAACACCTGAATATGCACAATTTTAAAAGAAACACACCACAAAAATGCTTGTGGTAGCTCGATGAAATGCACGCACGAAGCTACTATTCCTTAGTTCGAGCCGTGATGTCATCAAAGTGCGACAATCTAATTTTACACCGTAAACAACAGAATATGCACAATTCCAATGGAAACACACCACAAAAATGCTTGTGGAAGCTCGATGAAATGCACGCACGAAGCAACTATTCCTTAGTTCGAGCAGTGATGTCATCAAAGTTCGACAATCTTATTTTACACCGTAAAACACCTGAATATGCACAATTCCAATGGAAATACTCCACAACAATGCTTGTGGAAGCTCGATGAAATGCACACATGAAGCTACTAATCCTTAGTTCGAGCCGTGATGTCATCAAAGTTCGACAATCATATTTTACACGGTAAAACACCTGAATATGCACAATTCCAATGGAAACACACCACAAAAATGCTTGTGGAAGCTCGATGAAATGCACGCACGAAGATACTATGTCTTAGATCGAGCCGTGATGTCATCAAAGTGCGACTAACTAATTTTACACCTTAAAACACCTGAATATGCACAATTTTAAAACAAACACACCACAAAAATTCTTGTGGTAGCTCGATGAAATGCATGCACGAAGCTACGATTCCTTAGTTCGAGCCGTGATGTCATCAAAGTGCGACAGTCTAATTTTACACCGTAAAACACCTGAATATGCACAATTCCAATGGAAACACACCACAAAAATGCTTGTGGAAGCTCGATGAAATGCACGCACAAAGCTACTGTTCCTAAGTTCGAGCCGTGATGTCATCAAAGTTCGACAATCTTATTTTACACCTTAAAACATCTGAATATGCACAATTCCAATGGAAATACACCACAAAAATGCTTGTGGAAGCTCGATGAAATGCACGCACGAAGCTACTATGTCTTAGATCGACCTGTGATGTCATCAAAGTGCGGCTATCTAATTTTACACCGTAAAACACCTGAATATGCACAATTTTAAAAGAAATACACCACAAAAATGCTTGTGGAAGCTCGATGAAATGCACGCACAAAGCTTCTGTTCCTAAGTTCGAGCCATGATGTCATCAAAGTTCGAAAATCTTATTATACACCGTTAAACACCTGAATATGCACAATTTTAAAAGAAATACACCACAAAAATGCTTGTGGTAGCTCGATGAAAAGCACGCACAAAGCTACTGTTCCTAATTTCGAGACGTGATGTCATCAAAGTTCGACAATCTTATTTTACACCGTAAAACACCTGAATATGCACAATTCCAATGGAAATACACCACAAAAATGCTTGTGGAAGCTCGATGAAATGCACGCACAAAGCTTCTGTTCCTAAGTTCGAGCCATGATGTCATCAAAGTTCGAAAATCTTATTATACACCGTTAAACACCTGAATATGCACAATTTTAAAAGAAATACACCACAAAAATGCTTGTGGTAGCTCGATGAAAAGCACGCACAAAGCTACTGTTCCTAATTTCGAGACGTGATGTCATCAAAGTTCGACAATCTTATTTTACACCGTAAAACACCTGAATATGCACAATTCCAATGGAAATACACCACAAAAATGCTTGTGGAAGCTCGATGAAATGCACGCATGAAGCTACTATTCCTTAGTTCGAGACGTGATGTCATCAAAGTTCGACAATCATATTTTACACCATAAAACACCTGAATATGCACAATTCCAATGGAAATACACCACAAAAATGCTTGTGGAAGCTTGATGAAATGCACACACGAAGCTACTATTCCTAAGTTTGAGCCGTGATGTCATCAAAGTGCGACTATCTAATTTTACACCGTAAAACACCTGAATATGCACAATTTTAAAAGAAATACACCACAAAAATGCTTGTGGAAGCTCGATGAAATGCACGCACAAAGCAACTGTTCCTAAGTTCGAGCCATGATGTCATCAAAGTTCGATGATCCTATTATACACCTTAAAACACCTGAATATGCACAATTCCAATGGAAATACACCACAAAAATGCTTGTGGAAGCTCGATGAAATGCACGCACGAAGCTACTATTCCTAAGTTCGAGCCGTGATGTCATCAAAGTGCGACAATCTTATTTTACACCGTAAAACACCTGAATATGCATAATTCCAATGGAAATACACCACAAAAATGCTTGTGGAAGCTCGATGAAATGCACGCATGAAGCTACTATTCCTTAGTTCGAGCCGTGATGTCATCAAAGTTCGACAATCATATTTTACACCATAAAACACCTGAATATGCACAATTCCAATGGAAATACACCATAAAAATGCTTGTGGAAGCTTGATGAAATGCACACACGAAGCTACTATTCCTAAGTTCGAGCCGTGATGTCATCAAAGTGCGACTATCTAATTTTACACCGTAAAACACCTGAATATGCACAATTTTAAAAGAAATACACCACAAAAATGCTTGTGGAAGCTCGATGAAATGCACGCACAAAGCTACTGTTCATAAGTTCGAGCCATGATGTCATCAAAGTTCGATGATCTTATTATACACCTTAAAACACCTGAATATGCACAATTCCAATGGAAATACACCACAATAATGCATGTGGAAGCTCGATGAAATGCACGCACGAAGCTACTATTCCTAAGTTCGAGCCGTGATGTCATCAAAGTGCGACTATCTAATTTTACACCGTAAAACACCTGAATATGCACAATTTTAAAAGAAACATATCACAAAAATGCTTGTGGTAGCTCGATGAAATGCATGCACGAAGCTACTATTCCTTAGTTCGAGCCGTGATGTCATCAAAGTGCGACAATCTAATTTTACACCGTAAAACAACAGAATATGCACAATTCCAATGGAAACACACCACAAAAATGATTGTGGAAGCTCGATGAAATGCACGCACGAAGCTACTATTCCTTAGTTCGAGCCGTGATGTCATCAAAGTGCGACAGTCTAATTTTACACCGTAAAACACCTGAATATGCACAATTCCAATGGAAACACACCACAAAAATGCTTGTGGAAGCTCGATGAAATGCACGCACAAAGCTAATGTTCCTAAGTTCGAGCCGTGATGTCATCAAAGTTCGACAATCTTATTTTACACCTTAAAACACCTGAATATGCACAATTCCAATGGAAATACACCACAAAAATGCTTGTGGAAGCTCGATGAAATGCACGCACGAAGCTACTATGTCTTAGATCGACCTGTGATGTCATCAAAGTGCGACTATCTAATTTTACACCGTAAAACACCTGAATATGCACAATTTTAAAAGAAATACACCACAAAAATGCTTGTGGAAGCTCGATGAAATGCACGCACGAAGCTACTATTCCTTAGTTCGAGCCGTGATGTCATCAAAGTGCGACTATCTAATTTTACACATTGTAAAACACCTGAATATGCACAATTTTTAAAAGAAATACACCACAAAAATGCTTGTGGAAGCTCGATGAAATGCACGCACGAAGCTACTATTCCTTAGTTCGAGCCGTGATGTCATCAAAGTTCGATAATCTTATTTTACACCGTGAAACACCTGAATATGCACAATTCCAATGGAAATACACCACAAAAATGCTTGTGGAAGCTCAATGAAATGCACGCATGAAGCTACTATTCCTAGTTCAAGACGTGATGTCATCAAAGTTCGACAATCATTTTTTACACCGTAAAACACCTGAATATGCACATTTCTAATGGAAACACACCACAAAAATGCTTGTGGAAGCTCGATGAAATGCACGCACGAAGCAACTATTCCTTAGTTCAAGCCGTGATGTCATCAAAGTGCGACTATCTAATTTTACACCGTAAAACACCTGAATATGCACAATTTTTAAAGAAACACACCACAAAAATGCTTGTGGTAGCTCGATGAAATGCACGCACAAAGCTACTGTTCCTAATTTCGAGCCGTGATGTCATCAAAGTTCGACAATCTTATTTTACACCGTAAGACACCTGAATATGCACAATTCCAATGGAAATACACCACAAATATGCTTGTGGAAGCTCGATGAAATGCACGCACGAAGCTTCTATGTCTTAGATCGACCCGTGATGTCATCAAAGTGCGACTATCTAATTTTACACCGTAAAACACCTGAATATGCACAATTTTAAAAGAAATACACCACAAAAATGCTTGTGGAAGCTCGATGAAATGCACGCACAAAGCTACTGTTCCTAAGTTCGAGCCGTGATGTCATCAAAGTTCGATAATCTTATTTTACACCGTGAAACACCTGAATATGCACAATTCCAATGGAAATACACCATAAAAATGCTTGTGGAAGCTCGATGAAATGCACGCATGAAGCTACTATTCCTAGTTCAAGCCGTGATGTCATCAAAGTTCGACAATCATATTTTACACTGTAAAACACCTGAATATGCACATTTCTAATGGAAACACACCACAAAAATGCTTGTGGAAGCTCGATGAAATGCACGCACAAAGTTACTGTTCCTAAGTTCGAGCCGTGATGTCATCAAAGTGCGACTATCTAATTTTACACTGTAAAACACCAGAATATGCACAATTTTTAAAGAAACACACCACAAGAATGCTTGTGGTAGCTCGATGAAATGCACGCCCAAAGCTACTGTTCCTAATTTCGAGCCGTGATGTCATCAAAGTTCGACAATCTTATTTTACACCGTAAAACACCTGAATATGCACAATTCCAATGGAAATACACCACAAAAATGCTTGTGGAAGCTCGATGAAATGCACGCATGAAGCTACTATTCCTTAGTTCGAGCCATGATGTCATCAAAGTTCGACAATCATATATTACACCATAAAACACCTGAATATGCACAATTCCAATGGAAATACACCACAAAAATGCTTGTGGAAGGTCGATGAAATGCACGCACGAAGCTACTATGTCTTAGTTCGAGCCATGATGTCATCAAAGTGCGACTATCTAATTTTACACCATAAAACACCTGAATATGCACAATTTTAAAAGAAATACACCACAAAAATGCTTGTGGAAGCTCGATGAAATGCACGCACAAAGCTACTGTTCCTAAGTTCGAGCCATGATGTCATCAAAGTTCGATAATCTTATTATACACCGTAAAACACCTGAATATGCACAATTCCAATGGAAATACACCACAAAAATGCTTGTGGAAGCTCGATGAAATGCACGCACGAAGCTACTATTCCTTAGATCGAGCAGTGATGTCATCAAAGTGCGACTATCTAATTTACACTGTAAAGCAACAGAATATGCACAATTTTTAAAAAAACACACCACAAAAATGCTTGTGGTAGCTCGATGAAAAGCACGCACAAAGCTACTGTTCCTAATTTCGAGCCGTGATGTCATCAAAGTTCGACAATCTTATTTTACACCGTAAAACACCTGAATATGCACAATTCCAAAGGAAATACTCCACAACAATGCTTGTGGAAGCTCGATGAAATGCACGCATGAAGCTACTATTCCTTAGTTCGAGCCGTGATGTCATCAAAGTTCGACAATCATATTTATCACGGTAAAACACCTGAATATGCACATTTCCAATGAAACACACAACAAAAATGCTTATGGAAGCTCAATGAAATGCACGCACAAAGCTACTGTTCCTAAGTTCGAGCCGTGATGTCATCAAAGTTCGACAATCTTATTTTACACCGTAAAACACCTGAATATGCACAATTCCAATGGAAATACACCACAAAAATGCTTGTGTAAGCTCAATGAAATGCACGCATGAAGCTACTATTCCTTAGATCAAGCCGTGATGTCATCAAAGTTCGACAATCATATTTATCACGTTAAAAAACTCGAATATGCACATTTTCAATGAAACACACCACAAAAATGCTTGTGGAAGCTCGATGAAATTCACACATGAAGCTACTATTCCTTATTTCGAGACGTGATGTCATGTAAGTTCGACAATCTTATTTTACACAGTAAAACACCTGAATATGCACAATTCCAATGGAAATACACCACAAAAATGCTTGTGGAAGCTCGATGAAATGCACGCACGAAGCTACTATGTCTTAGTTCGAGCCGTGATGTCATCAAAGTGCGACTATCTAATTTTACACCGTAAAACACCTGAATATGCACAATTTTAAAAGAAATACACCACAAAAATGCTTGTGGAAGCTCGATGAAATGCATGCATGAAGCTACTATTCCTAAGTTCGAGCCGTGATGTCATCAAAGTGCGACTAACTAATTTTACACCTTAAAACACCTGAATATGCACAATTTTAAAAGAAACACACCACAAAAATGCTTGTGGTAGCTTGATGAAATGCATGCACGAAGCTACTATTCCTTAGTTCGAGCCGTGATGTCATCAAAGTGCGACAATCTAATTTTACACCATAAAACACCTGAATATGCACAATTCCAATGGAAATACACCACAAAAATGCTTGTGGTAGCTCGATAAAAATGCACGCACGAAGCTACTATTCCTTAGTTCGAGCCGTGATGTCATCAAAGTTCGACAATCTTATTTTACACCGTAAAACACCTGAATATGCACAATTCCAATGGAAATACACCACAAAAATGCTTGTGGAAGCTCGATGAAATGCACGCACGAAGCAACTATTCCTTAGTTCGAGCAGTGATGTCATCAAAGTTCGACAATCTTATTTTACACCGTAAAACACCTGAATATGCACAATTCCAATGGAAATACTCCACAACAATGCTTGTGGAAGCTCGATGAAATGCACACATGAAGCTACTAATCCTTAGTTCGAGCCGTGATGTCATCAAAGTTCGACAATCATATTTTACACGGTAAAACACCTGAATATGCACAATTCCAATGGAAACACACCACAAAAATGCTTGTGGAAGCTCGATGAAATGCACGCACGAAGATACTATGTCTTAGATCGAGCCGTGATGTCATCAAAGTGCGACTAACTAATTTTACACCTTAAAACACCTGAATATGCACAATTTTAAAACAAACACACCACAAAAATTCTTGTGGTAGCTCGATGAAATGCATGCACGAAGCTACTATTCCTTAGTTCGAGCCGTGATGTCATCAAAGTGCGACAGTCTAATTTTACACCGTAAAACACCTGAATATGCACAATTCCAATGGAAACACACCACAAAAATGCTTGTGGAAGCTCGATGAAATGCACGCACAAAGCTACTGTTCCTAAGTTCGAGCCGTGATGTCATCAAAGTTCGACAATCTTATTTTACACCTTAAAACATCTGAATATGCACAATTCCAATGGAAATACACCACAAAAATGCTTGTGGAAGCTCGATGAAATGCACGCACGAAGCTACTATGTCTTAGATCGACCTGTGATGTCATCAAAGTGCGGCTATCTAATTTTACACCGTAAAACACCTGAATATGCACAATTTTAAAAGAAATACACCACAAAAATGCTTGTGGAAGCTCGATGAAATGCACGCACAAAGCTTCTGTTCCTAAGTTCGAGCCATGATGTCATCAAAGTTCGAAAATCTTATTATACACCGTTAAACACCTGAATATGCACAATTTTAAAAGAAATACACCACAAAAATGCTTGTGGTAGCTCGATGAAAAGCACGCACATAGCTACTGTTCCTAATTTCGAGACGTGATGTCATCAAAGTTCGACAATCTTATTTTACACCGTAAAACACCTGAATATGCACAATTCCAATGGAAATACACCACAAAAATGCTTGTGGAAGCTCGATGAAATGCACGCACAAAGCTTCTGTTCCTAAGTTCGAGCCATGATGTCATCAAAGTTCGAAAATCTTATTATACACCGTTAAACACCTGAATATGCACAATTTTAAAAGAAATACACCACAAAAATGCTTGTGGTAGCTCGATGAAAAGCACGCACAAAGCTACTGTTCCTAATTTCGAGACGTGATGTCATCAAAGTTCGACAATCTTATTTTACACCGTAAAACACCTGAATATGCACAATTCCAATGGAAATACACCACAAAAATGCTTGTGGAAGCTCGATGAAATGCACGCATGAAGCTACTATTCCTTAGTTCGAGACGTGATGTCATCAAAGTTCGACAATCATATTTTACACCATAAAACACCTGAATATGCACAATTCCAATGGAAATACACCACAAAAATGCTTGTGGAAGCTTGATGAAATGCACACACGAAGCTACTATTCCTAAGTTTGAGCCGTGATGTCATCAAAGTGCGACTATCTAATTTTACACCGTAAAACACCTGAATATGCACAATTTTAAAAGAAATACACCACAAAAATGCTTGTGGAAGCTCGATGAAATGCACGCACAAAGCAACTGTTCCTAAGTTCGAGCCATGATGTCATCAAAGTTCGATGATCTTATTATACACCTTAAAACACCTGAATATGCACAATTCCAATGGAAATACACCACAAAAATGCTTGTGGAAGCTCGATGAAATGCACGCACGAAGCTACTATTCCTAAGTTCGAGCCGTGATGTCATCAAAGTGCGACAATCTTATTTTACACCGTAAAACACCTGAATATGCATAATTCCAATGGAAATACACCACAAATATGCTTGTGGAAGCTCGATGAAATGCACGCATGAAGCTACTATTCCTTAGTTCGAGCCGTGATGTCATCAAAGTTCGACAATCATATTTTACACCATAAAACACCTGAATATGCACAATTCCAATGGAAATACACCATAAAAATGCTTGTGGAAGCTTGATGAAATGCACACACGAAGCTTCTATTCCTAAGTTCGAGCCGTGATGTCATCAAAGTGCGACTATCTAATTTTACACCGTAAAACACCTGAATATGCACAATTTTAAAAGAAATACACCACAAAAATGCTTGTGGAAGCTCGATGAAATGCACGCACAAAGCTACTGTTCATAAGTTCGAGCCATGATGTCATCAAAGTTCGATGATCTTATTATACACCTTAAAACACCTGAATATGCACAATTCCAATGGAAATACACCACAATAATGCATGTGGAAGCTCGATGAAATGCACGCACGAAGCTACTATTCCTAAGTTCGAGCCGTGATGTCATCAAAGTGCGACTATCTAATTTTACACCGTAAAACACCTGAATATGCACAATTTTAAAAGAAACATATCACAAAAATGCTTGTGGTAGCTCGATGAAATGCACGCACGAAGCTACTATTCCTTAGTTCGAGCCGTGATGTCATCAAAGTGCGACAATCTAATTTTACACCGTAAAACAACAGAATATGCACAATTCCAATGGAAACACACCACAAAAATGATTGTGGAAGCTCGATGAAATGCACGCACGAAGCTACTATTCCTTAGTTCGAGCCGTGATGTCATCAAAGTGCGACAGTCTAATTTTACACCGTAAAACACCTGAATATGCACAATTCCAATGGAAACACACCACAAAAATGCTTGTGGAAGCTCGATGAAATGCACGCACAAAGCTACTGTTCCTAAGTTCGAGCCGTGATGTCATCAAAGTTCGACAATCTTATTTTACACCTTAAAACACCTGAATATGCACAATTCCAATGGAAATACACCACAAAAATGCTTGTGGAAGCTCGATGAAATGCACGCACGAAGCTACTATGTCTTAGATCGACCTGTGATGTCATCAAAGTGCGACTATCTAATTTTACACCGTAAAACACCTGAATATGCACAATTTTAAAAGAAATACACCACAAAAATGCTTGTGGAAGCTCGATGAAATGCACGCACGAAGCTACTATTCCTTAGTTCGAGCCGTGATGTCATCAAAGTGCGACTATCTAATTTTACACATTGTAAAACACCTGAATATGCACAATTTTTAAAAGAAATACACCACAAAAATGCTTGTGGAAGCTCGATGAAATGCACGCACAAAGCTACTGTTCCTAAGTTCGAGCCGTGATGTCATCAAAGTTCGATAATCTTATTTTACACCGTGAAACACCTGAATATGCACAATTCCAATGGAAATACACCACAAAAATGCTTGTGGAAGCTCGATGAAATGCACGCATGAAGCTACTATTCCTAGTTCAAGACGTAATGTCATCAAAGTTCGACAATCATTTTTTACACCTTAAAACACCTGAATATGCACATTTCTAATGGAAACACACCACAAAAATGCTTGTGGAAGCTCGATGAAATGCACGCACGAAGCAACTATTCCTTAGTTCAAGCCGTGATGTCATCAAAGTGCGACTATCTAATTTTACACCGTAAAACACCTGAATATGCACAATTTTTAAAGAAACACACCACAAAAATGCTTGTGGTAGCTCGATGAAATGCACGCACAAAGCTACTGTTCCTAATTTCGAGCCGTGATGTCATCAAAGTTCGACAATCTTATTTTACACCGTAAGACACCTGAATATGCACAACTCCAATGGAAATACACCACAAATATGCTTGTGGAAGCTCGATGAAATGCACGCACGAAGCTTCTATGTCTTAGATCGACCCGTGATGTCATCAAAGTGCGACTATCTAATTTTACACCGTAAAACACCTGAATATGCACAATTTTAAAAGAAATACACCACAAAAATGCTTGTGGAAGCTCGATGAAATGCACGCACAAAGCTACTGTTCCTAAGTTCGAGCCGTGATGTCATCAAAGTTCGACAATCTTATTTTACACCGTGAAACACCTGAATATGCACAATTCCAATGGAAATACACCACAAAAATGCTTGTGGAAGGTCGATGAAATGCACGCATGAAGCTACTATTCCTAGTTCAAGCCGTGATGTCATCAAAGATCGACAATCATATTTTACACCATAAAACACCTGAATATGCACATTTCCAATGGAAACACACCACAAAAATGCTTGTGGAAGCTCGATGAAATGCACGCACGAAGCCACAATTCCTTAGTTCGAGCCGTGATGTCATCAAAGTTCGACAATCTTATTTTACACCGTAAAACACCTGAATATGCACAATTTTAAAAGAAATACATCACAAAAATACTTGTGGAAGCTCGATGAAATGCAAGCACAAAGCTACTGTCCCTAAGTTTGAGCCGTGATGTCATCAAAGTTCGACAATCTTATTTTACACCGTAAAACACCTGAATATGCACAATTCCAATGGAAATACACCACAAAAATGCTTGTGGAAGCTCGATGAAATGCACGCATGAAGCTACTATTCCTTAGTTCGAGCCGTGATGTCATCAAAGTTCGACAATCATATTTTACACCATAAAACACCTGAATATGCACAATTCCAATGGAAATACACCACAAAAATGCTTGTGGAAGCTTGATGAAATGCACACACGAAGCTACTATTCCTAAGTTCGAGCCGTGATGTCATCAAAGTGCGACTATCTAATTTTACACCGTAAAACACCTGAATATGCACAATTTTAAAAGAAATACACCACAAAAAAGCTTGTGGAAGCTCGATGAAATGCACGCACAAAGCTACTGTTCATAAGTTCGAGCCATGATGTCATCAAAGTTCGATGATCTTATTATACACCTTAAAACACCTGAATATGCACAATTCCAATGGAAATACACCACAAAAATGCTTGTGGAAGCTCGATGAAATGCACGCATGAAGCTACTATTCCTTAGTTCAAGCCGTGATGTCATCAAAGTTCGACAATCATATTTATCACGGTAAAATACCTGAATATGCACATTTTCAATGAAACACACCACAAAAATGCTTGTGGAAGCTCGATGAAATGCACACATGAAGCTACTATTCCTTATTTCGAGACGTGATGCCATGTAAGTTCCACAATCTTATTTTACACAGTAAAACACCTGAATATGCACAATTCCAATGGAAATACACCACAAAAATGCTTGTGGAAGCTCGATGAAATGCACGCACGAAGCTACTATGTCTTAGTTCGAGCCGTGATGTCATCAAAGTGCGACTATCTAATTTTACACCGTAAAACACCTGAATATGCACAATTTTAAAAGAAATACACAACAAAAATGCTTGTGGAAGCTCAATGAAATGCACGCATGAAGCTACTATTCCTAAGTTCGAGCCGTGATGTCATCAAAGTGCGACTAACTAATTTTACACCTTAAAACACCTGAATATGCACAATTTTAAAAGAAACACACCACAAAAATGCTTGTGGTAGCTTGATGAAATGCATGCACGAAGCTACTATTAATTAGTTCGAGCCGTGATGTCATCAAAGTGCGACAATCTAATTTTACACCATAAAACACCTGAATATGCACAATTCCAATGGAAATACACCACAAAAATGCTTGTGGTAGCTCGATGAAATGCACGCACGAAGCTACTATTCCTTAGTTCGAGCCGTGATGTCATCAAAGTGCGACAATCTAATTTTACACCTTAAAACACCTGAATATGCACAATTTTAAAAGAAACACACCACAAAAATGCTTGTGGTAGCTCGATGAAATGCACGCACGAAGCTACTATTCCTTAGTTCGAGCCGTGATGTCATCAAAGTTCGACAATCTAATTTTACACCGTAAAACAACAGAATATGCACAATTCCAATGGAAATACTCCACAACAATGCTTGTGGAAGCTCGATGAAATGCACGCATGAAGCTACTAATCCTTAGTTCGAGCGTGATGTCATCAAAGTTCGAAAATCTTATTATACACCGTAAAACACCTGAATATGCACAATTTTAAAAGAAATACACCACAAAAATGCTTGTGGAAGCTCGATGAAATGCATGCACGAAGCTAATATTCCGTTGTTCGAGCCGTGATGTCATCAAAGTGCGACTATCTAATTTTACACCTTAAAACACCTGAATATGCACAATTTTAAAAGAAATACACCACAAAAATGCTTGTGGAAGCTCGATGAAATGCACGCACAAAGCTACTGTTCATAAGTTCGAGCCATGATGTCATCAAAGTTCGATGATCTTATTATACACCTTAAAACACCTGAATATGCACAATTCCAATGGAAATACACCACAAAAATGCTTGTGGAAGCTCGATGAAATGCACGCACGAAGCTACTATTCCTAAGTTCGAGCCGTGATGTCATCAAAGTGCGACTATCTAATTTTACACCGTAAAACATCTGAATATGCACAATTTTAAAAGAAACACACCACAAAAATGCTTGTGGTAGCTCGATGAAATGCACGCACGAAGCTACTATTCCTTAGTTCGAGCCGTGATGTCATCAAAGTTCGACAATCTTATTTTACACCGTAAAACACCTGAATATGCACAATTCCAATGGAAATACTCCACAACAATGCTTGTGGAAGCTCGATGAAATGCACGCATGAAGCTACTAATCCTTAGTTCGAGCGTGATGTCATCAAAGTTCGAAAATCTTATTATACACCGTAAAACACCTGAATATGCACAATTTTAAGAGAAATACACCACAAAAATGCTTGTGGAAGCTCGATGAAATGCATGCACGAAGCTAATATTCCGTTGTTCGAGCCGTGATGTCATCAAAGTGCGACTATCTAATTTTACACCTTAAAACACCTGAATATGCACAATTTTAAAACAAACACACCACAAAAATGCTTGTGGTAGCTCGATGAAATGCATGCACGAAGCTACTATTCCTTAGTTCGAGCCGTGATGTCATCAAAGTGCGACAATCTAATTTTACACCGTAAAACAACTGAACATGCACAATTCCAATGGAAACACACCACAAAAATGCTTGTGGAAGCTCGATGAAATGCACGCACAAAGCTACTGTTCCTAAGTTCGAGCCGTGATGTCATCAAAGTGCGACAATCTAATTTTACACCGTAAAACAACAGAATATGCACAATTCCAATGGAAACACACCATAAAAATGCTTGTGGAAGCTCGATGAAATGCACGCACGAAGCTACTATTCCTTAGTTCGAGCCGTGATGTCATCAAAGTGCGACAGTCTAATTTTACACCGTAAAACACCTGAATATGCACAATTCCAATGGAAACACACCACAAAAATGCTTATGGAAGCTCGATGAAATGCACGCACAAAGCTACTGTTCCTAAGTTCGAGCCGTGATGTCATCAAAGTTCGACAATCTTATTTTACACCGTAAAACACCTGAATATGCACAATTCCAATGGAAATACACCACAAAAATGCTTGTGTAAGCTCGATGAAATGCACGCATGAAGCTACTATTCCTTAGTTCAAGCCGTGATGTCATCAAAGTTCGACAATCATATTTATCACGTTAAAAAACTCGAATATGCACATTTTCAATGAAACACACCACAAAAATGCTTGTGGAAGCTCGATGAAATTCACACATGAAGCTACTATTCCTTATTTCGAGACGTGATGTCATGTAAGTTCGACAATCTTATTTTACACAGTAAAACACCTGAATATGCACAATTCCAATGGAAATACACCACAAAAATGCTTGTGGAAGCTCGATGAAATGCACGCACGAAGCTACTATGTCTTAGTTCGAGCCGTGATGTCATCAAAGTGCGACTATCTAATTTTACACCGTAAAACACCTGAATATGCACAATTTTAAAAGAAATACACCACAAAAATGCTTGTGGAAGCTCGATGAAATGCATGCATGAAGCTACTATTCCTAAGTTCGAGCCGTGATGTCATCAAAGTGCGACTAACTAATTTTACACCTTAAAACACCTGAATATGCACAATTTTAAAAGAAACACACCACAAAAATGCTTGTGGTAGCTTGATGAAATGCATGCACGAAGCTACTATTCCTTAGTTCGAGCCGTGATGTCATCAAAGTGCGACAATCTAATTTTACACCATAAAACACCTGAATATGCACAATTCCAATGGAAATACACCACAAAAATGCTTGTGGTAGCTCGATAAAAATGCACGCACGAAGCTACTATTCCTTAGTTCGAGCCGTGATGTCATCAAAGTGCGACAATCTAATTTTACACCGTAAAACAACAGAATATGCACAATTCCAATGGAAACACACCACAAAAATGCTTGTGGAAGCTCGATGAAATGCACGCACGAAGCTACTATTCCTTAGTTCGAGCCGTGATGTCATCAAAGTGCGACAGTCTAATTTTACACCGTAAAACACCGGAATATGCACAATTCCAATGGAAACACACCACAAAAATGCTTGTGGAAGCTCGATGAAATGCACGCACGAAGCTACTATTCCTTAGTTCGAGCCGTGATGTCATCAAAGTGCAACAGTCTAATTTTACACCGTAAAACACCTGAATATGCACAATTCCAATGGAAATACACCACAAAAATACTTGTGGAAGCTCGATGAAATGCACGCATGAAGCTACTATTCCGAAGTTCAAGCCGTGATGTCATCAAAGTTCGACAATCATATTTATCACGGTAAAACACCTGAATATGCACATTTTCAATGAAACACACCACAAAAATGCTTGTGGAAGCTCGATGAAATGCACACATGAAGCTACTATTCCTTATTTCGAGACGTGATGTCATGTAAGTTCGACAATCTTATTTTACACAGTAAAACACCTGAATATGCACAATTCCAATGGAAATACACCACAAAAATGCTTGTGGAAGCTCGATGAAATGCACGCACGAAGCTACTATGTCTTAGTTCGAGCCGTGATGTCATCAAAGTGCGACTATCTAATTTTACACCGTAAAACACCTGAATATGCACAATTTTAAAAGAAATACACCACAAAAATGCTTGTGGAAGCTCGATGAAATGCACGCATGAAGCTACTATTCCTAAGTTCGAGCCGTGATGTCATCAAAGTGCGACTAACTAATTTTACACCTTAAAACACCTGAATATGCACAATTTTAAAAGAAACACACCACAAAAATGCTTGTGGTAGCTTGATGAAATGCATGCACGAAGCTACTATTAATTAGTTCGAGCCGTGATGTCATCAAAGTGCGACAATCTAATTTTACACCGTAAAACACCTGAATATGCACAATTCCAATGGAAACACACCACAAAAATGCTTGTGGAAGCTCGATGAAATGCACGCACAAAGCTACTGTTCCTAAGTTCGAGCCGTGATGTCATCAAAGTTCGACAATCTTATTTTACACCGTAAAACACATGAATATGCACAATTCCAATGGAAATACACCACAAAAATGCTTGTGTAAGCTCGATGAAATGCACGCATGAAGCTACTATTCCTTAGTTCAAGCCGTGATGTCATCAAAGTTCGACAATCATATTTATCACGGTAAAACACCTGAATATGCACATTTTCAATGAAACACACCACAAAAATGCTTGTGGAAGCTCGATGAAATGCACACATGAAGCTACTATTCCTTATTTCGAGACGTGATGTCATGTAAGTTCGACAATCTTATTTTACACAGTAAAACACCTGAATATGCACAATTCCAATGGAAATACACCACAAAAATGCTTGTGGAAGCTCGATGAAATGCACGCACGAAGCTACTATGTCTTAGTTCGAGCCGTGATGTCATCAAAGTGCGACTATCTAATTTTACACCGTAAAACACCTGAATATGCACAATTTTAAAAGAAATACACCACAAAAATGCTTGTGGAAGCTCGATGAAATGCACGCATGAAGCTACTATTCCTAAGTTCGAGCCGTGATGTCATCTAAGTGCGACTAACTAATTTTACACCTTAAAACACCTGAATATGCACAATTTTAAAAGAAACACACCACAAAAATGCTTGTGGTAGCTTGATGAAATGCATCCACGAAGCTACTATTCCTTAGTTCGAGCCGTGATGTCATCAAAGTGCGACAATCTAATTTTACACCATAAAACACCTGAATATGCACAATTCCAATGGAAATACACCACAAAAATGCTTGTGGTAGCTCGATGAAATGCACGCACGAAGCTACTATTCCTTAGTTCGAGCCGTGATGTCATCAAAGTGCGACAATCTAATTTTACACCGTAAAACACCAGAATATGCACAATTTTAAAAGAAATACACCACAAAAATGCTTGTGGAAGCTCGATGAAATGCGAGCAACAAAGCTACTGTTCATAAGTTCGAGCCATGATGTCATCAAAGTTCGATGATCTTATTATACACCTTAAAACTCCTGAATATGCACAATTCCAATGGAAATACACCACAAAAATGCTTGTGGTAGCTCGATGAAATGCACGCACGAAGCTACTATTCCTTAGTTCGAGCCGTGATGTCATCAAAGTGCGACAATCTAATTTTACACCGTAAAACAACAGAATATGCACAATTCCAATGGAAACACACCACAAAAATGCTTGTGGAAGCTCGATGAAATGCACGCACAAAGCTACTGTTCCTAAGTTCGAGCCGTGATGTCATCTAAGTGCGACAATCTAATTTTACACCGTAAAACAACAGAATATGCACAATTCCAATGGAAACACACCACAAAAATGCTTGTGGAAGCTCGATGAAATGCACGCACGAAGCTACTATTCCTTAGTTCGAGCCGTGATGTCATCAAAGTGCGACAGTCTAATTTTACACCGTAAAACACCTGAATATGCACAATTCCAATGGAAACACACCACAAAAATGCTTGTGGAAGCTCAATGAAATGCACGCACAAAGCTACTGTTCCTAAGTTCGAGCCGTGATGTCATCAAAGTTTGACAATCTTATTTTACACCGTAAAACACCTGAATATGCACAATTCCAATGGAAATACACCACAAAAATGCTTGTGTAAGCTCGATGAAATGCACGCATGAAGCTACTATTCCTTAGTTCAAGCCGTGATGTCATCAAAGTTCGACAATCATATTTATCACGGTAAAACACCTGAATATGCACATTTTCAATGAAACACACCACAAAAATGCTTGTGGAAGCTCGATGAAATGCACACATGAAGCTACTATTCCTTATTTCGAGACGTGATGTCATGTAAGTTCGACAATCTTATTTTACACAGTAAAACACCTGAATATGCACAATTCCAATGGAAATACACCACAAAAATGCTTGTGGAAGCTCGATGAAATGCACGCACGAAGCTACTATGTCTTAGTTCGAGCCGTGATGTCATCAAAGTGCGACTATCTAATTTTACACCGTAAAACACCTGAATATGCACAATTTTAAAAGAAATACACCACAAAAATGCTTGTGGAAGCTCGATGAAATGCACGCATGAAGCTACTATTCCTAAGTTCGAGCCGTGATGTCATCAAAGTGCGACTAACTAATTTTACACCTTAAAACACCTGAATATGCACAATTTTAAAAGAAACACACCACAAAAATGCTTGTGGTAGCTTGATGAAATGCATGCACGAAGCTACTATTCCTTAGTTCGAGCCGTGATGTCATCAAAGTGCAACAATCTAATTTTACACCATAAAACACCTGAATATGCACAATTCCAATGGAAATACACCACAAAAATGCTTGTGGTAGCTCGATGAAATGCACGCACGAAGCTACTATTCCTTAGTTCGAGCCGTGATGTCATCAAAGTGCGACAATCTAATTTTACACCGTAAAACAACAGAATATGCACAATTCCAATGGAAACACACCACAAAAATGCTTGTGGAAGCTCGATGAAATGCACGCACGAAGCTACTATTCCTAGTTCAAGCCGTGATGTCATCAAAGATCGACAATCATATTTTACACCGTAAAACACCTGAATATGCACATTTCCAATGGAAACACACCACAAAAATGCTTGTGGAAGCTCGATGAAATGCAAGCACGAAGCCACAATTCCTTAGTTCGAGCCGTGACGTCATCAAAGTGTGACTATCTAATTTTACACTGTAAAACACCAGAATATGCACAATTTTTAAAGAAACACACCACAAGAATGCTTGTGGTAGCTCGATGAAATGCACGCAGAAAGCTACTGTTCCTAATTTCGAGCCGTGATGTCATCAAAGTTCGACAATCTTATTTTACACCGTAAAACACCTGAATATGCACAATTTTAAAAGAAATACATCACAAAAATACTTGTGGAAGCTCGATGAAATGCAAGCACAAAGCTACTGTCCCTAAGTTTGAGCCGTGATGTCATCAAAGTTCGACAATCTTATTTTACACCGTAAAACACATGAATATGCACAATTCCAATGGAAATACACCACAAAAATGCTTGTGGAAGCTCGATGAAATGCACGCATGAAGCTACTATTCCTTAGTTCGAGCCGTGATGTCATCAAAGTTTGACAATCATATTTTACACCATAAAACACCTGAAAATGCACAATTCCAATGGAAATACACCACAAAAATGCTTGTGGAAGCTTGATGAAATGCACACACGAAGCTACTATTCCTAAGTTCGAGCCGTGATGTCATCAAAGTGCGACTATCTAATTTTACACCGTAAAACACCTGAATATGCACAATTTTAAAAGAAATACACCACAAAAATGCTTGTGGAAGCTCGATGAAATGCACGCACAAAGCTACTGTTCATAAGTTCGAGCCATGATGTCATCAAAGTTCGATGATCTTATTATACACCTTAAAACTCCTGAATATGCACAATTCCAATGGAAATACACCACAAAAATGCTTGTGGTAGCTCGATGAAATGCACGCACGAAGCTACTATTCCTTAGTTCGAGCAGTGATGTCATCAAAGTGCGACAATCTAATTTTACACCGTAAAACAACAGAATATGCACAATTCCAATGGAAACACACCACAAAAATGCTTGTGGAAGCTCGATGAAATGCACGCACAAAGCTACTGTTCCTAAGTTCGAGCCGTGATGTCATCAAAGTGCGACAATCTAATTTTACACCGTAAAACAACAGAATATGCACAATTCCAATGGAAACACACCACAAAAATGCTTGTGGAAGCTCGATGAAATGCACGCACGAAGCTACTATTCCTTAGTTCGAGCCGTGACGTCATCAAAGTGCGACAATCTAATTTTACACCATAAAACACCTGAATATGCACAATTCCAATGGAAATACACCACAAAAATGCTTGTGGTAGCTCGATGAAATGCACGCACGAAGCTACTATTCCTTAGTTCGAGCCGTGATGTCATCAAAGTGCGACAGTCTAATTTTACACCGTAAAACACCGGAATATGCACAATTCCAATGGAAACACACCACAAAAATGCTTGTGGAAGCTCGATGAAATGCACGCATGAAGCTACTATTCCTTAGTTCAAGCCGTGATGTCATCAAAGTTCGACAATCATATTTATCACGGTAAAACACCTGAATATGCACATTTTCAATGAAACACACCACAAAAATGCTTGTGGAAGCTCGATGAAATGCACACATGAAGCTACTATTCCTTATTTCGAGACGTGATGCCATGTAAGTTCGACAATCTTATTTTACACAGTAAAACACCTGAATATGCACAATTCCAATGGAAATACACCACAAAAATGCTTGTGGAAGCTCGATGAAATGCACGCACGAAGCTACTATGTCTTAGTTCGAGCCGTGATGTCATCAAAGTGCGACTATCTAATTTTACACCGTAAAACACCTGAATATGCACAATTTTAAAAGAAATACACCACAAAAATGCTTGTGGAAGCTCAATGAAATGCACGCATGAAGCTACTATTCCTAAGTTCGAGCCGTGATGTCATCAAAGTGCGACTAACTAATTTTACACCTTAAAACACCTGAATATGCACAATTTTAAAAGAAACACACCACAAAAATGCTTGTGGTAGCTTGATGAAATGCATGCACGAAGCTACTATTAATTAGTTCGAGCCGTGATGTCATCAAAGTGCGACAATCTAATTTTACACCATAAAACACCTGAATATGTACAATTCCAATGGAAATACACCACAAAAATGCTTGTGGTAGCTCGATGAAATGCACGCACGAAGCTACTATTCCTTAGTTCGAGCCGTGATGTCATCAAAGTGCGACAATCTAATTTTACACCTTAAAACACCTGAATATGCACAATTTTAAAAGAAACACACCACAAAAATGCTTGTGGTAGCTCGATGAAATGCACGCACGAAGCTACTATTCCTTAGTTCGAGCCGTGATGTCATCAAAGTGCGACTAACTAATTTTACACCTTAAAACACCTGAATATGCACAATTTTAAAAGAAACACACCACAAAAATGCTTGTGGAAGCTCGATGAAATGCACGCACAAAGCTACTGTTCCTAAGTTCGAGCCGTGATGTCATCAAAGTGCGACAATCTAATTTTACACCGTAAAACAACAGAATATGCACAATTCCAATGGAAACACACCACAAAAATGCTTGTGGAAGCTCGAAGAAATGCACGCACGAAGCTACTATTCCTTAGTTCGAGCCGTGATGTCATCAAAGTGCGACAGTCTAATTTTACACCGTAAAACACCTGAATATGCACAATTCCAATGGAAACACACCACAAAAATGCTTGTGGAAGCTCGATGAAATGCACGCACAAAGCTACTGTTCCTAAGTTCGAGCCGTGATGTCATCAAAGTTCGACAATCTTATTTTACACCGTAAAACACCTGAATATGCACAATTCCAATGGAAATACACCACAAAAATGCTTGTGTAAGCTCGATGAAATGCACGCATGAAGCTACTATTCCTTAGTTCAAGCCTTGATGTCATCAAAGTTCGACAATCATATTTATCACGTTAAAAAACTCGAATATGCACATTTTCAATGAAACACACCACAAAAATGCTTGTGGAAGCTCGATGAAATGCACACATGAAGCTACTATTCCTTATTTCGAGACGTGATGTCATGTAAGTTCTACAATCTTATTTTACACAGTAAAACACCTGAATATGCACAATTCCAATGGAAATACACCACAAAAATGCTTGTGGAAGCTCGATGAAATGCACGCACGAAGCTACTATGTCTTAGTTCGAGCCGTGATGTCATCAAAGTGCGACTATCTAATTTTACACCGTAAAACACCTGAATATGCACAATTTTAAAAGAAATACACCACAAAAATGCTTGTGGAAGCTCGATGAAATGCACGCATGAAGCTACTATTCCTTAGTTCGAGCCGTGATGTCATCAAAGTTCGACAATCATATTTTACACCATAAAACACCTGAATATGCACAATTCCAATGGAAATACACCACAAAAATGCTTGTGGAAGCTTGATGAAATGCACACACGAAGCTACTATTCCTAAGTTTGAGCCGTGATGTCATCAAAGTGCGACTATCTAATTTTACACCGTAAAACACCTGAATATGCACAATTTTAAAAGAAATACACCACAAAAATGCTTGTGGAAGCTCGATGAAATGCACGCACAAAGCTACTGTTCATAAGTTCGAGCCATGATGTCATCAAAGTTCGATGATCTTATTATACACCTTAAAACTCCTGAATATGCACAATTCCAATGGAAATACACCACATTAATGCTTGTGGTAGCTCGATGAAATGCACGCACGAAGCTACTATTCCTTAGTTCGAGCAGTGATGTCATCAAAGTGCGACAATCTAATTTTACACCGTAAAACAACAGAATATGCACAATTCCAATGGAAACACACCACAAAAATGCTTGTGGAAGCTCGATGAAATGCACGCACAAAGCTACTGTTCCTAAGTTCGAGCCGTGATGTCATCAAAGTGCGACAATCTAATTTTACACCGTAAAACAACAGAATATGCACAATTCCAATGGAAACACACCACAAAAATGCTTGTGGAAGCTCGATGAAATGCACGCACGAAGCTACTATTCCTTAGTTCGAGCCGTGATGTCATCAAGGTGCGACAGTCTAATTTTACACCGTAAAACACCGGAATATGCACAATTCCAATGGAAACACACCACAAAAATGCTTGTGGAAGCTCGATGAAATGCACGCACAAAGCTACTGTTCCTAAGTTCGAGCCGTGATGTCATCAAAGTTCGACAATCTTATTTTACACCGTAAAACACCTGAATATGCACAATTCCAATGGAAATACACCACAAAAATGCTTGTGGAAGCTCGATGAAATGCACGCATGAAGCTACTATTCCTTAGTTCAAGCCGTGATGTCATCAAAGTTCGACAATCATATTTATCACGGTAAAACACCTGAATATGCACATTTTCAATGAAACACACCACAAAAATGCTTGTGGAAGCTCGATGAAATGCACACATGAAGCTACTATTCCTTATTTCGAGACGTGATGTCATGTAAGTTCGACAATCTTATTTTACACAGTAAAACACCTGAATATGCACAATTCCAATGGAAATACACCACAAAAATGCTTGTGGAAGCTCGATAAAATGCACGCACGAAGCTACTATGTCTTAGTTCGAGCCGTGATGTCATCAAAGTGCGACTATCTAATTTTACACCGTAAAACACCTGAATATGCACAATTTTAAAAGAAATACACCACAAAAATGCTTGTGGAAGCTCGATCGAATGCACGCATGAAGCTACTATTCCTAAGTTCGAGCCGTGATGTCATCAAAGTGCGACTAACTAATTTTACACCTTAAAACACCTGAATATGCACAATTTTAAAAGAAACACACCACAAAAATGCTTGTGGTAGCTTGATGAAATGCATGCACGAAGCTACTATTAATTAGTTCGAGCCGTGATGTCATCAAAGTGCGACAATCTAATTTTACACCATAAAACACCTGAATATGCACAATTCCAATGGAAATACACCACAAAAATGCTTGTGGTAGCTCGATGAAATGCACGCACGAAGCTACTAGTCCTTAGTTCGAGCCGTGATGTCATCAAAGTGCGACAATCTAATTTTACACCGTAAAACACCTGAATATGCACAATTCCAATGGAAACACACCACAAAAATGCTTGTGGAAGCTCGATGAAATGCACGCACAAAGCTACTGTTCCTAAGTTCGAGCCGTGATGTCATCAAAGTTCGACAATCTTATTTTACACCGTAAAACACCTGAATATGCACAATTCCAATGGAACTACACCACAAAAATGCTTGTGTAAGCTCGATGAAATGCACGCATGAAGCTACTATTCCTTAGTTCAAGCCGTGATGTCATCAAAGTTCGACAATCATATTTATCACGGTAAAACACCTGAATATGCACATTTTCAATGAAACACACCACAAAAATGCTTGTGGAAGCTCGATGAAATGCACACATGAAGCTACTATTCCTTATTTCGAGACGTGATGTCATGTAAGTTCGACAATCTTATTTTACACAGTAAAACACCTGAATATGCACAATTCCAATGGAAATACACCACAAAAATGCTTGTGGAAGCTCGATGAAATGCACGCACAAAGCTACTATGTCTTAGTTCGAGCCGTGATGTCATCAAAGTGCGACTATCTAATTTTACACCGTAAAACACCTGAATATGCACAATTTTAAAAGAAATACACCACAAAAATGCTTGTGGAAGCTCGATGAAATGCACGCATGAAGCTACTATTCCTAAGTTCGAGCCGTGATGTCATCAAAGTGCGACTAACTAATTTTACACCTTAAAACACCTGAATATGCACAATTTTAAAAGAAACACACCACAAAAATGCTTGTGGTAGCTTGATGAAATGCATGCACGAAGCTACTATTCCTTAGTTCGAGCCGTGATGTCATCAAAGTGCGACAATCTAATTTTACACCATAAAACACCTGAATATGCACAATTCCAATGGAAATACACCACAAAAATGCTTGTGGTAGCTCGATGAAATGCACGCACGAAGCTACTATTCCTTAGTTCGAGCCGTGATGTCATCAAAGTGCGACAATCATATTTTACACCGTAAAACACCTGAATATGCACAATTTTAAAAGAAATACACCACAAAAATGCTTGTGGAAGCTCGATGAAATGCACGCATGAAGCTACTATTCCTTAGTTCGAGCCGTGATGTCATCAAAGTTCGACAATCATATTTTACACCATAAAACACCTGAATATGCACAATTCCAATGGAAATACACCACAAAAATGCTTGTGGAAGCTTGATGAAATGCACACACGAAGCTACTATTCCTAAGTTCGAGCCGTGATGTCATCAAAGTGCGACTATCTAATTTTACACCGTAAAACACCTGAATATGCACAATTTTAAAAGAAATACACCACAAAAATGCTTGTGGAAGCTCGATGAAATGCACGCACAAAGCTACTGTTCATAAGTTCGAGCCATGATGTCATCAAAGTTCGATGATCTTATTATACACCTTAAAACTCCTGAATATGCACAATTCCAATGGAAATACACCACAAAAATGCTTGTGGTAGCTCGATGAAATGCACGCACGAAGCTACTATTCCTTAGTTCGAGCAGTGATGTCATCAAAGTGCGACAATCTAATTTTACACCGTAAAACAACAGAATATGCACAATTCCAATGGAAACACACCACAAAAATGCTTGTGGAAGCTCGATGAAATGCACGCACAAAGCTACTGTTCCTAAGTTCGAGCCGTGATGTCATCAAAGTGCGACAATCTAATTTTACACCGTAAAACAACAGAATATGCACAATTCCAATGGAAACACACCACAAAAATGCTTGTGGAAGCTCGATGAAATGCACGCACGAAGCTACTATTCCTTAGTTCGAGCCGTGATGTCATCAAAGTGCAACAGTCTAATTTTACACCGTAAAACACCTGAATATGAACAATTTTAAAAGAAATACACCACAAAAATGCTTGTGGTAGCTCGATGAAATGCACGCACGAAGCTACTATTCCTTAGTTCGAGCCTTGATGTCATCAAAGTGCGACAATCTAATTTTACACCTTAAAACACCTGAATATGCACAATTTTAAAAGAAACACACCACAAAAATGCTTGTGGTAGCTCGATGAAATGCACGCACGAAGCTACTATTCCTTAGTTCGAGCCGTGATGTCATCAAAGTTCGACAATCTAATTTTACACCGTAAAACAACAGAATATGCACAATTCCAATGGAAACACACCACAAAAATGCTTGTGGAAGCTCGATGAAATGCACGCACAAAGCTACTGTTCCTAAGTTCGAGCCGTGATGTCATCAAAGTGCGACAATCTAATTTTACACCGTAAAACAACAGAATATGCACAATTCCAATGGAAACACACCACAAAAATGCTTGTGGAAGCTCGATGAAATGTACGCACGAAGCTACTATTCCTTAGTTCGAGCCGTGATGTCATCAAAGTGCGACAGTCTAATTTTACACCGTAAAACACCTGAATATGCACAATTCCAATGGAAACACACCACAAAAATGCTTATGGAAGCTCGATGAAATGCACGCACAAAGCTACTGTAACTAAGTTCGAGCCGTGATGTCATCAAAGTTCGACAATCTTATTTTACACCGTAAAACACCTGAATATGCACAATTCCAATGGAAATACACCACAAAAATGCTTGTGTAAGCTCGATGAAATGCACGCATGAAGCTACTATTCCTTAGTTCAAGCCGTGATGTCATCAAAGTTCGACAATCATATTTATCACGTTAAAAAACTCGAATATGCACATTTTCAATGAAACACACCACAAAAATGCTTGTGGAAGCTCGATGAAATGCACACATGAAGCTACTATTCCTTATTTCGAGACGTGATGTCATGTAAGTTCGACAATCTTATTTTACACAGTAAAACACCTGAATATGCACAATTCCAATGGAAATACACCACAAAAATGCTTGTGGAAGCTCGATGAAATGCACGCACGAAGCTACTATGTCTTAGTTCGAGCCGTGATGTCATCAAAGTGCGACTATCTAATTTTACACCGTAAAACACCTGAATATGCACAATTTTAAAAGAAATACACCACAAAAATGCTTGTGGAAGCTCGATGAAATGCACGCATGAAGCTACTATTCCTAAGTTCGAGCCGTGATGTCATCAAAGTGCGACTAACTAATTTTACACCTTAAAACACCTGAATATGCACAATTTTAAAAGAAACACACCACAAAAATGCTTGTGGTAGCTTGATGAAATGCATGCACGAAGCTACTATTCCTTAGTTCGAGCCGTGATGTCATCAAAGTGCGACAATCTAATTTTACACCATAAAACACCTGAATATGCACAATTCCAATGGAAATACACCACAAAAATGCTTGTGGAAGCTCGATGAAATGCACGCATGAAGCTACTATTCCTTAGTTCAAGCCGTGATGTCATCAAAGTTCGACAATCATATTTATCACGGTAAAATACCTGAATATGCACATTTTCAATGAAACACACCACAAAAATGCTTGTGGAAGCTCGATGAAATGCACACATGAAGCTACTATTCCTTATTTCGAGACGTGATGCCATGTAAGTTCCACAATCTTATTTTACACAGTAAAACACCTGAATATGCACAATTCCAATGGAAATACACCACAAAAATGCTTGTGGAAGCTCGATGAAATGCACGCACGAAGCTACTATGTCTTAGTTCGAGCCGTGATGTCATCAAAGTGCGACTATCTAATTTTACACCGTAAAACACCTGAATATGCACAATTTTAAAAGAAATACACCACAAAAATGCTTGTGGAAGCTCAATGAAATGCACGCATGAAGCTACTATTCCTAAGTTCGAGCCGTGATGTCATCAAAGTGCGACTAACTAATTTTACACCTTAAAACACCTGAATATGCACAATTTTAAAAGAAACACACCACAAAAATGCTTGTGGTAGCTTGATGAAATGCATGCACGAAGCTACTATTAATTAGTTCGAGCCGTGATGTCATCAAAGTGCGACAATCTAATTTTACACCATAAAACACCTGAATATGCACAATTCCAATGGAAATACACCACAAAAATGCTTGTGGTAGCTCGATGAAATGCACGCACGAAGCTACTATTCCTTAGTTCGAGCCGTGATGTCATCAAAGTGCGACAATCTAATTTTACACCTTAAAACACCTGAATATGCACAATTTTAAAAGAAACACACCACAAAAATGCTTGTCATAGCTCGATGAAATGCACGCACGAAGCTACTATTCCTTAGTTCGAGCCGTGATGTCATCAAAGTTCGACAATCTAATTTTACACCGTAAAACAACAGAATATGCACAATTCCAATGGAAATACTCCACAACAATGCTTGTGGAAGCTCGATGAAATGCACGCATGAAGCTACTAATCCTTAGTTCTAGCGTGATGTCATCAAAGTTCGAAAATCTTATTATACACCGTAAAACACCTGAATATGCACAATTTTAAAAGAAATACACCACAAAAATGCTTGTGGAAGCTCGATGAAATGCATGCACGAAGCTAATATTCCGTTGTTCGAGCCGTGATGTCATCAAAGTGCGACTATCTAATTTTACACCTTAAAACACCTGAATATGCACAATTTTAAAAGAAATACACCACAAAAATGCTTGTGGAAGCTCGATGAAATGCACGCACAAAGCTACTGTTCATAAGTTCGAGCCATGATGTCATCAAAGTTCGATGATCTTATTATACACCTTAAAACACCTGAATATGCACAATTCCAATGGAAATACACCACAAAAATGCTTGTGGAAGCTCGATGAAATGCACGCACGAAGCTACTATTCCTAAGTTCGAGCCGTGATGTCATCAAAGTGCGACTATCTAATTTTACACCGTAAAACATCTGAATATGCACAATTTTAAAAGAAACACACCACAAAAATGCTTGTGGTAGCTCGATGAAATGCACGCACGAAGCTACTATTCCTTAGTTCGAGCCGTGATGTCATCAAAGTTCGACAATCTTATTTTACACCGTAAAACACCTGAATATGCACAATTCCAATGGAAATACTCCACAACAATGCTTGTGGAAGCTCGATGAAATGCACGCATGAAGCTACTAATCCTTAGTTCGAGCGTGATGTCATCAAAGTTCGAAAATCTTATTATACACCGTAAAACACCTGAATATGCACAATTTTAAAAGAAATACACCACAAAAATGCTTGTGGAAGCTCGATGAAATGCATGCACGAAGCTAATATTCCGTTGTTCGAGCCGTGATGTCATCAAAGTGCGACTATCTAATTTTACACCTTAAAACACCTGAATATGCACAATTTTAAAACAAACACACCACAAAAATGCTTGTGGTAGCTCGATGAAATGCATGCACGAAGCTACTATTCCTTAGTTCGAGCCGTGATGTCATCAAAGTGCGACAATCTAATTTTACACCGTAAAACAACTGAACATGCACAATTCCAATGGAAACACACCACAAAAATGCTTGTGGAAGCTCGATGAAATGCACGCACAAAGCTACTGTTCCTAAGTTCGAGCCGTGATGTCATCAAAGTGCGACAATCTAATTTTACACCGTAAAACAACAGAATATGCACAATTCCAATGGAAACACACCATAAAAATGCTTGTGGAAGCTCGATGAAATGCACGCACGAAGCTACTATTCCTTAGTTCGAGCCGTGATGTCATCAAAGTGCGACAGTCTAATTTTACACCGTAAAACACCTGAATATGCACAATTCCAATGGAAACACACCACAAAAATGCTTATGGAAGCTCGATGAAATGCACGCACAAAGCTACTGTTCCTAAGTTCGAGCCGTGATGTCATCAAAGTTCGACAATCTTATTTTACACCGTAAAACACCTGAATATGCACAATTCCAATGGAAATACACCACAAAAATGCTTGTGTAAGCTCGATGAAATGCACGCATGAAGCTACTATTCCTTAGTTCAAGCCGTGATGTCATCAAAGTTCGACAATCATATTTATCACGTTAAAAAACTCGAATATGCACATTTTCAATGAAACACACCACAAAAATGCTTGTGGAAGCTCGATGAAATTCACACATGAAGCTACTATTCCTTATTTCGAGACGTGATGTCATGTAAGTTCGACAATCTTATTTTACACAGTAAAACACCTGAATATGCACAATTCCAATGGAAATACACCACAAAAATGCTTGTGGAAGCTCGATGAAATGCACGCACGAAGCTACTATGTCTTAGTTCGAGCCGTGATGTCATCAAAGTGCGACTATCTAATTTTACACCGTAAAACACCTGAATATGCACAATTTTAAAAGAAATACACCACAAAAATGCTTGTGGAAGCTCGATGAAATGCATGCATGAAGCTACTATTCCTAAGTTCGAGCCGTGATGTCATCAAAGTGCGACTAACTAATTTTACACCTTAAAACACCTGAATATGCACAATTTTAAAAGAAACACACCACAAAAATGCTTGTGGTAGCTTGATGAAATGCATGCACGAAGCTACTATTCCTTAGTTCGAGCCGTGATGTCATCAAAGTGCGACAATCTAATTTTACACCATAAAACACCTGAATATGCACAATTCCAATGGAAATACACCACAAAAATGCTTGTGGTAGCTCGATAAAAATGCACGCACGAAGCTACTATTCCTTAGTTCGAGCCGTGATGTCATCAAAGTGCGACAATCTAATTTTACACCGTAAAACAACAGAATATGCACAATTCCAATGGAAACACACCACAAAAATGCTTGTGGAAGCTCGATGAAATGCACGCACGAAGCTACTATTCCTTAGTTCGAGCCGTGATGTCATCAAAGTGCGACAGTCTAATTTTACACCGTAAAACACCGGAATATGCACAATTCCAATGGAAACACACCACAAAAATGCTTGTGGAAGCTCGATGAAATGCACGCACGAAGCTACTATTCCTTAGTTCGAGCCGTGATGTCATCAAAGTGCAACAGTCTAATTTTACACCGTAAAACACCTGAATATGCACAATTCCAATGGAAATACACCACAAAAATGCTTGTGGAAGCTCGATGAAATGCACGCATGAAGCTACTATTCCGAAGTTCAAGCCGTGATGTCATCAAAGTTCGACAATCATATTTATCACGGTAAAACACCTGAATATGCACATTTTCAATGAAACACACCACAAAAATGCTTGTGGAAGCTCGATGAAATGCACACATGAAGCTACTATTCCTTATTTCGAGACGTGATGTCATGTAAGTTCGACAATCTTATTTTACACAGTAAAACACCTGAATATGCACAATTCCAATGGAAATACACCACAAAAATGCTTGTGGAAGCTCGATGAAATGCACGCACGAAGCTACTATGTCTTAGTTCGAGCCGTGATGTCATCAAAGTGCGACTATCTAATTTTACACCGTAAAACACCTGAATATGCACAATTTTAAAAGAAATACACCACAAAAATGCTTGTGGAAGCTCGATGAAATGCACGCATGAAGCTACTATTCCTAAGTTCGAGCCGTGATGTCATCAAAGTGCGACTAACTAATTTTACACCTTAAAACACCTGAATATGCACAATTTTAAAAGAAACACACCACAAAAATGCTTGTGGTAGCTTGATGAAATGCATGCACGAAGCTACTATTAATTAGTTCGAGCCGTGATGTCATCAAAGTGCGACAATCTAATTTTACACCGTAAAACACCTGAATATGCACAATTCCAATGGAAACACACCACAAAAATGCTTGTGGAAGCTCGATGAAATGCACGCACAAAGCTACTGTTCCTAAGTTCGAGCCGTGATGTCATCAAAGTTCGACAATCTTATTTTACACCGTAAAACACCTGAATATGCACAATTCCAATGGAAATACACCACAAAAATGCTTGTGTAAGCTCGATGAAATGCACGCATGAAGCTACTATTCCTTAGTTCAAGCCGTGATGTCATCAAAGTTCGACAATCATATTTATCACGGTAAAACACCTGAATATGCACATTTTCAATGAAACACACCACAAAAATGCTTGTGGAAGCTCGATGAAATGCACACATGAAGCTACTATTCCTTATTTCGAGACGTGATGTCATGTAAGTTCGACAATCTTATTTTACACAGTAAAACACCTGAATATGCACAATTCCAATGGAAATACACCACAAAAATGCTTGTGGAAGCTCGATGAAATGCACGCACGAAGCTACTATGTCTTAGTTCGAGCCGTGATGTCATCAAAGTGCGACTATCTAATTTTACACCGTAAAACACCTGAATATGCACAATTTTAAAAGAAATACACCACAAAAATGCTTGTGGAAGCTCGATGAAATGCACGCATGAAGCTACTATTCCTAAGTTCGAGCCGTGATGTCATCTAAGTGCGACTAACTAATTTTACACCTTAAAACACCTGAATATGCACAATTTTAAAAGAAACACACCACAAAAATGCTTGTGGTAGCTTGATGAAATGCATCCACGAAGCTACTATTCCTTAGTTCGAGCCGTGATGTCATCAAAGTGCGACAATCTAATTTTACACCATAAAACACCTGAATATGCACAATTCCAATGGAAATACACCACAAAAATGCTTGTGGTAGCTCGATGAAATGCACGCACGAAGCTACTATTCCTTAGTTCGAGCCGTGATGTCATCAAAGTGCGACAATCTAATTTTACACCGTAAAACACCAGAATATGCACAATTTTAAAAGAAATACACCACAAAAATGCTTGTGGAAGCTCGATGAAATGCGAGCAACAAAGCTACTGTTCATAAGTTCGAGCCATGATGTCATCAAAGTTCGATGATCTTATTATACACCTTAAAACTCCTGAATATGCACAATTCCAATGGAAATACACCACAAAAATGCTTGTGGAAGCTCGATGAAATGCACGCACGAAGCTACTATTCCTTAGTTCGAGCCGTGATGTCATCAAAGTGCGACAGTCTAATTTTACACCGTAAAACACCTGAATATGCACAATTCCAATGGAAACACACCACAAAAATGCTTGTGGAAGCTCAATGAAATGCACGCACAAAGCTACTGTTCCTAAGTTCGAGCCGTGATGTCATCAAAGTTTGACAATCTTATTTTACACCGTAAAACACCTGAATATGCACAATTCCAATGGAAATACACCACAAAAATGCTTGTGTAAGCTCGATGAAATGCACGCATGAAGCTACTATTCCTTATTTCGAGACGTGATGTCATGTAAGTTCGACAATCTTATTTTACACAGTAAAACACCTGAATATGCACAATTCCAATGGAAATACACCACAAAAATGCTTGTGGAAGCTCGATGAAATGCACGCACGAAGCTACTATGTCTTAGTTCGAGCCGTGATGTCATCAAAGTGCGACTATCTAATTTTACACCGTAAAACACCTGAATATGCACAATTTTAAAAGAAATACACCACAAAAATGCTTGTGGAAGCTCGATGAAATGCACGCATGAAGCTACTATTCCTAAGTTCGAGCCGTGATGTCATCTAAGTGCGACTAACTAATTTTACACCTTAAAACACCTGAATATGCACAATTTTAAAAGAAACACACCACAAAAATGCTTGTGGTAGCTTGATGAAATGCATCCACGAAGCTACTATTCCTTAGTTCGAGCCGTGATGTCATCAAAGTGCGACAATCTAATTTTACACCATAAAACACCTGAATATGCACAATTCCAATGGAAATACACCACAAAAATGCTTGTGGTAGCTCGATGAAATGCACGCACGAAGCTACTATTCCTTAGTTCGAGCCGTGATGTCATCAAAGTGCGACAATCTAATTTTACACCGTAAAACACCAGAATATGCACAATTTTAAAAGAAATACACCACAAAAATGCTTGTGGAAGCTCGATGAAATGCGAGCAACATAGCTACTGTTCATAAGTTCGAGCCATGATGTCATCAAAGTTCGATGATCTTATTATACACCTTAAAACTCCTGAATATGCACAATTCCAATGGAAATACACCACAAAAATGCTTGTGGTAGCTCGATGAAATGCACGCACGAAGCTACTATTCCTTAGTTCGAGCCGTGATGTCATCAAAGTGCGACAATCTAATTTTACACCGTAAAACAACAGAATATGCACAATTCCAATGGAAACACACCACAAAAATGCTTGTGGAAGCTCGATGAAATGCACGCACAAAGCTACTGTTCCTAAGTTCGAGCCGTGATGTCATCTAAGTGCGACAATCTAATTTTACACCGTAAAACAACAGAATATGCACAATTCCAATGGAAACACACCACAAAAATGCTTGTGGAAGCTCGATGAAATGCACGCACGAAGCTACTATTCCTTAGTTCGAGCCGTGATGTCATCAAAGTGCGGCAGTCTAATTTTACACCGTAAAACACCTGAATATGCACAATTCCAATGGAAACACACCACAAAAATGCTTGTGGAAGCTCAATGAAATGCACGCACAAAGCTACTGTTCCTAAGTTCGAGCCGTGATGTCATCAAAGTTTGACAATCTTATTTTACACCGTAAAACACCTGAATATGCACAATTCCAATGGAAATACACCACAAAAATGCTTGTGTAAGCTCGATGAAATGCACGCATGAAGCTACTATTCCTTAGTTCAAGCCGTGATGTCATCAAAGTTCGACAATCATATTTATCACGGTAAAACACCTGAATATGCACATTTTCAATGAAACACACCACAAAAATGCTTGTGGAAGCTCGATGAAATGCACACATGAAGCTACTATTCCTTATTTCGAGACGTGATGTCATGTAAGTTCGACAATCTTATTTTACACAGTAAAACACCTGAATATGCACAATTCCAATGGAAATACACCACAAAAATGCTTGTGGAAGCTCGATGAAATGCACGCACGAAGCTACTATGTCTTAGTTCGAGCCGTGATGTCATCAAAGTGCGACTATCTAATTTTACACCGTAAAACACCTGAATATGCACAATTTTAAAAGAAATACACCACAAAAATGCTTGTGGAAGCTCGATGAAATGCACGCATGAAGCTACTATTCCTAAGTTCGAGCCGTGATGTCATCAAAGTGCGACTAACTAATTTTACACCTTAAAACACCTGAATATGCACAATTTTAAAAGAAACACACCACAAAAATGCTTGTGGTAGCTTGATGAAATGCATGCACGAAGCTACTATTCCTTAGTTCGAGCCGTGATGTCATCAAAGTGCAACAATCTAATTTTACACCATAAAACACCTGAATATGCACAATTCCAATGGAAACACACCACAAAAATGCTTGTGGTAGCTCGATGAAATGCACGCACGAAGCTACTATTCCTTAGTTCGAGCCGTGATGTCATCAAAGTGCGACAATCTAATTTTACACCGTAAAACAACAGAATATGCACAATTCCAATGGAAACACACCACAAAAATGCTTGTGGAAGCTCGATGAAATGCACGCACGAAGCTACTATTCCTAGTTCAAGCCGTGATGTCATCAAAGATCGACAATCATATTTTACACCGTAAAACACCTGAATATGCACATTTCCAATGGAAACACACCACAAAAATGCTTGTGGAAGCTCGATGAAATGCAAGCACGAAGCCACAATTCCTTAGTTCGAGCCGTGACGTCATCAAAGTGTGACTATCTAATTTTACACTGTAAAACACCAGAATATGCACAATTTTTAAAGAAACACACCACAAGAATGCTTGTGGTAGCTCGATGAAATGCACGCAGAAAGCTACTGTTCCTAATTTCGAGCCGTGATGTCATCAAAGTTCGACAATCTTATTTTACACCGTAAAACACCTGAATATGCACAATTTTAAAAGAAATACATCACAAAAATACTTGTGGAAGCTCGATGAAATGCAAGCACAAAGCTACTGTCCCTAAGTTTGAGCCGTGATGTCATCAAAGTTCGACAATCTTATTTTACACCGTAAAACACATGAATATGCACAATTCCAATGGAAATACACCACAAAAATGCTTGTGGAAGCTCGATGAAATGCACGCATGAAGCTACTATTCCTTAGTTCGAGCCGTGATGTCATCAAAGTTTGACAATCATATTTTACACCATAAAACACCTGAAAATGCACAATTCCAATGGAAATACACCACAAAAATGCTTGTGGAAGCTTGATGAAATGCACACACGAAGCTACTATTCCTAAGTTCGAGCCGTGATGTCATCAAAGTGCGACTATCTAATTTTACACCGTAAAACACCTGAATATGCACAATTTTAAAAGAAATACACCACAAAAATGCTTGTGGAAGCTCGATGAAATGCACGCACAAAGCTACTGTTCATAAGTTCGAGCCATGATGTCATCAAAGTTCGATGATCTTATTATACACCTTAAAACTCCTGAATATGCACAATTCCAATGGAAATACACCACAAAAATGCTTGTGGTAGCTCGATGAAATGCACGCACGAAGCTACTATTCCTTAGTTCGAGCAGTGATGTCATCAAAGTGCGACAATCTAATTTTACACCGTAAAACAACAGAATATGCACAATTCCAATGGAAACACACCACAAAAATGCTTGTGGAAGCTCGATGAAATGCACGCACAAAGCTACTGTTCCTAAGTTCGAGCCGTGATGTCATCAAAGTGCGACAATCTAATTTTACACCGTAAAACAACAGAATATGCACAATTCCAATGGAAACACACCACAAAAATGCTTGTGGAAGCTCGATGAAATGCACGCACGAAGCTACTATTCCTTAGTTCGAGCCGTGACGTCATCAAAGTGCGACTATCTAATTTTACACCGTAAAACACCTGAATATGCACAATTTTAAAAGAAATACACCACAAAAATGCTTGTGGAAGCTCGATGAAATGCACGCATGAAGCTACTATTCCTAAGTTCGAGCCGTGATGTCATCAAAGTGCGACTAACTAATTTTACACCTTAAAACACCTGAATATGCACAATTTTAAAAGAAACACACCACAAAAATGCTTGTGGTAGCTTGATGAAATGCATGCACGAAGCTACTATTCCTTAGTTCGAGCCGTGATGTCATCAAAGTGCAACAATCTAATTTTACACCATAAAACACCTGAATATGCACAATTCCAATGGAAATACACCACAAAAATGCTTGTGGTAGCTCGATGAAATGCACGCACGAAGCTACTATTCCTTAGTTCGAGCCGTGATGTCATCAAAGTGCGACAATCTAATTTTACACCGTAAAACAACAGAATATGCACAATTCCAATGGAAACACACCACAAAAATGCTTGTGGAAGCTCGATGAAATGCACGCACGAAGCTACTATTCCTAGTTCAAGCCGTGATGTCATCAAAGATCGACAATCATATTTTACACCGTAAAACACCTGAATATGCACATTTCCAATGGAAACACACCACAAAAATGCTTGTGGAAGCTCGATGAAATGCAAGCACGAAGCCACAATTCCTTAGTTCGAGCCGTGACGTCATCAAAGTGTGACTATCTAATTTTACACTGTAAAACACCAGAATATGCACAATTTTTAAAGAAACACACCACAAGAATGCTTGTGGTAGCTCGATGAAATGCACGCAGAAAGCTACTGTTCCTAATTTCGAGCCGTGATGTCATCAAAGTTCGACAATCTTATTTTACACCGTAAAACACCTGAATATGCACAATTTTAAAAGAAATACATCACAAAAATACTTGTGGAAGCTCGATGAAATGCAAGCACAAAGCTACTGTCCCTAAGTTTGAGCCGTGATGTCATCAAAGTTCGACAATCTTATTTTACACCGTAAAACACATGAATATGCACAATTCCAATGGAAATACACCACAAAAATGCTTGTGGAAGCTCGATGAAATGCACGCATGAAGCTACTATTCCTTAGTTCGAGCCGTGATGTCATCAAAGTTTGACAATCATATTTTACACCATAAAACACCTGAAAATGCACAATTCCAATGGAAATACACCACAAAAATGCTTGTGGAAGCTTGATGAAATGCACACACGAAGCTACTATTCCTAAGTTCGAGCCGTGATGTCATCAAAGTGCGACTATCTAATTTTACACCGTAAAACACCTGAATATGCACAATTTTAAAAGAAATACACCACAAAAATGCTTGTGGAAGCTCGATGAAATGCACGCACAAAGCTACTGTTCATAAGTTCGAGCCATGATGTCATCAAAGTTCGATGATCTTATTATACACCTTAAAACTCCTGAATATGCACAATTCCAATGGAAATACACCACAAAAATGCTTGTGGTAGCTCGATGAAATGCACGCACGAAGCTACTATTCCTTAGTTCGAGCAGTGATGTCATCAAAGTGCGACAATCTAATTTTACACCGTAAAACAACAGAATATGCACAATTCCAATGGAAACACACCACAAAAATGCTTGTGGAAGCTCGATGAAATGCACGCACAAAGCTACTGTTCCTAAGTTCGAGCCGTGATGTCATCAAAGTGCGACAATCTAATTTTACACCGTAAAACAACAGAATATGCACAATTCCAATGGAAACACACCACAAAAATGCTTGTGGAAGCTCGATGAAATGCACGCACGAAGCTACTATTCCTTAGTTCGAGCCGTGACGTCATCAAAGTGCGACAATCTAATTTTACACCATAAAACACCTGAATATGCACAATTCCAATGGAAATACACCACAAAAATGCTTGTGGTAGCTCGATGAAATGCACGCACGAAGCTACTATTCCTTAGTTCGAGCCGTGATGTCATCAAAGTGCGACAGTCTAATTTTACACCGTAAAACACCGGAATATGCACAATTCCAATGGAAACACACCACAAAAATGCTTGTGGAAGCTCGATGAAATGCACGCATGAAGCTACTATTCCTTAGTTCAAGCCGTGATGTCATCAAAGTTCGACAATCATATTTATCACGGTAAAACACCTGAATATGCACATTTTCAATGAAACACACCACAAAAATGCTTGTGGAAGCTCGATGAAATGCACACATGAAGCTACTATTCCTTATTTCGAGACGTGATGCCATGTAAGTTCGACAATCTTATTTTACACAGTAAAACACCTGAATATGCACAATTCCAATGGAAATACACCACAAAAATGCTTGTGGAAGCTCGATGAAATGCACGCACGAAGCTACTATGTCTTAGTTCGAGCCGTGATGTCATCAAAGTGCGACTATCTAATTTTACACCGTAAAACACCTGAATATGCACAATTTTAAAAGAAATACACCACAAAAATGCTTGTGGAAGCTCAATGAAATGCACGCATGAAGCTACTATTCCTAAGTTCGAGCCGTGATGTCATCAAAGTGCGACTAACTAATTTTACACCTTAAAACACCTGAATATGCACAATTTTAAAAGAAACACACCACAAAAATGCTTGTGGTAGCTTGATGAAATGCATGCACGAAGCTACTATTAATTAGTTCGAGCCGTGATGTCATCAAAGTGCGACAATCTAATTTTACACCATAAAACACCTGAATATGTACAATTCCAATGGAAATACACCACAAAAATGCTTGTGGTAGCTCGATGAAATGCACGCACGAAGCTACTATTCCTTAGTTCGAGCCGTGATGTCATCAAAGTGCGACAATCTAATTTTACACCTTAAAACACCTGAATATGCACAATTTTAAAAGAAACACACCACAAAAATGCTTGTGGTAGCTCGATGAAATGCACGCACGAAGCTACTATTCCTTAGTTCGAGCCGTGATGTCATCAAAGTGCGACTAACTAATTTTACACCTTAAAACACCTGAATATGCACAATTTTAAAAGAAACACACCACAAAAATGCTTGTGGAAGCTCGATGAAATGCACGCACAAAGCTACTGTTCCTAAGTTCGAGCCGTGATGTCATCAAAGTGCGACAATCTAATTTTACACCGTAAAACAACAGAATATGCACAATTCCAATGGAAACACACCACAAAAATGCTTGTGGAAGCTCGAAGAAATGCACGCACGAAGCTACTATTCCTTAGTTCGAGCCGTGATGTCATCAAAGTGCGACAGTCTAATTTTACACCGTAAAACACCTGAATATGCACAATTCCAATGGAAACACACCACAAAAATGCTTGTGGAAGCTCGATGAAATGCACGCACAAAGCTACTGTTCCTAAGTTCGAGCCGTGATGTCATCAAAGTTCGACAATCTTATTTTACACCGTAAAACACCTGAATATGCACAATTCCAATGGAAATACACCACAAAAATGCTTGTGTAAGCTCGATGAAATGCACGCATGAAGCTACTATTCCTTAGTTCAAGCCTTGATGTCATCAAAGTTCGACAATCATATTTATCACGTTAAAAAACTCGAATATGCAAATTTTCAATGAAACACACCACAAAAATGCTTGTGGAAGCTCGATGAAATGCACACATGAAGCTACTATTCCTTATTTCGAGACGTGATGTCATGTAAGTTCGACAATCTTATTTTACACAGTAAAACACCTGAATATGCACAATTCCAATGGAAATACACCACAAAAATGCTTGTGGAAGCTCGATGAAATGCACGCACGAAGCTACTATGTCTTAGTTCGAGCCGTGATGTCATCAAAGTGCGACTATCTAATTTTACACCGTAAAACACCTGAATATGCACAATTTTAAAAGAAATACACCACAAAAATGCTTGTGGAAGCTCGATGAAATGCACGCATGAAGCTACTATTCCTTAGTTCGAGCCGTGATGTCATCAAAGTTCGACAATCATATTTTACACCATAAAACACCTGAATATGCACAATTCCAATGGAAATACACCACAAAAATGCTTGTGGAAGCTTGATGAAATGCACACACGAAGCTACTATTCCTAAGTTTGAGCCGTGATGTCATCAAAGTGCGACTATCTAATTTTACACCGTAAAACACCTGAATATGCACAATTTTAAAAGAAATACACCACAAAAATGCTTGTGGAAGCTCGATGAAATGCACGCACAAAGCTACTGTTCATAAGTTCGAGCCATGATGTCATCAAAGTTCGATGATCTTATTATACACCTTAAAACTCCTGAATATGCACAATTCCAATGGAAATACACCACATTAATGCTTGTGGTAGCTCGATGAAATGCACGCACGAAGCTACTATTCCTTAGTTCGAGCAGTGATGTCATCAAAGTGCGACAATCTAATTTTACACCGTAAAACAACAGAATATGCACAATTCCAATGGAAACACACCACAAAAATGCTTGTGGAAGCTCGATGAAATGCACGCACAAAGCTACTGTTCCTAAGTTCGAGCCGTGATGTCATAAAAGTGCGACAATCTAATTTTACACCGTAAAACAACAGAATATGCACAATTCCAATGGAAACACACCACAAAAATGCTTGTGGAAGCTCGATGAAATGCACGCACGAAGCTACTGTTCCTTAGTTCGAGCCGTGATGTCATCAAGGTGCGACAGTCTAATTTTACACCGTAAAACACCGGAATATGCACAATTCCAATGGAAACACACCACAAAAATGCTTGTGGAAGCTCGATGAAATGCACGCACAAAGCTACTGTTCCTAAGTTCGAGCCGTGATGTCATCAAAGTTCGACAATCTTATTTTACACCGTAAATCACCTGAATATGCACAATTCCAATGGAAATACACCACAAAAATGCTTGTGGAAGCTCGATGAAATGCACGCATGAAGCTACTATTCCTTAGTTCAAGCCGTGATGTCATCAAAGTTCGACAATCATATTTATCACGGTAAAACACCTGAATATGCACATTTTCAATGAAACACACCACAAAAATGCTTGTGGAAGCTCGATGAAATGCACACATGAAGCTACTATTCCTTATTTCGAGACGTGATGTCATGTAAGTTCGACAATCTTATTTTACACAGTAAAACACCTGAATATGCACAATTCCAATGGAAATACACCACAAAAATGCTTGTGGAAGCTCGATAAAATGCACGCACGAAGCTACTATGTCTTAGTTCGAGCCGTGATGTCATCAAAGTGCGACTATCTAATTTTACACCGTAAAACACCTGAATATGCACAATTTTAAAAGAAATACACCACAAAAATGCTTGTGGAAGCTCGATCGAATGCACGCATGAAGCTACTATTCCTAAGTTCGAGCCGTGATGTCATCAAAGTGCGACTAACTAATTTTACACCTTAAAACACCTGAATATGCACAATTTTAAAAGAAACACACCACAAAAATGCTTGTGGTAGCTTGATGAAATGCATGCACGAAGCTACTATTAATTAGTTCGAGCCGTGATGTCATCAAAGTGCGACAATCTAATTTTACACCATAAAACACCTGAATATGCACAATTCCAATGGAAATACACCACAAAAATGCTTGTGGTAGCTCGATGAAATGCACGCACGAAGCTACTAGTCCTTAGTTCGAGCCGTGATGTCATCAAAGTGCGACAATCTAATTTTACACCGTAAAACACCTGAATATGCACAATTCCAATGGAAACACACCACAAAAATGCTTGTGGAAGCTCGATGAAATGCACGCACAAAGCTACTGTTCCTAAGTTCGAGCCGTGATGTCATCAAAGTTCGACAATCTTATTTTACACCGTAAAACACCTGAATATGCACAATTCCAATGGAAATACACCACAAAAATGCTTGTGTAAGCTCGATGAAATGCACGCATGAAGCTACTATTCCTTAGTTCAAGCCGTGATGTCATCAAAGTTCGACAATCATATTTATCACGGTAAAACACCTGAATATGCACATTTTCAATGAAACACACCACAAAAATGCTTGTGGAAGCTCGATGAAATGCACACATGAAGCTACTATTCCTTATTTCGAGACGTGATGTCATGTAAGTTCGACAATCTTATTTTACACAGTAAAACACCTGAATATGCACAATTCCAATGGAAATACACCACAAAAATGCTTGTGGAAGCTCGATGAAATGCACGCATGAAGCTACTATTCCTAAGTTCGAGCCGTGATGTCATCAAAGTGCGACTAACTAATTTTACACCTTAAAACACCTGAATATGCACAATTTTAAAAGAAACACACCACAAAAATGCTTGTGGTAGCTTGATGAAATGCATGCACGAAGCTACTATTCCTTAGTTCGAGCCGTGATGTCATCAAAGTGCGACAATCTAATTTTACACCATAAAACACCTGAATATGCACAATTCCAATGGAAATACACCACAAAAATGCTTGTGGTAGCTCGATGAAATGCACGCACGAAGCTACTATTCCTTAGTTCGAGCCGTGATGTCATCAAAGTGCGACAATCATATTTTACACCGTAAAACACCTGAATATGCACAATTTTAAAAGAAATACACCACAAAAATGCTTGTGGAAGCTCGATGAAATGCACGCATGAAGCTACTATTCCTTAGTTCGAGCCGTGATGTCATCAAAGTTCGACAATCATATTTTACACCATAAAACACCTGAATATGCACAATTCCAATGGAAATACACCACAAAAATGCTTGTGGAAGCTTGATGAAATGCACACACGAAGCTACTATTCCTAAGTTCGAGCCGTGATGTCATCAAAGTGCGACTATCTAATTTTACACCGTAAAACACCTGAATATGCACAATTTTAAAAGAAATACACCACAAAAATGCTTGTGGAAGCTCGATGAAATGCACGCACAAAGCTACTGTTCATAAGTTCGAGCCATGATGTCATCAAAGTTCGATGATCTTATTATACACCTTAAAACTCCTGAATATGCACAATTCCAATGGAAATACACCACAAAAATGCTTGTGGTAGCTCGATGAAATGCACGCACGAAGCTACTATTCCTTAGTTCGAGCAGTGATGTCATCAAAAGTGCGACAATCTAATTTTACACCGTAAAACAACAGAATATGCACAATTCCAATGGAAACACACCACAAAAATGCTTGTGGAAGCTCGATGAAATGCACGCACAAAGCTACTGTTCCTAAGTTCGAGCCGTGATGTCATCAAAGTGCGACAATCTAATTTTACACCGTAAAACAACAGAATATGCACAATTCCAATGGAAACACACCACAAAAATGCTTGTGGAAGCTCGATGAAATGCACGCACGAAGCTACTATTCCTTAGTTCGAGCCGTGATGTCATCAAAGTGCAACAGTCTAATTTTACACCGTAAAACACCTGAATATGCACAATTTTAAAAGAAATACACCACAAAAATGCTTGTGGAAGCTCAATGAAATGCACGCATGAAGCTACTATTCCTAAGTTCGAGCCGTGATGTCATCAAAGTGCGACTAACTAATTTTACACCTTAAAACACCTGAATATGCACAATTTTAAAAGAAACACACCACAAAAATGCTTGTGGTAGCTTGATGAAATGCATGCACGAAGCTACTATTAATTAGTTCGAGCCGTGATGTCATCAAAGTGCGACAATCTAATTTTACACCATAAAACACCTGAATATGCACAATTCCAATGGAAATACACCACAAAAATGCTTGTGGTAGCTCGATGAAATGCACGCACGAAGCTACTATTCCTTAGTTCGAGCCTTGATGTCATCAAAGTGCGACAATCTAATTTTACACCTTAAAACACCTGAATATGCACAATTTTAAAAGAAACACACCACAAAAATGCTTGTGGTAGCTCGATGAAATGCACGCACGAAGCTACTATTCCTTAGTTCGAGCCGTGATGTCATCAAAGTTCGACAATCTAATTTTACACCGTAAAACAACAGAATATGCACAATTCCAATGGAAACACACCACAAAAATGCTTGTGGAAGCTCGATGAAATGCACGCACAAAGCTACTGTTCCTAAGTTCGAGCCGTGATGTCATCAAAGTGCGACAATCTAATTTTACACCGTAAAACAACAGAATATGCACAATTCCAATGGAAACACACCACAAAAATGCTTGTGGAAGCTCGATGAAATGTACGCACGAAGCTACTATTCCTTAGTTCGAGCCGTGATGTCATCAAAGTGCGACAGTCTAATTTTACACCGTAAAACACCTGAATATGCACAATTCCAATGGAAACACACCACAAAAATGCTTATGGAAGCTCGATGAAATGCACGCACAAAGCTACTGTTCCTAAGTTCGAGCCGTGATGTCATCAAAGTTCGACAATCTTATTTTACACCGTAAAACACCTGAATATGCACAATTCCAATGGAAATACACCACAAAAATGCTTGTGTAAGCTCGATGAAATGCACGCATGAAGCTACTATTCCTTAGTTCAAGCCGTGATGTCATCAAAGTTCGACAATCATATTTATCACGTTAAAAAACTCGAATATGCACATTTTCAATGAAACACACCACAAAAATGCTTGTGGAAGCTCGATGAAATGCACACATGAAGCTACTATTCCTTATTTCGAGACGTGATGTCATGTAAGTTCGACAATCTTATTTTACACAGTAAAACACCTGAATATGCACAATTCCAATGGAAATACACCACAAAAATGCTTGTGGAAGCTCGATGAAATGCACGCACGAAGCTACTATGTCTTAGTTCGAGCCGTGATGTCATCAAAGTGCGACTATCTAATTTTACACCGTAAAACACCTGAATATGCACAATTTTAAAAGAAATACACCACAAAAATGCTTGTGGAAGCTCGATGAAATGCACGCATGAAGCTACTATTCCTAAGTTCGAGCCGTGATGTCATCAAAGTGCGACTAACTAATTTTACACCTTAAAACACCTGAATATGCACAATTTTAAAAGAAACACACCACAAAAATGCTTGTGGTAGCTTGATGAAATGCATGCACGAAGCTACTATTCCTTAGTTCGAGCCGTGATGTCATCAAAGTGCGACAATCTAATTTTACACCATAAAACACCTGAATATGTACAATTCCAATGGAAATACACCACAAAAATGCTTGTGGTAGCTCAATAAAAATGCACGCACGAAGCTACTATTCCTTAGTTCGAGCCGTGATGTCATCAAAGTGCGACAATCTAATTTTACACCGTAAAACAACAGAATATGCACAATTCCAATGGAAACACACCACAAAAATGCTTGTGGAAGCTCGATGAAATGCACGCACGAAGCTACTATTCCTTAGTTCGAGCCGTGATGTCATCAAAGTGCGACAGTCTAATTTTACACCGTAAAACACCGGAATATGCACAATTCCAATGGAAACACACCACAAAAATGCTTGTGGAAGCTCGATGAAATGCACGCACAAAGCTACTGTTCCTAAGTTCGAGCCGTGATGTCATCAAAGTTCGACAATCTTATTTTACACCGTAAAACACCTGAATATGCACAATTCCAATGGAAATACACCACAAAAATGCTTGTGGAAGCTCGATGAAATGCACGCATGAAGCTACTATTCCTTAGTTCAAGCCGTGATGTCATCAAAGTTCGACAATCATATTTATCACGGTAAAACACCTGAATATGCACATTTTCAATGAAACACACCACAAAAATGCTTGTGGAAGCTCGATGAAATGCACACATGAAGCTACTATTCCTTATTTCGAGACGTGATGTCATGTAAGTTCGACAATCTTATTTTACACAGTAAAACACCTGAATATGCACAATTCCAATGGAAATACACCACAAAAATGCTTGTGGAAGCTCGATGAAATGCACGCACGAAGCTACTATGTCTTAGTTCGAGCCGTGATGTCATCAAAGTGCGACTATCTAATTTTACACCGTAAAACACCTGAATATGCACAATTTTAAAAGAAATACACCACAAAAATGCTTGTGGAAGCTCGATGAAATGCACGCATGAAGCTACTATTCCTAAGTTCGAGCCGTGATGTCATCAAAGTGCGACTAACTAATTTTACACCTTAAAACACCTGAATATGCACAATTTTAAAAGAAACACACCACAAAAATGCTTGTGGTAGCTTGATGAAATGCATGCACGAAGCTACTATTAATTAGTTCGAGCCGTGATGTCATCAAAGTGCGACAATCTAATTTTACACCATAAAACACCTGAATATGCACAATTCCAATGGAAATACACCACAAAAATGCTTGTGGTAGCTCGATGAAATGCACGCACGAAGCTACTATTCCTTAGTTCGAGCCGTGATGTCATCAAAGTGCGACAATCTAATTTTACACCGTAAAACACCTGAATATGCACAATTCCAATGGAAACACACCACAAAAATGCTTGTGGAAGCTCGATGAAATGCACGCACAAAGCTACTGTTCCTAAGTTCGAGCCGTGATGTCATCAAAGTTCGACAATCTTATTTTACACCGTAAAACACCTGAATATGCACAATTCCAATGGAAATACACCACAAAAATGCTTGTGTAAGCTCGATGAAATGCACGCATGAAGCTACTATTCCTTAGTTCAAGCCGTGATGTCATCAAAGTTCGACAATCATATTTATCACGTTAAAAAACTCGAATATGCACATTTTCAATGAAACACACCACAAAAATGCTTGTGGAAGCTCGATGAAATGCACACATGAAGCTACTATTCCTTATTTCGAGACGTGATGTCATGTAAGTTCGACAATCTTATTTTACACAGTAAAACACCTGAATATGCATAATTCCAATGGAAATACACCACAAAAATGCTTGTGGAAGCTCGATGAAATGCACGCACGAAGCTACTATGTCTTAGTTCGAGCCGTGATGTCATCAAAGTGCGACTATCTAATTTTACACCGTAAAACACCTGAATATGCACAATTTTAAAAGAAATACACCACAAAAATGCTTGTGGAAGCTCGATGAAATGCACGCATGAAGCTACTATTCCTAAGTTCGAGCCGTGATGTCATCAAAGTGCGACTAACTAATTTTACACCTTAAAACACCTGAATATGCACAATTTTAAAAGAAACACACCACAAAAATGCTTGTGGTAGCTTGATGAAATGCATGCACGAAGCTACTATTCCTTAGTTCGAGCCGTGATGTCATCAAAGTGCGACAATCTAATTTTACACCATAAAACACCTGAATATGCACAATTCCAATGGAAATACACCACAAAAATGCTTGTGGTAGCTCAATAAAAATGCACGCACGAAGCTCCTATTCCTTAGTTCGAGCCGTGATGTCATCAAAGTGCGACAATCTAATTTTACACCGTAAAACAACAGAATATGCACAATTCCAATGGAAACACACCACAAAAATGCTTGTGGAAGCTCGATGAAATGCACGCACGAAGCTACTATTCCTTAGTTCGAGCCGTGATGTCATCAAAGTGCGACAGTCTAATTTTACACCGTAAAACACCGGAATATGCACAATTCCAATGGAAACACACCACAAAAATGCTTGTGGAAGCTCGATGAAATGCACGCACAAAGCTACTGTTCCTAAGTTCGAGCCGTGATGTCATCAAAGTTCGACAATCTTATTTTACACCGTAAAACACCTGAATATGCACAATTCCAATGGAAATACACCACAAAAATGCTTGTGGAAGCTCGATGAAATGCACGCATGAAGCTACTATTCCTTAGTTCAAGCCGTGATGTCATCAAAGTTCGACAATCATATTTATCACGGTAAAACACCTGAATATGCACATTTTCAATGAAACACACCACAAAAATGCTTGTGGAAGCTCGATGAAATGCACACATGAAGCTACTATTCCTTATTTCGAGACGTGATGTCATGTAAGTTCGACAATCTTATTTTACACAGTAAAACACCTGAATATGCACAATTCCAATGGAAATACACCACAAAAATGCTTGTGGAAGCTCGATGAAATGCACGCACGAAGCTACTATGTCTTAGTTCGAGCCGTGATGTCATCAAAGTGCGACTATCTAATTTTACACCGTAAAACACCTGAATATGCACAATTTTAAAAGAAATACACCACAAAAATGCTTGTGGAAGCTCGATGAAATGCACGCATGAAGCTACTATTCCTAAGTTCGAGCCGTGATGTCATCAAAGTGCGACTAACTAATTTTACACCTTAAAACACCTGAATATGCACAATTTTAAAAGAAACACACCACAAAAATGCTTGTGGTAGCTTGATGAAATGCATGCACGAAGCTACTATTAATTAGTTCGAGCCGTGATGTCATCAAAGTGCGACAATCTAATTTTACACCATAAAACACCTGAATATGCACAATTCCAATGGAAATACACCACAAAAATGCTTGTGGTAGCTCGATGAAATGCACGCACGAAGCTACTATTCCTTAGTTCGAGCCGTGATGTCATCAAAGTGCGACAATCTAATTTTACACCGTAAAACACCTGAATATGCACAATTCCAATGGAAACACACCACAAAAATGCTTGTGGAAGCTCGATGAAATGCACGCACAAAGCTACTGTTCCTAAGTTCGAGCCGTGATGTCATCAAAGTTCGACAATCTTATTTTACACCGTAAAACACCTGAATATGCACAATTCCAATGGAAATACACCACAAAAATGCTTGTGTAAGCTCGATGAAATGCACGCATGAAGCTACTATTCCTTAGTTCAAGCCGTGATGTCATCAAAGTTCGACAATCATATTTATCACGGTAAAACACCTGAATATGCACATTTTCAATGAAACACACCACAAAAATGCTTGTGGAAGCTCGATGAAATGCACACATGAAGCTACTATTCCTTATTTCGAGACGTGATGTCATGTAAGTTCGACAATCTTATTTTACACAGTAAAACACCTGAATATGCACAATTCCAATGGAAATACACCACAAAAATGCTTGTGGAAGCTCGATGAAATGCACGCACGAAGCTACTATGTCTTAGTTCGAGCCGTGATGTCATCAAAGTGCGACTATCTAATTTTACACCGTAAAACACCTGAATATGCACAATTTTAAAAGAAATACACCACAAAAATGCTTGTGGAAGCTCGATGAAATGCACGCATGAAGCTACTATTCCTAAGTTCGAGCCGTGATGTCATCAAAGTGCGACTAACTAATTTTACACCTTAAAACACCTGAATATGCACAATTTTAAAAGAAACACACCACAAAAATGCTTGTGGTAGCTTGATGAAATGCATGCACGAAGCTACTATTCCTTAGTTCGAGCCGTGATGTCATCAAAGTGCGACAATCTAATTTTACACCATAAAACACCTGAATATGCACAATTCCAATGGAAATACACCACAAAAATGCTTGTGGAAGCTCGATGAAATGCATGCACGAAGCTAATATTCCGTTGTTCGAGCCGTGATGTCATCAAAGTGCGACTATCTAATTTTACACCTTAAAACACCTGAATATGCACAATTTTAAAACAAACACACCACAAAAATGCTTGTGGTAGCTCGATGAAATGCATGCACGAAGCTACTATTCCTTAGTTCGAGCCGTGATGTCATCAAAGTGCGACAATCTAATTTTACACCGTAAAACAACTGAACATGCACAATTCCAATGGAAACACACCACAAAAATGCTTGTGGAAGCTCGATGAAATGCACGCACGAAGCTACTATTCCTAGTTCAAGCCGTGATGTCATCAAAGATCGACAATCATATTTTACACCGTAAAACACCTGAATATGCACATTTCCAATGGAAACACACCACAAAAATGCTTGTGGAAGCTCGATGAAATGCAAGCACGAAGCCACAATTCCTTAGTTCGAGCCGTGACGTCATCAAAGTGTGACTATCTAATTTTACACTGTAAAACACCAGAATATGCACAATTTTTAAAGAAACACACCACAAGAATGCTTGTGGTAGCTCGATGAAATGCACGCAGAAAGCTACTGTTCCTAATTTCGAGCCGTGATGTCATCAAAGTTCGACAATCTTATTTTACACCGTAAAACACCTGAATATGCACAATTTTAAAAGAAATACATCACAAAAATACTTATGGAAGCTCGATGAAATGCAAGCACAAAGCTACTGTCCCTAAGTTTGAGCCGTGATGTCATCAAAGTTCGACAATCTTATTTTACACCGTAAAACACATGAATATGCACAATTCCAATGGAAATACACCACAAAAATGCTTGTGGAAGCTCGATGAAATGCACGCATGAAGCTACTATTCCTTAGTTCGAGCCGTGATGTCATCAAAGTTTGACAATCATATTTTACACCATAAAACACCTGAAAATGCACAATTCCAATGGAAATACACCACAAAAATGCTTGTGGAAGCTTGATGAAATGCACACACGAAGCTACTATTCCTAAGTTCGAGCCGTGATGTCATCAAAGTGCGACTATCTAATTTTACACCGTAAAACACCTGAATATGCACAATTTTAAAAGAAATACACCACAAAAATGCTTGTGGAAGCTCGATGAAATGCACGCACAAAGCTACTGTTCATAAGTTCGAGCCATGATGTCATCAAAGTTCGATGATCTTATTATACACCTTAAAACTCCTGAATATGCACAATTCCAATGGAAATACACCACAAAAATGCTTGTGGTAGCTCGATGAAATGCACGCACGAAGCTACTATTCCTTAGTTCGAGCAGTGATGTCATCAAAGTGCGACAATCTAATTTTACACCGTAAAACAACAGAATATGCACAATTCCAATGGAAACACACCACAAAAATGCTTGTGGAAGCTCGATGAAATGCACGCACAAAGCTACTGTTCCTAAGTTCGAGCCGTGATGTCATCAAAGTGCGACAATCTAATTTTACACCGTAAAACAACAGAATATGCACAATTCCAATGGAAACACACCACAAAAATGCTTGTGGAAGCTCGATGAAATGCACGCACGAAGCTACTATTCCTTAGTTCGAGCCGTGATGTCATCAAAGTTCGACAATCTTATTTTACACCGTAAAACACCTGAATGTGCACAATTCCAATGGAAATACACCACAAAAATGCTTGTGTAAGCTCGATGAAATGCACGCATGAAGCTACTATTCCTTATTTCGAGACGTGATGTCATGTAAGTTCGACAATCTTATTTTACACAGTAAAACACCTGAATATGCACAATTCCAATGGAAACACACCACAAAAATGCTTGTGGAAGCTCGATGAAATGCACGCACAAAGCTACTGTTCCTAAGTTCGAGCCGTGATGTCATCAAAGTTCGACAATCTTATTTTACACCGTAAAACACCTGAATATGCACAATTCCAATGGAAATACACCACAAAAATGCTTGTGGAAGCTCGATGAAATGCACGCATGAAGCTACTATTCCTTAGTTCAAGCCGTGATGTCATCAAAGTTCGACAATCATATTTATCACGGTAAAACACCTGAATATGCACATTTTCAATGAAACACACCACAAAAATGCTTGTGGAAGCTCGATGAAATGCACACATGAAGCTACTATTCCTTATTTCGAGACGTGATGTCATGTAAGTTCGACAATCTTATTTTACACAGTAAAACACCTGAATATGCACAATTCCAATGGAAATACACCACAAAAATGCTTGTGGAAGCTCGATGAAATGCACGCACGAAGCTACTATGTCTTAGTTCGAGCCGTGATGTCATCAAAGTGCGACTATCTAATTTTACACCGTAAAACACCTGAATATGCACAATTTTAAAAGAAATACACCACAAAAATGCTTGTGGAAGCTTGATGAAATGCACACACGAAGCTACTATTCCTAAGTTCGAGCCGTGATGTCATCAAAGTGCGACTATCTAATTTTACACCGTAAAACACCTGAATATGCACAATTTTAAAAGAAATACACCACAAAAATGCTTGTGGAAGCTCGATGAAATGCACGCACAAAGCTACTGTTCATAAGTTCGAGCCATGATGTCATCAAAGTTCGATGATCTTATTATACACCTTAAAACTCCTGAATATGCACAATTCCAATGGAAATACACCACAAAAATGCTTGTGGTAGCTCGATGAAATGCACGCACGAAGCTACTATTCCTTAGTTCGAGCAGTGATGTCATCAAAGTGCGACAATCTAATTTTACACCGTAAAACAACAGAATATGCACAATTCCAATGGAAACACACCACAAAAATGCTTGTGGAAGCTCGATGAAATGCACGCACAAAGCTACTGTTCCTAAGTTCGAGCCGTGATGTCATCAAAGTGCGACAATCTAATTTTACACCGTAAAACAACAGAATATGCACAATTCCAATGGAAACACACCACAAAAATGCTTGTGGAAGCTCGATGAAATGCACGCACGAAGCTACTATTCCTTAGTTCGAGCCGTGATGTCATCAAAGTGCGACAGTCTAATTTTACACCGTAAAACACCTGAATATGCACAATTCCAATGGAAACACACCACAAAAATGCTTGTGGAAGCTCGATGAAATGCACGCACAAAGCTATTGTTCCTAAGTTCGAGCCGTGATGTCATCAAAGTTCGACAATCTTATTTTACACCGTAAAACACCTGAATGTGCACAATTCCAATGGAAATACACCACAAAAATGCTTGTGTAAGCTCGATGAAATGCACGCATGAAGCTACTATTCCTTAGTTCAAGCCGTGATGTCATCAAAGTTCGACAATCATATTTATCACGGTACAACACCTGAATATGCACATTTTCAATGAAACACACCACAAAAATGCTTGTGGAAGCTCGATGAAATGCACACATGAAGCTACTATTCCTTATTTCGAGACGTGATGTCATGTAAGTTCGACAATCTTATTTTACACAGTAAAACACCTGAATATGCACAATTCCAATGGAAACACACCACAAAAATGCTTGTGGAAGCTCGATGAAATGCACGCACAAAGCTACTGTTCCTAAGTTCGAGCCGTGATGTCATCAAAGTTCGACAATCTTATTTTACACCGTAAAACACCTGAATATGCACAATTCCAATGGAAATACACCACAAAAATGCTTGTGGAAGCTCGATGAAATGCACGCATGAAGCTACTATTCCTTAGTTCAAGCCGTGATGTCATCAAAGTTCGACAATCATATTTATCACGGTAAAACACCTGAATATGCACATTTTCAATGAAACACACCACAAAAATGCTTGTGGAAGCTCGATGAAATGCACACATGAAGCTACTATTCCTTATTTCGAGACGTGATGTCATGTAAGTTCGACAATCTTATTTTACACAGTAAAACACCTGAATATGCACAATTCCAATGGAAATACACCACAAAAATGCTTGTGGAAGCTCGATGAAATGCACGCACGAAGCTACTATGTCTTAGTTCGAGCCGTGATGTCATCAAAGTGCGACTATCTAATTTTACACCGTAAAACACCTGAATATGCACAATTTTAAAAGAAATACACCACAAAAATGCTTGTGGAAGCTCGATGAAATGCACGCATGAAGCTACTATTCCTAAGTTCGAGCCGTGATGTCATCAAAGTGCGACTAACTAATTTTACACCTTAAAACACCTGAATATGCACAATTTTAAAAGAAACACACCACAAAAATGCTTGTGGTAGCTTGATGAAATGCATGCACGAAGCTACTATTAATTAGTTCGAGCCGTGATGTCATCAAAGTGCGACAATCTAATTTTACACCATAAAACACCTGAATATGCACAATTCCAATGGAAATACACCACAAAAATGCTTGTGGTAGCTCGATGAAATGCACGCACGAAGCTACTATTCCTTAGTTCGAGCCGTGATGTCATCAAAGTGCGACAATCTAATTTTACACCGTAAAACACCTGAATATGCACAATTCCAATGGAAACACACCACAAAAATGCTTGTGGAAGCTCGATGAAATGCACGCACAAAGCTACTGTTCCTAAGTTCGAGCCGTGATGTCATCAAAGTTCGACAATCTTATTTTACACCGTAAAACACCTGAATATGCACAATTCCAATGGAAATACACCACAAAAATGCTTGTGTAAGCTCGATGAAATGCACGCATGAAGCTACTATTCCTTAGTTCAAGCCGTGATGTCATCAAAGTTCGACAATCATATTTATCACGGTAAAACACCTGAATATGCACATTTTCAATGAAACACACCACAAAAATGCTTGTGGAAGCTCGATGAAATGCACACATGAAGCTACTATTCCTTATTTCGAGACGTGATGTCATGTAAGTTCGACAATCTTATTTTACACAGTAAAACACCTGAATATGCACAATTCCAATGGAAATACACCACAAAAATGCTTGTGGAAGCTCGATGAAATGCACGCACGAAGCTACTATGTCTTAGTTCGAGCCGTGATGTCATCAAAGTGCGACTATCTAATTTTACACCGTAAAACACCTGAATATGCACAATTTTAAAAGAAATACACCACAAAAATGCTTGTGGAAGCTCGATGAAATGCACGCATGAAGCTACTATTCCTAAGTTCGAGCCGTGATGTCATCAAAGTGCGACTAACTAATTTTACACCTTAAAACACCTGAATATGCACAATTTTAAAAGAAACACACCACAAAAATGCTTGTGGTAGCTTGATGAAATGCATGCACGAAGCTACTATTCCTTAGTTCGAGCCGTGATGTCATCAAAGTGCGACAATCTAATTTTACACCATAAAACACCTGAATATGCACAATTCCAATGGAAATACACCACAAAAATGCTTGTGGAAGCTCGATGAAATGCATGCACGAAGCTAATATTCCGTTGTTCGAGCCGTGATGTCATCAAAGTGCGACTATCTAATTTTACACCTTAAAACACCTGAATATGCACAATTTTAAAACAAACACACCACAAAAATGCTTGTGGTAGCTCGATGAAATGCATGCACGAAGCTACTATTCCTTAGTTCGAGCCGTGATGTCATCAAAGTGCGACAATCTAATTTTACACCGTAAAACAACTGAACATGCACAATTCCAATGGAAACACACCACAAAAATGCTTGTGGAAGCTCGATGAAATGCACGCACGAAGCTACTATTCCTAGTTCAAGCCGTGATGTCATCAAAGATCGACAATCATATTTTACACCGTAAAACACCTGAATATGCACATTTCCAATGGAAACACACCACAAAAATGCTTGTGGAAGCTCGATGAAATGCAAGCACGAAGCCACAATTCCTTAGTTCGAGCCGTGACGTCATCAAAGTGTGACTATCTAATTTTACACTGTAAAACACCAGAATATGCACAATTTTTAAAGAAACACACCACAAGAATGCTTGTGGTAGCTCGATGAAATGCACGCAGAAAGCTACTGTTCCTAATTTCGAGCCGTGATGTCATCAAAGTTCGACAATCTTATTTTACACCGTAAAACACCTGAATATGCACAATTTTAAAAGAAATACATCACAAAAATACTTATGGAAGCTCGATGAAATGCAAGCACAAAGCTACTGTCCCTAAGTTTGAGCCGTGATGTCATCAAAGTTCGACAATCTTATTTTACACCGTAAAACACATGAATATGCACAATTCCAATGGAAATACACCACAAAAATGCTTGTGGAAGCTCGATGAAATGCACGCATGAAGCTACTATTCCTTAGTTCGAGCCGTGATGTCATCAAAGTTTGACAATCATATTTTACACCATAAAACACCTGAAAATGCACAATTCCAATGGAAATACACCACAAAAATGCTTGTGGAAGCTTGATGAAATGCACACACGAAGCTACTATTCCTAAGTTCGAGCCGTGATGTCATCAAAGTGCGACTATCTAATTTTACACCGTAAAACACCTGAATATGCACAATTTTAAAAGAAATACACCACAAAAATGCTTGTGGAAGCTCGATGAAATGCACGCACAAAGCTACTGTTCATAAGTTCGAGCCATGATGTCATCAAAGTTCGATGATCTTATTATACACCTTAAAACTCCTGAATATGCACAATTCCAATGGAAATACACCACAAAAATGCTTGTGGTAGCTCGATGAAATGCACGCACGAAGCTACTATTCCTTAGTTCGAGCAGTGATGTCATCAAAGTGCGACAATCTAATTTTACACCGTAAAACAACAGAATATGCACAATTCCAATGGAAACACACCACAAAAATGCTTGTGGAAGCTCGATGAAATGCACGCACAAAGCTACTGTTCCTAAGTTCGAGCCGTGATGTCATCAAAGTGCGACAATCTAATTTTACACCGTAAAACAACAGAATATGCACAATTCCAATGGAAACACACCACAAAAATGCTTGTGGAAGCTCGATGAAATGCACGCACGAAGCTACTATTCCTTAGTTCGAGCCGTGATGTCATCAAAGTGCGACAGTCTAATTTTACACTGTAAAACACCTGAATATGCACAATTCCAATGGAAACACACCACAAAAATGCTTGTGGAAGCTCGATGAAATGCACGCACAAAGCTATTGTTCCTAAGTTCGAGCCGTGATGTCATCAAAGTTCGACAATCTTATTTTACACCGTAAAACACCTGAATGTGCACAATTCCAATGGAAATACACCACAAAAATGCTTGTGTAAGCTCGATGAAATGCACGCATGAAGCTACTATTCCTTAGTTCAAGCCGTGATGTCATCAAAGTTCGACAATCATATTTATCACGGTACAACACCTGAATATGCACATTTTCAATGAAACACACCACAAAAATGCTTGTGGAAGCTCGATGAAATGCACACATGAAGCTAATATTCCTTATTTCGAGACGTGATGTCATGTAAGTTCGACAATCTTATTTTACACAGTAAAACACCTGAATATGCACAATTCCAATGGAAACACACCACAAAAATGCTTGTGGAAGCTCGATGAAATGCACGCACAAAGCTACTGTTCCTAAGTTCGAGCCGTGATGTCATCAAAGTTCGACAATCTTATTTTACACCGTAAAACACCTGAATATGCACAATTCCAATGGAAATACACCACAAAAATGCTTGTGGAAGCTCGATGAAATGCACGCATGAAGCTACTATTCCTTAGTTCAAGCCGTGATGTCATCAAAGTTCGACAATCATATTTATCACGGTAAAACACCTGAATATGCACATTTTCAATGAAACACACCACAAAAATGCTTGTGGAAGCTCGATGAAATGCACACATGAAGCTACTATTCCTTATTTCGAGACGTGATGTCATGTAAGTTCGACAATCTTATTTTACACAGTAAAACACCTGAATATGCACAATTCCAATGGAAATACACCACAAAAATGCTTGTGGAAGCTCGATGAAATGCACGCACGAAGCTACTATGTCTTAGTTCGAGCCGTGATGTCATCAAAGTGCGACTATCTAATTTTACACCGTAAAACACCTGAATATGCACAATTTTAAAAGAAATACACCACAAAAATGCTTGTGGAAGCTTGATGAAATGCACACACGAAGCTACTATTCCTAAGTTCGAGCCGTGATGTCATCAAAGTGCGACTATCTAATTTTACACCGTAAAACACCTGAATATGCACAATTTTAAAAGAAATACACCACAAAAATGCTTGTGGAAGCTCGATGAAATGCACGCACAAAGCTACTGTTCATAAGTTCGAGCCATGATGTCATCAAAGTTCGATGATCTTATTATACACCTTAAAACTCCTGAATATGCACAATTCCAATGGAAATACACCACAAAAATGCTTGTGGTAGCTCGATGAAATGCACGCACGAAGCTACTATTCCTTAGTTCGAGCCGTGATGTCATCAAAGTGCGACAGTCTAATTTTACACCGTAAAACACCTGAATATGCACAATTCCAATGGAAACACACCACAAAAATGCTTGTGGAAGCTCGATGAAATGCACGCACAAAGCTATTGTTCCTAAGTTCGAGCCGTGATGTCATCAAAGTTCGACAATCTTATTTTACACCGTAAAACACCTGAATGTGCACAATTCCAATGGAAATACACCACAAAAATGCTTGTGTAAGCTCGATGAAATGCACGCATGAAGCTACTATTCCTTAGTTCAAGCCGTGATGTCATGTAAGTTCGACAATCTTATTTTACACAGTAAAACACCTGAATATGCACAATTCCAATGGAAATACACCACAAAAATGCTTGTGGAAGCTCGATGAAATGCACGCACGAAGCTACTATGTCTTAGTTCGAGCCGTGATGTCATCAAAGTGCGACTATCTAATTTTACACCGTAAAACACCTGAATATGCACAATTTTAAAAGAAATACACCACAAAAATGCTTGTGGAAGCTCGATGAAATGCACGCATGAAGCTACTATTCCTAAGTTCGAGCCGTGATGTCATCAAAGTGCGACTAACTAATTTTACACCTTAAAACACCTGAATATGCACAATTTTAAAAGAAACACACCACAAAAATGCTTGTGGTAGCTTGATGAAATGCATGCACGAAGCTACTATTAATTAGTTCGAGCCGTGATGTCATCAAAGTGCGACAATCTAATTTTACACCATAAAACACCTGAATATGCACAATTCCAATGGAAATACACCACAAAAATGCTTGTGGTAGCTCGATGAAATGCACGCACGAAGCTACTATTCCTTAGTTCGAGCCGTGATGTCATCAAAGTGCGACAATCTAATTTTACACCGTAAAACACCTGAATATGCACAATTCCAATGGAAACACACCACAAAAATGCTTGTGGAAGCTCGATGAAATGCACGCACAAAGCTACTGTTCCTAAGTTCGAGCCGTGATGTCATCAAAGTTCGACAATCTTATTTTACACCGTAAAACACCTGAATATGCACAATTCCAATGGAAATACACCACAAAAATGCTTGTGTAAGCTCGATGAAATGCACGCATGAAGCTACTATTCCTTAGTTCAAGCCGTGATGTCATCAAAGTTCGACAATCATATTTATCACGGTAAAACACCTGAATATGCACATTTTCAATGAAACACACCACAAAAATGCTTGTGGAAGCTCGATGAAATGCACACATGAAGCTACTATTCCTTATTTCGAGACGTGATGTCATGTAAGTTCGACAATCTTATTTTACACAGTAAAACACCTGAATATGCACAATTCCAATGGAAATACACCACAAAAATGCTTGTGGAAGCTCGATGAAATGCACGCACGAAGCTACTATGTCTTAGTTCGAGCCGTGATGTCATCAAAGTGCGACTATCTAATTTTACACCGTAAAACACCTGAATATGCACAATTTTAAAAGAAATACACCACAAAAATGCTTGTGGAAGCTCGATGAAATGCACGCATGAAGCTACTATTCCTAAGTTCGAGCCGTGATGTCATCAAAGTGCGACTAACTAATTTTACACCTTAAAACACCTGAATATGCACAATTTTAAAAGAAACACACCACAAAAATGCTTGTGGTAGCTTGATGAAATGCATGCACGAAGCTACTATTCCTTAGTTCGAGCCGTGATGTCATCAAAGTGCGACAATCTAATTTTACACCATAAAACACCTGAATATGCACAATTCCAATGGAAATACACCACAAAAATGCTTGTGGAAGCTCGATGAAATGCATGCACGAAGCTAATATTCCGTTGTTCGAGCCGTGATGTCATCAAAGTGCGACTATCTAATTTTACACCTTAAAACACCTGAATATGCACAATTTTAAAACAAACACACCACAAAAATGCTTGTGGTAGCTCGATGAAATGCATGCACGAAGCTACTATTCCTTAGTTCGAGCCGTGATGTCATCAAAGTGCGACAATCTAATTTTACACCGTAAAACAACTGAACATGCACAATTCCAATGGAAACACACCACAAAAATGCTTGTGGAAGCTCGATGAAATGCACGCACAAAGCTACTGTTCCTAAGTTCGAGCCGTGATGTCATCAAAGTGCGACAATCTAATTTTACACCGTAAAACAACAGAATATGCACAATTCCAATGGAAACACACCACAAAAATGCTTGTGGAAGCTCGATGAAATGCACGCACGAAGCTACTATTCCTTAGTTCGAGCCGTGATGTCATCAAAGTGCGACAGTCTAATTTTACACCGTAAAACACCTGAATATGCACAATTCCAATGGAAACACACCACAAAAATGCTTATGGAAGCTCGATGAAATGCACGCACAAAGCTACTGTTCCTAAGTTCGAGCCGTGATGTCATCAAAGTTCGACAATCTTATTTTACACCGTAAAACACCTGAATATGCACAATTCCAATGGAAATACACCACAAAAATGCTTGTGTAAGCTCGATGAAATGCACGCATGAAGCTACTATTCCTTAGTTCAAGCCGTGATGTCATCAAAGTTCGACAATCATATTTATCACGTTAAAAAACTCGAATATGCACATTTTCAATGAAACACACCACAAAAATGCTTGTGGAAGCTCGATGAAATTCACACATGAAGCTACTATTCCTTATTTCGAGACGTGATGTCATGTAAGTTCGACAATCTTATTTTACACAGTAAAACACCTGAATATGCACAATTCCAATGGAAATACACCACAAAAATGCTTGTGGAAGCTCGATGAAATGCACGCACGAAGCTACTATGTCTTAGTTCGAGCCGTGATGTCATCAAAGTGCGACTATCTAATTTTACACCGTAAAACACCTGAATATGCACAATTTTAAAAGAAATACACCACAAAAATGCTTGTGGAAGCTCGATGAAATGCATGCATGAAGCTACTATTCCTAAGTTCGAGCCGTGATGTCATCAAAGTGCGACTAACTAATTTTACACCTTAAAACACCTGAATATGCACAATTTTAAAAGAAACACACCACAAAAATGCTTGTGGTAGCTTGATGAAATGCATGCACGAAGCTACTATTCCTTAGTTCGAGCCGTGATGTCATCAAAGTGCGACAATCTAATTTTACACCATAAAACACCTGAATATGCACAATTCCAATGGAAATACACCACAAAAATGCTTGTGGTAGCTCGATAAAAATGCACGCACGAAGCTACTATTCCTTAGTTCGAGCCGTGATGTCATCAAAGTGCGACAATCTAATTTTACACCGTAAAACAACAGAATATGCACAATTCCAATGGAAACACACCACAAAAATGCTTGTGGAAGCTCGATGAAATGCACGCACGAAGCTACTATTCCTTAGTTCGAGCCGTGATGTCATCAAAGTGCGACAGTCTAATTTTACACCGTAAAACACCTGAATATGCACAATTCCAATGGAAATACACCACAAAAATGCTTGTGTAAGCTCGATGAAATGCACGCATGAAGCTACTATTCCGAAGTTCAAGCCGTGATGTCATCAAAGTTCGACAATCATATTTATCACGGTAAAACACCTGAATATGCACATTTTCAATGAAACACACCACAAAAATGCTTGTGGAAGCTCGATGAAATGCACACATGAAGCTACTATTCCTTATTTCGAGACGTGATGTCATGTAAGTTCGACAATCTTATTTTACACAGTAAAACACCTGAATATGCACAATTCCAATGGAAATACACCACAAAAATGCTTGTGGAAGCTCGATGAAATGCACGCACGAAGCTACTATGTCTTAGTTCGAGCCGTGATGTCATCAAAGTGCGACTATCTAATTTTACACCGTAAAACACCTGAATATGCACAATTTTAAAAGAAATACACCACAAAAATGCTTGTGGAAGCTCGATGAAATGCACGCATGAAGCTACTATTCCTAAGTTCGAGCCGTGATGTCATCAAAGTGCGACTAACTAATTTTACACCTTAAAACACCTGAATATGCACAATTTTAAAAGAAACACACCACAAAAATGCTTGTGGTAGCTTGATGAAATGCATGCACGAAGCTACTATTCCTTAGTTCGAGCCGTGATGTCATCAAAGTGCGACAATCTAATTTTACACCATAAAACACCTGAATATGCACAATTCCAATGGAAATACACCACAAAAATGCTTGTGGAAGCTCGATGAAATGCATGCACGAAGCTAATATTCCGTTGTTCGAGCCGTGATGTCATCAAAGTGCGACTATCTAATTTTACACCTTAAAACACCTGAATATGCACAATTTTAAAACAAACACACCACAAAAATGCTTGTGGTAGCTCGATGAAATGCATGCACGAAGCTACTATTCCTTAGTTCGAGCCGTGATGTCATCAAAGTGCGACAATCTAATTTTACACCGTAAAACAACTGAACATGCACAATTCCAATGGAAACACACCACAAAAATGCTTGTGGAAGCTCGATGAAATGCACGCACAAAGCTACTGTTCCTAAGTTCGAGCCGTGATGTCATCAAAGTGCGACAATCTAATTTTACACCGTAAAACAACAGAATATGCACAATTCCAATGGAAACACACCACAAAAATGCTTGTGGAAGCTCGATGAAATGCACGCACGAAGCTACTATTCCTTAGTTCGAGCCGTGATGTCATCAAAGTGCGACAGTCTAATTTTACACCGTAAAACACCTGAATATGCACAATTCCAATGGAAACACACCACAAAAATGCTTATGGAAGCTCGATGAAATGCACGCACAAAGCTACTGTTCCTAAGTTCGAGCCGTGATGTCATCAAAGTTCGACAATCTTATTTTACACCGTAAAACACCTGAATATGCACAATTCCAATGGAAATACACCACAAAAATGCTTGTGTAAGCTCGATGAAATGCACGCATGAAGCTACTATTCCTTAGTTCAAGCCGTGATGTCATCAAAGTTCGACAATCATATTTATCACGTTAAAAAACTCGAATATGCACATTTTCAATGAAACACACCACAAAAATGCTTGTGGAAGCTCGATGAAATTCACACATGAAGCTACTATTCCTTATTTCGAGACGTGATGTCATGTAAGTTCGACAATCTTATTTTACACAGTAAAACACCTGAATATGCACAATTCCAATGGAAATACACCACAAAAATGCTTGTGGAAGCTCGATGAAATGCACGCACGAAGCTACTATGTCTTAGTTCGAGCCGTGATGTCATCAAAGTGCGACTATCTAATTTTACACCGTAAAACACCTGAATATGCACAATTTTAAAAGAAATACACCACAAAAATGCTTGTGGAAGCTCGATGAAATGCATGCATGAAGCTACTATTCCTAAGTTCGAGCCGTGATGTCATCAAAGTGCGACTAACTAATTTTACACCTTAAAACACCTGAATATGCACAATTTTAAAAGAAACACACCACAAAAATGCTTGTGGTAGCTTGATGAAATGCATGCACGAAGCTACTATTCCTTAGTTCGAGCCGTGATGTCATCAAAGTGCGACAATCTAATTTTACACCATAAAACACCTGAATATGCACAATTCCAATGGAAATACACCACAAAAATGCTTGTGGTAGCTCGATAAAAATGCACGCACGAAGCTACTATTCCTTAGTTCGAGCCGTGATGTCATCAAAGTGCGACAATCTAATTTTACACCGTAAAACAACAGAATATGCACAATTCCAATGGAAACACACCACAAAAATGCTTGTGGAAGCTCGATGAAATGCACGCACGAAGCTACTATTCCTTAGTTCGAGCCGTGATGTCATCAAAGTGCGACAGTCTAATTTTACACCGTAAAACACCTGAATATGCACAATTCCAATGGAAATACACCACAAAAATGCTTGTGTAAGCTCGATGAAATGCACGCATGAAGCTACTATTCCTTAGTTCAAGCCGTGATGTCATCAAAGTTCGACAATCATATTTATCACGGTAAAACACCTGAATATGCACATTTTCAATGAAACACACCACAAAAATGCTTGTGGAAGCTCGATGAAATGCACACATGAAGCTACTATTCCTTATTTCGAGACGTGATGTCATGTAAGTTCGACAATCTTATTTTACACAGTAAAACACCTGAATATGCACAATTCCAATGGAAATACACCACAAAAATGCTTGTGGAAGCTCGATGAAATGCACGCACGAAGCTACTATGTCTTAGTTCGAGCCGTGATGTCATCAAAGTGCGACTATCTAATTTTACACCGTAAAACACCTGAATATGCACAATTTTAAAAGAAATACACCACAAAAATGCTTGTGGAAGCTCGATGAAATGCACGCATGAAGCTACTATTCCTAAGTTCGAGCCGTGATGTCATCAAAGTGCGACTAACTAATTTTACACCTTAAAACACCTGAATATGCACAATTTTAAAAGAAACACACCACAAAAATGCTTGTGGTAGCTTGATGAAATGCATGCACGAAGCTACTATTCCTTAGTTCGAGCCGTGATGTCATCAAAGTGCGACAATCTAATTTTACACCATAAAACACCTGAATATGCACAATTCCAATGGAAATACACCACAAAAATGCTTGTGGAAGCTCGATGAAATGCATGCACGAAGCTAATATTCCGTTGTTCGAGCCGTGATGTCATCAAAGTGCGACTATCTAATTTTACACCTTAAAACACCTGAATATGCACAATTTTAAAACAAACACACCACAAAAATGCTTGTGGTAGCTCGATGAAATGCATGCACGAAGCTACTATTCCTTAGTTCGAGCCGTGATGTCATCAAAGTGCGACAATCTAATTTTACACCGTAAAACAACTGAACATGCACAATTCCAATGGAAACACACCACAAAAATGCTTGTGGAAGCTCGATGAAATGCACGCACAAAGCTACTGTTCCTAAGTTCGAGCCGTGATGTCATCAAAGTGCGACAATCTAATTTTACACCGTAAAACAACAGAATATGCACAATTCCAATGGAAACACACCACAAAAATGCTTGTGGAAGCTCGATGAAATGCACGCACGAAGCTACTATTCCTTAGTTCGAGCCGTGATGTCATCAAAGTGCGACAGTCTAATTTTACACCGTAAAACACCTGAATATGCACAATTCCAATGGAAACACACCACAAAAATGCTTATGGAAGCTCGATGAAATGCACGCACAAAGCTACTGTTCCTAAGTTCGAGCCGTGATGTCATCAAAGTTCGACAATCTTATTTTACACCGTAAAACACCTGAATATGCACAATTCCAATGGAAATACACCACAAAAATGCTTGTGTAAGCTCGATGAAATGCACGCATGAAGCTACTATTCCTTAGTTCAAGCCGTGATGTCATCAAAGTTCGACAATCATATTTATCACGTTAAAAAACTCGAATATGCACATTTTCAATGAAACACACCACAAAAATGCTTGTGGAAGCTCGATGAAATTCACACATGAAGCTACTATTCCTTATTTCGAGACGTGATGTCATGTAAGTTCGACAATCTTATTTTACACAGTAAAACACCTGAATATGCACAATTCCAATGGAAATACACCACAAAAATGCTTGTGGAAGCTCGATGAAATGCACGCACGAAGCTACTATGTCTTAGTTCGAGCCGTGATGTCATCAAAGTGCGACTATCTAATTTTACACCGTAAAACACCTGAATATGCACAATTTTAAAAGAAATACACCACAAAAATGCTTGTGGAAGCTCGATGAAATGCATGCATGAAGCTACTATTCCTAAGTTCGAGCCGTGATGTCATCAAAGTGCGACTAACTAATTTTACACCTTAAAACACCTGAATATGCACAATTTTAAAAGAAACACACCACAAAAATGCTTGTGGTAGCTTGATGAAATGCATGCACGAAGCTACTATTCCTTAGTTCGAGCCGTGATGTCATCAAAGTGCGACAATCTAATTTTACACCATAAAACACCTGAATATGCACAATTCCAATGGAAATACACCACAAAAATGCTTGTGGTAGCTCGATAAAAATGCACGCACGAAGCTACTATTCCTTAGTTCGAGCCGTGATGTCATCAAAGTGCGACAATCTAATTTTACACCGTAAAACAACAGAATATGCACAATTCCAATGGAAACACACCACAAAAATGCTTGTGGAAGCTCGATGAAATGCACGCACGAAGCTACTATTCCTTAGTTCGAGCCGTGATGTCATCAAAGTGCGACAGTCTAATTTTACACCGTAAAACACCTGAATATGCACAATTCCAATGGAAATACACCACAAAAATGCTTGTGGAAGCTCGATGAAATGCACGCATGAAGCTACTATTCCGAAGTTCAAGCCGTGATGTCATCAAAGTTCGACAATCATATTTATCACGGTAAAACACCTGAATATGCACATTTTCAATGAAACACACCACAAAAATGCTTGTGGAAGCTCGATGAAATGCACACATGAAGCTACTATTCCTTATTTCGAGACGTGATGTCATGTAAGTTCGACAATCTTATTTTACACAGTAAAACACCTGAATATGCACAATTCCAATGGAAATACACCACAAAAATGCTTGTGGAAGCTCGATGAAATGCACGCACGAAGCTACTATGTCTTAGTTCGAGCCGTGATGTCATCAAAGTGCGACTATCTAATTTTACACCGTAAAACACCTGAATATGCACAATTTTAAAAGAAATACACCACAAAAATGCTTGTGGAAGCTCGATGAAATGCACGCATGAAGCTACTATTCCTAAGTTCGAGCCGTGATGTCATCAAAGTGCGAATAACTAATTTTACACCTTAAAACACCTGAATATGCACAATTTTAAAAGAAACACACCACAAAAATGCTTGTGGTAGCTTGATGAAATGCATGCACGAAGCTACTATTAATTAGTTCGAGCCGTGATGTCATCAAAGTGCGACAATCTAATTTTACACCGTAAAACACCTGAATATGCACAATTCCAATGGAAACACACCACAAAAATGCTTGTGGAAGCTCGATGAAATGCACGCACAAAGCTACTGTTCCTAAGTTCGAGCCGTGATGTCATCAAAGTTCGACAATCTTATTTTACACCGTAAAACACCTGAATATGCACAATTCCAATGGAAATACACCACAAAAATGCTTGTGTAAGCTCGATGAAATGCACGCATGAAGCTACTATTCCTTAGTTCAAGCCGTGATGTCATCAAAGTTCGACAATCATATTTATCACGGTAAAACACCTGAATATGCACATTTTCAATGAAACACACCACAAAAATGCTTGTGGAAGCTCGATGAAATGCACACATGAAGCTACTATTCCTTATTTCGAGACGTGATGTCATGTAAGTTCGACAATCTTATTTTACACAGTAAAACACCTGAATATGCACAATTCCAATGGAAATACACCACAAAAATGCTTGTGGAAGCTCGATGAAATGCACGCACGAAGCTACTATGTCTTAGTTCGAGCCGTGATGTCATCAAAGTGCGACTATCTAATTTTACACCGTAAAACACCTGAATATGCACAATTTTAAAAGAAATACACCACAAAAATGCTTGTGGAAGCTCGATGAAATGCACGCATGAAGCTACTATTCCTAAGTTCGAGCCGTGATGTCATCAAAGTGCGACTAACTAATTTTACACCTTAAAACACCTGAATATGCACAATTTTAAAAGAAACACACCACAAAAATGCTTGTGGTAGCTTGATGAAATGCATGCACGAAGCTACTATTCCTTAGTTCGAGCCGTGATGTCATCAAAGTGCGACAATCTAATTTTACACCATAAAACACCTGAATATGCACAATTCCAATGGAAATACACCACAAAAATGCTTGTGGTAGCTCGATGAAATGCACGCACGAAGCTACTATTCCTTAGTTCGAGCCGTGATGTCATCAAAGTGCGACAATCTAATTTTACACCGTAAAACACCTGAATATGCACAATTTTAAAAGAAATACACCACAAAAATGCTTGTGGAAGCTCGATGAAATGCACGCACAAAGCTACTGTTCATAAGTTCGAGCCATGATGTCATCAAAGTTCGATGATCTTATTATACACCTTAAAACTCCTGAATATGCACAATTCCAATGGAAATACACCACAAAAATGCTTGTGGTAGCTCGATGAAATGCACGCACGAAGCTACTATTCCTTAGTTCGAGCCGTGATGTCATCAAAGTGCGACAATCTAATTTTACACAGTAAAACAACAGAATATGCACAATTCCAATGGAAACACACCACAAAAATGCTTGTGGAAGCTCGATGAAATGCACGCACAAAGCTACTGTTCCTAAGTTCGAGCCGTGATGTCATCTAAGTGCGACAATCTAATTTTACACCGTAAAACAACAGAATATGCACAATTCCAATGGAAACACACCACAAAAATGCTTGTGGAAGCTCGATGAAATGCACGCACGAAGCTACTATTCCTTAGTTCGAGCCGTGATGTCATCAAAGTGCGACAGTCTAATTTTACACCGTAAAACACCTGAATATGCACAATTCCAATGGAAACACACCACAAAAATGCTTGTGGAAGCTCAATGAAATGCACGCACAAAGCTACTGTTCCTAAGTTCGAGCCGTGATGTCATCAAAGTTCGACAATCTTATTTTACACCGTAAAACACCTGAATATGCACAATTCCAATGGAAATACACCACAAAAATGCTTGTGTAAGCTCGATGAAATGCACGCATGAAGCTACTATTCCTTAGTTCAAGCCGTGATGTCATCAAAGTTCGACAATCATATTTATCACGGTAAAACACCTGAATATGCACATTTTCAATGAAACACACCACAAAAATGCTTGTGGAAGCTCGATGAAATGCACACATGAAGCTACTATTCCTTATTTCGAGACGTGATGTCATGTAAGTTCGACAATCTTATTTTACACAGTAAAACACCTGAATATGCACAATTCCAATGGAAATACACCACAAAAATGCTTGTGGAAGCTCGATGAAATGCACGCACGAAGCTACTATGTCTTAGTTCGAGCCGTGATGTCATCAAAGTGCGACTATCTAATTTTACACCGTAAAACACCTGAATATGCACAATTTTAAAAGAAATACACCACAAAAATGCTTGTGGAAGCTCGATGAAATGCACGCATGAAGCTACTATTCCTAAGTTCGAGCCGTGATGTCATCAAAGTGCGACTAACTAATTTTACACCTTAAAACACCTGAATATGCACAATTTTAAAAGAAACACACCACAAAAATGCTTGTGGTAGCTTGATGAAATGCATGCACGAAGCTACTATTCCTTAGTTCGAGCCGTGATGTCATCAAAGTGCAACAATCTAATTTTACACCATAAAACACCTGAATATGCACAATTCCAATGGAAATACACCACAAAAATGCTTGTGGTAGCTCGATGAAATGCACGCACGAAGCTACTATTCCTTAGTTCGAGCCGTGATGTCATCAAAGTGCGACAATCTAATTTTACACCGTAAAACAACAGAATATGCACAATTCCAATGGAAACACACCACAAAAATGCTTGTGGAAGCTCGATGAAATGCACGCACGAAGCTACTATTCCTAGTTCAAGCCGTGATGTCATCAAAGATCGACAATCATATTTTACACCGTAAAACACCTGAATATGCACATTTCCAATGGAAACACACCACAAAAATGCTTGTGGAAGCTCGATGAAATGCAAGCACGAAGCCACAATTCCTTAGTTCGAGCCGTGACGTCATCAAAGTGTGACTATCTAATTTTACACTGTAAAACACCAGAATATGCACAATTTTTAAAGAAACACACCACAAGAATGCTTGTGGTAGCTCGATGAAATGCACGCAGAAAGCTACTGTTCCTAATTTCGAGCCGTGATGTCATCAAAGTTCGACAATCTTATTTTACACCGTAAAACACCTGAATATGCACAATTTTAAAAGAAATACATCACAAAAATACTTATGGAAGCTCGATGAAATGCAAGCACAAAGCTACTGTCCCTAAGTTTGAGCCGTGATGTCATCAAAGTTCGACAATCTTATTTTACACCGTAAAACACATGAATATGCACAATTCCAATGGAAATACACCACAAAAATGCTTGTGGAAGCTCGATGAAATGCACGCATGAAGCTACTATTCCTTAGTTCGAGCCGTGATGTCATCAAAGTTTGACAATCATATTTTACACCATAAAACACCTGAAAATGCACAATTCCAATGGAAATACACCACAAAAATGCTTGTGGAAGCTTGATGAAATGCACACACGAAGCTACTATTCCTAAGTTCGAGCCGTGATGTCATCAAAGTGCGACTATCTAATTTTACACCGTAAAACACCTGAATATGCACAATTTTAAAAGAAATACACCACAAAAATGCTTGTGGAAGCTCGATGAAATGCACGCACAAAGCTACTGTTGATAAGTTCGAGCCATGATGTCATCAAAGTTCGATGATCTTATTATACACCTTAAAACTCCTGAATATGCACAATTCCAATGGAAATACACCACAAAAATGCTTGTGGTAGCTCGATGAAATGCACGCACGAAGCTACTATTCCTTAGTTCGAGCAGTGATGTCATCAAAGTGCGACAATCTAATTTTACACCGTAAAACAACAGAATATGCACAATTCCAATGGAAACACACCACAAAAATGCTTGTGGAAGCTCGATGAAATGCACGCACAAAGCTACTGTTCCTAAGTTCGAGCCGTGATGTCATCAAAGTGCGACAATCTAATTTTACACCGTAAAACAACAGAATATGCACAATTCCAATGGAAACACACCACAAAAATGCTTGTGGAAGCTCGATGAAATGCACGCACGAAGCTACTATTCCTTAGTTCGAGCCGTGATGTCATCAAAGTGCGACAGTCTAATTTTACACCGTAAAACACCTGAATATGCACAATTCCAATGGAAACACACCACAAAAATGCTTGTGGAAGCTCGATGAAATGCACGCACAAAGCTATTGTTCCTAAGTTCGAGCCGTGATGTCATCAAAGTTCGACAATCTTATTTTACACCGTAAAACACCTGAATGTGCACAATTCCAATGGAAATACACCACAAAAATGCTTGTGTAAGCTCGATGAAATGCACGCATGAAGCTACTATTCCTTAGTTCAAGCCGTGATGTCATCAAAGTTCGACAATCATATTTATCACGGTACAACACCTGAATATGCACATTTTCAATGAAACACACCACAAAAATGCTTGTGGAAGCTCGATGAAATGCACACATGAAGCTACTATTCCTTATTTCGAGACGTGATGTCATGTAAGTTCGACAATCTTATTTTACACAGTAAAACACCTGAATATGCACAATTCCAATGGAAATACACCACAAAAATGCTTGTGAAGCTCGATGAAATGCACGCACGAAGCTACTATGTCTTAGTTCGAGCCGTGATGTCATCAAAGTGCGACTATCTAATTTTACACCGTAAAACACCTGAATATGCACAATTTTAAAAGAAATACACCACAAAAATGCTTGTGGAAGCTCGATGAAATGCACGCATGAAGCTACTATTCCTAAGTTCGAGCCGTGATGTCATCAAAGTGCGACTAACTAATTTTACACCTTAAAACACCTGAATATGCACAATTTTAAAAGAAACACACCACAAATATGCTTGTGGTAGCTTGATGAAATGCATGCACGAAGCTACTATTCCTTAGTTCGAGCCGTGACGTCATCAAAGTGCGACAATCTAATTTTACACCATAAAACACCTGAATATGCACAATTCCAATGGAAATACACCACAAAAATGCTTGTGGTAGCTCGATGAAATGCACGCACGAAGCTACTATTCCTTAGTTCGAGCCGTGATGTCATCAAAGTGCGACAGTCTAATTTTACACCGTAAAACACCGGAATATGCACAATTCCAATGGAAACACACCACAAAAATGCTTGTGGAAGCTCGATGAAATGCACGCACAAAGCTACTGTTCCTAAGTTCGAGCCGTGATGTCATCAAAGTTCGACAATCTTATTTTACACCGTAAAACACCTGAATATGCACAATTCCAATGGAAATACACCACAAAAATGCTTGTGGAAGCTCGATGAAATGCACGCATGAAGCTACTATTCCTTAGTTCAAGCCGTGATGTCATCAAAGTTCGACAATCATATTTATCACGGTAAAACACCTGAATATGCACATTTTCAATGAAACACACCACAAAAATGCTTGTGGAAGCTCGATGAAATGCACACATGAAGCTACTATTCCTTATTTCGAGACGTGATGCCATGTAAGTTCGACAATCTTATTTTACACAGTAAAACACCTGAATATGCACAATTCCAATGGAAATACACCACAAAAATGCTTGTGGAAGCTCGATGAAATGCACGCACGAAGCTACTATGTCTTAGTTCGAGCCGTGATGTCATCAAAGTGCGACAATCTAATTTTACACCGTAAAACACCTGAATATGCACAATTTTAAAAGAAATACACCACAAAAATGCTTGTGGAAGCTCAATGAAATGCACGCATGAAGCTACTATTCCTAAGTTCGAGCCGTGATGTCATCAAAGTGCGACTAACTAATTTTACACCTTAAAACACCTGAATATGCACAATTTTAAAAGAAACACACCACAAAAATGCTTGTGGTAGCTTGATGAAATGCATGCACGAAGCGACTATTAATTAGTTCGAGCCGTGATGTCATCAAAGTGCGACAATCTAATTTTACACCATAAAACACCTGAATATGCACAATTCCAATGGAAATACACCACAAAAATGCTTGTGGTAGCTCGATGAAATGCACGCACGAAGCTACTATTCCTTAGTTCGAGCCGTGATGTCATCAAAGTGCGACAGTCTAATTTTACACCGTAAAACACCGGAATATGCACAATTCCAATGGAAACACACCACAAAAATGCTTGTGGAAGCTCGATGAAATGCACGCACAAAGCTACTGTTCCTAAGTTCGAGCCGTGATGTCATCAAAGTTCGACAATCTTATTTTACACCGTAAAACACCTGAATATGCACAATTCCAATGGAAATACACCACAAAAATGCTTGTGGAAGCTCGATGAAATGCACGCATGAAGCTACTATTCCTTAGTTCAAGCCGTGATGTCATCAAAGTTCGACAATCATATTTATCACGGTAAAACACCTGAATATGCACATTTTCAATGAAACACACCACAAAAATGCTTGTGGAAGCTCGATGAAATGCACACATGAAGCTACTATTCCTTATTTCGAGACGTGATGCCATGTAAGTTCGACAATCTTATTTTACACAGTAAAACACCTGAATATGCACAATTCCAATGGAAATACACCACAAAAATGCTTGTGGAAGCTCGATGAAATGCACGCACGAAGCTACTATGTCTTAGTTCGAGCCGTGATGTCATCAAAGTGCAACAATCTAATTTTACACCGTAAAACACCTGAATATGCACAATTTTAAAAGAAATACACCACAAAAATGCTTGTGGAAGCTCAATGAAATGCACGCATGAAGCTACTATTCCTAAGTTCGAGCCGTGATGTCATCAAAGTGCGACTAACTAATTTTACACCTTCAAACACCTGAATATGCACAATTTTAAAAGAAACACACCACAAAAATGCTTGTGGTAGCTTGATGAAATGCATGCACGAAGCGACTATTAATTAGTTCGAGCCGTGATGTCATCAAAGTGCGACAATCTAATTTTACACCATAAAACACCTGAATATGCACAATTCCAATGGAAATACGCCACAAAAATGCTTGTGGTAGCTCGATGAAATGCACGCACGAAGCTACTATTCCTTAGTTCGAGCCGTGATGTCATCAAAGTGCGACAGTCTAATTTTACACCGTAAAACACCGGAATATGCACAATTCCAATGGAAACACACCACAAAAATGCTTGTGGAAGCTCGATGAAATGCACGCACAAAGCTACTGTTCCTAAGTTCGAGCCGTGATGTCATCAAAGTTCGACAATCTTATTTTACACCGTAAAACACCTGAATATGCACAATTCCAATGGAAATACACCACAAAAATGCTTGTGGAAGCTCGATGAAATGCACGCATGAAGCTACTATTCCTTAGTTCAAGCCGTGATGTCATCAAAGTTCGACAATCATATTTATCACGGTAAAACACCTGAATATGCACATTTTCAATGAAACACACCACAAAAATGCTTGTGGAAGCTCGATGAAATGCACACATGAAGCTACTATTCCTTATTTCGAGACGTGATGCCATGTAAGTTCGACAATCTTATTTTACACAGTAAAACACCTGAATATGCACAATTCCAATGGAAATACACCACAAAAATGCTTGTGGAAGCTCGATGAAATGCACGCACGAAGCTACTATGTCTTAGTTCGAGCCGTGATGTCATCAAAGTGCGACAATCTAATTTTACACCGTAAAACACCTGAATATGCACAATTTTAAAAGAAATACACCACAAAAATGCTTGTGGAAGCTCGATGAAATGCACGCATGAAGCTACTATTCCTAAGTTCGAGCCGTGATGTCATCAAAGTGCGACTAACTAATTTTACACCTTAAAACACCTGAATATGCACAATTTTAAAAGAAACACACCACAAATATGCTTGTGGTAGCTTGATGAAATGCATGCACGAAGCTACTATTCCTTAGTTCGAGCCGTGACGTCATCAAAGTGCGACAATCTAATTTTACACCATAAAACACCTGAATATGCACAATTCCAATGGAAATACACCACAAAAATGCTTGTGGTAGCTCGATGAAATGCACGCACGAAGCTACTATTCCTTAGTTCGAGCCGTGATGTCATCAAAGTGCGACAGTCTAATTTTACACCGTAAAACACCGGAATATGCACAATTCCAATGGAAACACACCACAAAAATGCTTGTGGAAGCTCGATGAAATGCACGCACAAAGCTACTGTTCCTAAGTTCGAGCCGTGATGTCATCAAAGTTCGACAATCTTATTTTACACCGTAAAACACCTGAATATGCACAATTCCAATGGAAATACACCACAAAAATGCTTGTGGAAGCTCGATGAAATGCACGCATGAAGCTACTATTCCTTAGTTCAAGCCGTGATGTCATCAAAGTTCGACAATCATATTTATCACGGTAAAACACCTGAATATGCACATTTTCAATGAAACACACCACAAAAATGCTTGTGGAAGCTCGATGAAATGCACACATGAAGCTACTATTCCTTATTTCGAGACGTGATGCCATGTAAGTTCGACAATCTTATTTTACACAGTAAAACACCTGAATATGCACAATTCCAATGGAAATACACCACAAAAATGCTTGTGGAAGCTCGATGAAATGCACGCACGAAGCTACTATGTCTTAGTTCGAGCCGTGATGTCATCAAAGTGCGACAATCTAATTTTACACCGTAAAACACCTGAATATGCACAATTTTAAAAGAAATACACCACAAAAATGCTTGTGGAAGCTCAATGAAATGCACGCATGAAGCTACTATTCCTAAGTTCGAGCCGTGATGTCATCAAAGTGCGACTAACTAATTTTACACCTTAAAACACCTGAATATGCACAATTTTAAAGGAAACACACCACAAAAATGCTTGTGGTAGCTTGATGAAATGCATGCACGAAGCGACTATTAATTAGTTCGAGCCGTGATGTCATCAAAGTGCGACAATCTAATTTTACACCATAAAACACCTGAATATGCACAATTCCAATGGAAATACACCACAAAAATGCTTGTGGTAGCTCGATGAAATGCACGCACGAAGCTACTATTCCTTAGTTCGAGCCGTGATGTCATCAAAGTGCGACAGTCTAATTTTACACCGTAAAACACCGGAATATGCACAATTCCAATGGAAACACACCACAAAAATGCTTGTGGAAGCTCGATGAAATGCACGCACAAAGCTACTGTTCCTAAGTTCGAGCCGTGATGTCATCAAAGTTCGACAATCTTATTTTACACCGTAAAACACCTGAATATGCACAATTCCAATGGAAATACACCACAAAAATGCTTGTGGAAGCTCGATGAAATGCACGCATGAAGCTACTATTCCTTAGTTCAAGCCGTGATGTCATCAAAGTTCGACAATCATATTTATCACGGTAAAACACCTGAATATGCACATTTTCAATGAAACACACCACAAAAATGCTTGTGGAAGCTCGATGAAATGCACACATGAAGCTACTATTCCTTATTTCGAGACGTGATGCATGTAAGTTCGACAATCTTATTTTACACAGTAAAACACCTGAATATGCACAATTCCAATGGAAATACACCACAAAAATGCTTGTGGAAGCTCGATGAAATGCACGCACGAAGCTACTATGTCTTAGTTCGAGCCGTGATGTCATCAAAGTGCAACAATCTAATTTTACACCGTAAAACACCTGAATATGCACAATTTTAAAAGAAATACACCACAAAAATGCTTGTGGAAGCTCAATGAAATGCACGCATGAAGCTACTATTCCTAAGTTCGAGCCGTGATGTCATCAAAGTGCGACTAACTAATTTTACACCTTCAAACACCTGAATATGCACAATTTTAAAAGAAACACACCACAAAAATGCTTGTGGTAGCTTGATGAAATGCATGCACGAAGCGACTATTAATTAGTTCGAGCCGTGATGTCATCAAAGTGCGACAATCTAATTTTACACCATAAAACACCTGAATATGCACAATTCCAATGGAAATACGCCACAAAAATGCTTGTGGTAGCTCGATGAAATGCACGCACGAAGCTACTATTCCTTAGTTCGAGCCGTGATGTCATCAAAGTGCGACAGTCTAATTTTACACCGTAAAACACCGGAATATGCACAATTCCAATGGAAACACACCACAAAAATGCTTGTGGAAGCTCGATGAAATGCACGCACAAAGCTACTGTTCCTAAGTTCGAGCCGTGATGTCATCAAAGTTCGACAATCTTATTTTACACCGTAAAACACCTGAATATGCACAATTCCAATGGAAATACACCACAAAAATGCTTGTGGAAGCTCGATGAAATGCACGCATGAAGCTACTATTCCTTAGTTCAAGCCGTGATGTCATCAAAGTTCGACAATCATATTTATCACGGTAAAACACCTGAATATGCACATTTTCAATGAAACACACCACAAAAATGCTTGTGGAAGCTCGATGAAATGCACACATGAAGCTACTATTCCTTATTTCGAGACGTGATGCCATGTAAGTTCGACAATCTTATTTTACACAGTAAAACACCTGAATATGCACAATTCCAATGGAAATACACCACAAAAATGCTTGTGGAAGCTCGATGAAATGCACGCACGAAGCTACTATGTCTTAGTTCGAGCCGTGATGTCATCAAAGTGCGACAATCTAATTTTACACCGTAAAACACCTGAATATGCACAATTTTAAAAGAAATACACCACAAAAATGCTTGTGGAAGCTCAATGAAATGCACGCATGAAGCTACTATTCCTAAGTTCGAGCCGTGATGTCATCAAAGTGCGACTAACTAATTTTACACCTTAAAACACCTGAATATGCACAATTTTAAAAGAAACACACCACAAAAATGCTTGTGGTAGCTTGATGAAATGCATGCACGAAGCTACTATTAATTAGTTCGAGCCGTGATGTCATCAAAGTGCGACAATCTAATTTTACACCATAAAACACCTGAATATGTACAATTCCAATGGAAATACACCACAAAAATGCTTGTGTAAGCTCGATGAAATGCACGCATGAAGCTACTATTCCTAAGTTCGAGCCGTGATGTCATCAAAGTGCGACTAACTAATTTTACACCTTAAAACACCTGAATATGCACAATTTTAAAAGAAACACACCACAAAAATGCTTGTGGTAGCTCGATGAAATGCACGCACGAAGCTACTATTCCTTAGTTCGAGCCGTGATGTCATCAAAGTGCGACTAACTAATTTTACACCTTAAAACACCTGAATATGCACAATTTTAAAAGAAACACACCACAAAAATGCTTGTGAAGCTCGATGAAATGCACGCACAAAGCTACTGTTCCTAAGTTCGAGCCGTGATGTCATCAAAGTGCGACAATCTAATTTTACACCGTAAAACAACAGAATATGCACAATTCCAATGGAAACACACCACAAAAATGCTTGTGGAAGCTCGAAGAAATGCACGCACGAAGCTACTATTCCTTAGTTCGAGCCGTGATGTCATCAAAGTGCGACAGTCTAATTTTACACCGTAAAACACCTGAATATGCACAATTCCAATGGAAACACACCACAAAAATGCTTGTGGAAGCTCGATGAAATGCACGCACAAAGCTACTGTTCCTAAGTTCGAGCCGTGATGTCATCAAAGTTCGACAATCTTATTTTACACCGTAAAACACCTGAATATGCACAATTCCAATGGAAATACACCACAAAAATGCTTGTGTAAGCTCGATGAAATGCACGCATGAAGCTACTATTCCTTAGTTCAAGCCTTGATGTCATCAAAGTTCGACAATCATATTTATCACGTTAAAAAACTCGAATATGCACATTTTCAATGAAACACACCACAAAAATGCTTGTGGAAGCTCGATGAAATGCACACATGAAGCTACTATTCCTTATTTCGAGACGTGATGTCATGTAAGTTCGACAATCTTATTTTACACAGTAAAACACCTGAATATGCACAATTCCAATGGAAATACACCACAAAAATGCTTGTGGAAGCTCGATGAAATGCACGCACGAAGCTACTATGTCTTAGTTCGAGCCGTGATGTCATCAAAGTGCGACTATCTAATTTTACACCGTAAAACACCTGAATATGCACAATTTTAAAAGAAATACACCACAAAAATGCTTGTGGAAGCTCGATGAAATGCACGCATGAAGCTACTATTCCTTAGTTCGAGCCGTGATGTCATCAAAGTTCGACAATCATATTTTACACCATAAAACACCTGAATATGCACAATTCCAATGGAAATACACCACAAAAATGCTTGTGGAAGCTTGATGAAATGCACACACGAAGCTACTATTCCTAAGTTTGAGCCGTGATGTCATCAAAGTGCGACTATCTAATTTTACACCGTAAAACACCTGAATATGCACAATTTTAAAAGAAATACACCACAAAAATGCTTGTGGAAGCTCGATGAAATGAACGCACAAAGCTACTGTTCATAAGTTCGAGCCATGATGTCATCAAAGTTCGATGATCTTATTATACACCTTAAAACTCCTGAATATGCACAATTCCAATGGAAATACACCACATTAATGCTTGTGGTAGCTCGATGAAATGCACGCACGAAGCTACTATTCCTTAGTTCGAGCAGTGATGTCATCAAAGTGCGACAATCTAATTTTACACCGTAAAACAACAGAATATGCACAATTCCAATGGAAACACACCACAAAAATGCTTGTGGAAGCTCGATGAAATGCACGCACAAAGCTACTGTTCCTAAGTTCGAGCCGTGATGTCATCAAAGTGCGACAATCTAATTTTACACCGTAAAACAACAGAATATGCACAATTCCAATGGAAACACACCACAAAAATGCTTGTGGAAGCTCGATGAAATGCACGCACGAAGCTACTATTCCTTAGTTCGAGCCGTGATGTCATCAAGGTGCGACAGTCTAATTTTACACCGTAAAACACCGGAATATGCACAATTCCAATGGAAACACACCACAAAAATGCTTGTGGAAGCTCGATGAAATGCACGCACAAAGCTACTGTTCCTAAGTTCGAGCCGTGATGTCATCAAAGTTCGACAATCTTATTTTACACCGTAAAACACCTGAATATGCACAATTCCAATGGAAATACACCACAAAAATGCTTGTGGAAGCTCGATGAAATGCACGCATGAAGCTACTATTCCTTAGTTCAAGCCGTGATGTCATCAAAGTTCGACAATCATATTTATCACGGTAAAACACCTGAATATGCACATTATCAATGAAACACACCACAAAAATGCTTGTGGAAGCTCAATGAAATGCACACATGAAGCTACTATTCCTTATTTCGAGACGTGATGTCATGTAAGTTCGACAATCTTATTTTACACAGTAAAACACCTGAATATGCACAATTCCAATGGAAATACACCACAAAAATGCTTGTGGAAGCTCGATAAAATGCACGCACGAAGCTACTATGTCTTAGTTCGAGCCGTGATGTCATCAAAGTGCGACTATCTAATTTTACACCGTAAAACACCTGAATATGCACAATTTTAAAAGAAATACACCACAAAAATGCTTTTGGAAGCTCGATCGAATGCACGCATGAAGCTACTATTCCTAAGTTCGAGCCGTGATGTCATCAAAGTGCGACTAACTAATTTTACACCTTAAAACACCTGAATATGCACAATTTTAAAAGAAACACACCACAAAAATGCTTGTGGTAGCTTGATGAAATGCATGCACGAAGCTACTATTAATTAGTTCGAGCCGTGATGTCATCAAAGTGCGACAATCTAATTTTACACCATAAAACACCTGAATATGCACAATTCCAATGGAAATACACCACAAAAAATGCTTGTGGTAGCTCGATGAAATGCACGCACGAAGCTACTAGTCCTTAGTTCGAGCCGTGATGTCATCAAAGTGCGACAATCTAATTTTACACCGTAAAACACCTGAATATGCACAATTCCAATGGAAACACACCACAAAAATGCTTGTGGAAGCTCGATGAAATGCACGCACAAAGCTACTGTTCCTAAGTTCGAGCCGTGATGTCATCAAAGTTCGACAATCTTATTTTACACCGTAAAACACCTGAATATGCACAATTCCAATGGAAATACACCACAAAAATGCTTGTGTAAGCTCGATGAAATGCACGCATGAAGCTACTATTCCTTAGTTCAAGCCGTGATGTCATCAAAGTTCGACAATCATATTTATCACGGTAAAACACCTGAATATGCACATTTTCAATGAAACACACCACAAAAATGCTTGTGGAAGCTCGATGAAATGCACACATGAAGCTACTATTCCTTATTTCGAGACGTGATGTCATGTAAGTTCGACAATCTTATTTTACACAGTAAAACACCTGAATATGCACAATTCCAATGGAAATACACCACAAAAAATGCTTGTGGAAGCTCGATGAAATGCACGCACGAAGCTACTATGTCTTAGTTCGAGCCGTGATGTCATCAAAGTGCGACTATCTAATTTTACACCGTAAAACACCTGAATATGCACAATTTTAAAAGAAATACACCACAAAAATGCTTGTGGAAGCTCGATGAAATGCACGCATGAAGCTACTATTCCTAAGTTCGAGCCGTGATGTCATCAAAGTGCGACTAACTAATTTTACACCTTAAAACACCTGAATATGCACAATTTTAAAAGAAACACACCACAAAAATGCTTGTGGTAGCTTGATGAAATGCATGCACGAAGCTACTATTCCTTAGTTCGAGCCGTGATGTCATCAAAGTGCGACAATCTAATTTTACACCATAAAACACTGAATATGCACAATTCCAATGGAAATACACCACAAAAATGCTTGTGGTAGCTCGATGAAATGCACGCACGAAGCTACTATTCCTTAGTTCGAGCCGTGATGTCATCAAAGTGCGACAATCATATTTTACACCGTAAAACACCTGAATATGCACAATTTTAAAAGAAATACACCACAAAAATGCTTGTGGAAGCTCGATGAAATGCACGCATGAAGCTACTATTCCTTAGTTCGAGCCGTGATGTCATCAAAGTTCGACAATCATATTTTACACCATAAAACACCTGAATATGCACAATTCCAATGGAAATACACCACAAAAATGCTTGTGGAAGCTTGATGAAATGCACACACGAAGCTACTATTCCTAAGTTCGAGCTGTGATGTCATCAAAGTGCGACTATCTAATTTTACACCGTAAAACACCTGAATATGCACAATTTTAAAAGAAATACACCACAAAAATGCTTGTGGAAGCTCGATGAAATGCACGCACAAAGCTACTGTTCATAAGTTCGAGCCATGATGTCATCAAAGTTCGATGATATTATTATACACCTTAAAACTCCTGAATATGCACAATTCCAATGGAAATACACCACAAAAATGCTTGTGGTAGCTCGATGAAATGCACGCACGAAGCTACTATTCCTTAGTTCGAGCAGTGATGTCATCAAAGTGCGACAATCTAATTTTACACCGTAAAACAACAGAATATGCACAATTCCAATGGAAACACACCACAAAAATGCTTGTGGAAGCTCGATGAAATGCACGCACAAAGCTACTGTTCCTAAGTTCGAGCCGTGATGTCATCAAAGTGCGACAATCTAATTTTACACCGTAAAACAACAGAATATGCACAATTCCAATGGAAACACACCACAAAAATGCTTGTGGAAGCTCGATGACATGCACGCACGAAGCTACTATTCCTTAGTTCGAGCCGTGATGTCATCAAAGTGCAACAGTCTAATTTTACACCGTAAAACACCTGAATATGCACAATTTTAAAAGAAATACACCACAAAAATGCTTGTGGAAGCTCAATGAAATGCACGCATGAAGCTACTATTCCTAAGTTCGAGCCGTGATGTCATCAAAGTGCGACTAACTAATTTTACACCTTAAAACACCTGAATATGCACAATTTTAAAAGAAACACACCACAAAAATGCTTGTGGTAGCTTGATGAAATGCATGCACGAAGCTACTATTAATTAGTTCGAGCCGTGATGTCATCAAAGTGCGACAATCTAATTTTACACCATAAAACACCTGAATATGCACAATTCCAATGGAAATACACCACAAAAATGCTTGTGGTAGCTCGATGAAATGCACGCACGAAGCTACTATTCCTTAGTTCGAGCCTTGATGTCATCAAAGTGCGACAATCTAATTTTACACCTTAAAACACCTGAATATGCACAATTTTAAAAGAAACACACCACAAAAATGCTTGTGGTAGCTCGATGAAATGCACGCACGAAGCTACTATTCCTTAGTTCGAGCCGTGATGTCATCAAAGTTCGACAATCTAATTTTACACCGTAAAACAACAGAATATGCACAATTCCAATGGAAACACACCACAAAAATGCTTGTGGAAGCTCGATGAAATGCACGCACAAAGCTACTGTTCATAAGTTCGAGCCGTGATGTCATCAAAGTGCGACAATCTAATTTTACACCGTAAAACAACAGAATATGCACAATTCCAATGGAAACACACCACAAAAATGCTTGTGGAAGCTCAATGAAATGTACGCACGAAGCTACTATTCCTTAGTTCGAGCCGTGATGTCATCAAAGTGCGACAGTCTAATTTTACACCGTAAAACACCTGAATATGCACAATTCCAATGGAAACACACCACAAAAATGCTTATGGAAGCTCGATGAAATGCACGCACAAAGCTACTGTTCCTAACTTCGAGCCGTGATGTCATCAAAGTTCGACAATCTTATTTTACACCGTAAAACACCTGAATATGCACAATTCCAATGGAAATACACCACAAAAATGCTTGTGTAAGCTCGATGAAATGCACGCATGAAGCTACTATTCCTTAGTTCAAGCCGTGATGTCATCAAAGTTCGACAATCATATTTATCACGTTAAAAAACTCGAATATGCACATTTTCAATGAAACACACCACAAAAATGCTTGTGGAAGCTCGATGAAATGCACACATGAAGCTACTATTCCTTATTTCGAGACGTGATGTCATGTAAGTTCGACAATCTTATTTTACACAGTAAAACACCTGAATATGCACAATTCCAATGGAAATACACCACAAAAATGCTTGTGGAAGCTCGATGAAATGCACGCACGAAGCTACTATGTCTTAGTTCGAGCCGTGATGTCATCAAAGTGCGACAGTCTAATTTTACACCGTAAAACACCGGAATATGCACAATTCCAATGGAAACACACCACAAAAATGCTTGTGGAAGCTCGATGAAATGCACGCACAAAGCTACTGTTCCTAAGTTCGAGCCGTGATGTCATCAAAGTTCGACAATCTTATTTTACACCGTAAAACACCTGAATATGCACAATTCCAATGGAAATACACCACAAAAATGCTTGTGGAAGCTCGATGAAATGCACGCATGAAGCTACTATTCCTTAGTTCAAGCCGTGATGTCATCAAAGTTCGACAATCATATTTATCACGGTAAAACACCTGAATATGCACATTTTCAATGAAACACACCACAAAAATGCTTGTGGAAGCTCGATGAAATGCACACATGAAGCTACTATTCCTTATTTCGAGACGTGATGTCATGTAAGTTCGACAATCTTATTTTACACAGTAAAACACCTGAATATGCACAATTCCAATGGAAATACACCACAAAAATGCTTGTGGAAGCTCGATGAAATGCACGCACGAAGCTACTATGTCTTAGTTCGAGCCGTGATGTCATCAAAGTGCGACTATCTAATTTTACACCGTAAAACACCTGAATATGCATAATTTTAAAAGAAATACACCACAAAAATGCTTGTGGAAGCTCGATGAAATGCACGCATGAAGCTACTATTCCAAAGTTCGAGCCGTGATGTCATCAAAGTGCGACTAACTAATTTTACACCTTAAAACACCTGAATATGCACAATTTTAAAAGAAACACACCACAAAAATGCTTGTGGTAGCTTGATGAAATGCATGCACGAAGCTACTATTAATTAGTTCGAGCCGTGATGTCATCAAAGTGCGACAATCTAATTTTACACCATAAAACACCTGAATATGCACAATTCCAATGGAAATACACCACAAAAATGCTTGTGGTAGCTCGATGAAATGCACGCACGAAGCTACTATTCCTTAGTTCGAGCCGTGATGTCATCAAAGTGCGACAATCTAATTTTACACCGTAAAACACCTGAATATGCACAATTCCAATGGAAACACACCACAAAAATGCTTGTGGAAGCTCGATGAAATGCACGCACAAAGCTACTGTTCCTAAGTTCGAGCCGTGATGTCATCAAAGTTCGACAATCTTATTTTACACCGTAAAACACCTGAATATGCACAATTCCAATGGAAATACACCACAAAAATGCTTGTGTAAGCTCGATGAAATGCACGCATGAAGCTACTATTCCTTAGTTCAAGCCGTGATGTCATCAAAGTTCGACAATCATATTTATCACGGTAAAACACCTGAATATGCACATTTTCAATGAAACACACCACAAAAATGCTTGTGGAAGCTCGATGAAATGCACACATGAAGCTACTATTCCTTATTTCGAGACGTGATGTCATGTAAGTTCGACAATCTTATTTTACACAGTAAAACACCTGAATATGCACAATTCCAATGGAAATACACCACAAAAATGCTTGTGGAAGCTCGATGAAATGCACGCACGAAGCTACTATGTCTTAGTTCGAGCCGTGATGTCATCAAAGTGCGACTATCTAATTTTACACCGTAAAACACCTGAATATGCACAATTTTAAAAGAAATACACCACAAAAATGCTTGTGGAAGCTCGATGAAATGCACGCATGAAGCTACTATTCCTAAGTTCGAGCCGTGATGTCATCAAAGTGCGACTAACTAATTTTACACCTTAAAACACCTGAATATGCACAATTTTAAAAGAAACACACCACAAAAATGCTTGTGGTAGCTTGATGAAATGCATGCACGAAGCTACTATTCCTTAGTTCGAGCCGTGATGTCATCAAAGTGCGACAATCTAATTTTACACCATAAAACACCTGAATATGCACAATTCCAATGGAAATACACCACAAAAATGCTTGTGGTAGCTCGATGAAATGCACGCACGAAGCTACTATTCCTTAGTTCGAGCCGTGATGTCATCAAAGTGCGACAATCTAATTTTACACCATAAAACAACAGAATATGCACAATTCCAATGGAAACACACCACAAAAATGCTTGTGGAAGCTCGATGAAATGCACGCACGAAGCTACTATTCCTTAGTTCGAGCCGTGATGTCATCAAAGTGCGATAGTCTAATTTTACACCGTAAAACACCGGAATATGCACAATTCCAAAAGAAATACACCACAAAAATGCTTGTGTAAGCTCGATGAAATGCACGCATGAAGCTACTATTCCTTAGTTCAAGCCGTGATGTCATCAAAGTTCGACAATCATATTTATCACGGTAAAACACCTGAATATGCACATTTTCAATGAAACACACCACAAAAATGCTTGTGGTAGCTTGATGAAATGCATTCACGAAGCTACTATTCCTTAGTTCGAGCCGTGATGTCATCAAAGTGCGACAGTCTAATTTTACACCGTAAAACACAGGAATATGCACAATTCCAATGGAAACACACCACAAAAATGCTTGTGGAAGCTCGATGAAATGCACGCACAAAGCTACTGTTCCTAAGTTCGAGCCGTGATGTCATCAAAGTTCGACAATCTTATTTTACACCGTAAAACACCTGAATATGCACAATTCCAATGGAAATACACCACAAAAATGCTTGTGGAAGCTCGATGAAATGCACGCATGAAGCTACTATTCCTTAGTTCAAGCCGTGATGTCATCAAAGTTCGACAATCATATTTATCACGGTAAAACACCTGAATATGCACATTTTCAATGAAACACACCACAAAAATGCTTGTGGAAGCTCGATGAAATGCACACATGAAGCTACTATTCCTTATTTCGAGACGTGATGTCATGTAAGTTCGACAATCTTATTTTACACAGTAAAACACCTGAATATGCACAATTCCAATGGAAATACACCACAAAAATGCTTGTGGAAGCTCGATGAAATGCACGCACGAAGCTACTATGTCTTAGTTCGAGCCGTGATGTCATCAAAGTGCGACTATCTAATTTTACACCGTAAAACACCTGAATATGCACAATTTTAAAAGAAATACACCACAAAAATGCTTGTGGAAGCTCGATGAAATGCACGCATGAAGCTACTATTCCTAAGTTCGAGCCGTGATGTCATCAAAGTGCGACTAACTAATTTTACACCTTAAAACACCTGAATATGCACAATTTTAAAAGAAACACACCACAAAAATGCTTGTGGTAGCTTGATGAAATGCATGCACGAAGCTACTATTCCTTAGTTCGAGCCGTGATGTCATCAAAGTGCGACAATCTAATTTTACACCATAAAACACCTGAATATGCACAATTCCAATGGAAATACACCACAAAAATGCTTGTGGTAGCTCAATAAAAATGCACGCACGAAGCTACTATTCCTTAGTTCGAGCCGTGATGTCATCAAAGTGCGACAATCTAATTTTACACCGTAAAACAACAGAATATGCACAATTCCAATGGAAACACACCACAAAAATGCTTGTGGAAGCTCGATGAAATGCACGCACGAAGCTACTATTCCTTAGTTCGAGCCGTGATGTCATCAAAGTGCGACAGTCTAATTTTACACCGTAAAACACCGGAATATGCACAATTCCAATGGAAACACACCACAAAAATGCTTGTGGAAGCTCGATGAAATGCACGCACAAAGCTACTGTTCCTAAGTTCGAGCCGTGATGTCATCAAAGTTCGACAATCTTATTTTACACCGTAAAACACCTGAATATGCACAATTCCAATGGAAATACACCACAAAAATGCTTGTGGAAGCTCGATGAAATGCACGCATGAAGCTACTATTCCTTAGTTCAAGCCGTGATGTCATCAAAGTTCGACAATCATATTTATCACGGTAAAACACCTGAATATGCACATTTTCAATGAAACACACCACAAAAATGCTTGTGGAAGCTCGATGAAATGCACACATGAAGCTACTATTCCTTATTTCGAGACGTGATGTCATGTAAGTTCAACAATCTTATTTTACACAGTAAAACACCTGAATATGCACAATTCCAATGGAAATACACCACAAAAATGCTTGTGGAAGCTCGATGAAATGCACGCACGAAGCTACTATGTCTTAGTTCGAGCCGTGATGTCATCAAAGTGCGACTATCTAATTTTACACCGTAAAACACCTGAATATGCATAATTTTAAAAGAAATACACCACAAAAATGCTTGTGGAAGCTCGATGAAATGCACGCATGAAGCTACTATTCCAAAGTTCGAGCCGTGATGTCATCAAAGTGCGACTAACTAATTTTACACCTTAAAACACCTGAATATGCACAATTTTAAAAGAAACACACCACAAAAATGCTTGTGGTAGCTTGATGAAATGCATGCACGAAGCTACTATTAATTAGTTCGAGCCGTGATGTCATCAAAGTGCGACAATCTAATTTTACACCATAAAACACCTGAATATGCACAATTCCAATGGAAATACACCACAAAAATGCTTGTGGTAGCTCGATGAAATGCACGCACGAAGCTACTATTCCTTAGTTCGAGCCGTGATGTCATCAAAGTGCGACAATCTAATTTTACACCGTAAAACACCTGAATATGCACAATTCCAATGGAAACACACCACAAAAATGCTTGTGGAAGCTCGATGAAATGCACGCACAAAGCTACTGTTCCTAAGTTCGAGCCGTGATGTCATCAAAGTTCGACAATCTTATTTTACACCGTAAAACACCTGAATATGCACAATTCCAATGGAAATACACCACAAAAATGCTTGTGTAAGCTCGATGAAATGCACGCATGAAGCTTACTATTCTTAGTTCAAGCCGTGATGTCATCAAAGTTCGACAATCATATTTATCACGGTAAAACACCTGAATATGCACATTTTCAATGAAACACACCACAAAAATGCTTGTGGAAGCTCGATGAAATGCACACATGAAGCTACTATTCCTTATTTCGAGACGTGATGTCATGTAAGTTCGACAATCTTATTTTACACAGTAAAACACCTGAATATGCACAATTCCAATGGAAATACACCACAAAAATGCTTGTGGAAGCTCGATGAAATGCACGCACGAAGCTACTATGTCTTAGTTCGAGCCGTGATGTCATCAAAGTGCGACTATCTAATTTTACACCGTAAAACACCTGAATATGCACAATTTTAAAAGAAATACACCACAAAAATGCTTGTGGAAGCTCGATGAAATGCACGCATGAAGCTACTATTCCTAAGTTCGAGCCGTGATGTCATCAAAGTGCGACTAACTAATTTTACACCTTAAAACACCTGAATATGCACAATTTTAAAAGAAACACACCACAAAAATGCTTGTGGTAGCTTGATGAAATGCATGCACGAAGCTACTATTCCTTAGTTCGAGCCGTGATGTCATCAAAGTGCGACAATCTACTTTTACACCATAAAACACCTGAATATGCACAATTCCAATGAAATACACCACAAAAATGCTTGTGGTAGCTCGATGAAATGCACGCACGAAGCTACTATTCCTTAGTTCGAGCCGTGATGTCATCAAAGTGCGACAATCTAATTTTACACCATAAAACAACAGAATATGCACAATTCCAATGGAAACACACCACAAAAATGCTTGTGGAAGCTCGATGAAATGCACGCACGAAGCTACTATTCCTTAGTTCGAGCCGTGATGTCATCAAAGTGCGATAGTCTAATTTTACACCGTAAAACACCGGAATATGCACAATTCCAAAAGAAATACACCACAAAAATGCTTGTGTAAGCTCGATGAAATGCACGCATGAAGCTACTATTCCTTAGTTCAAGCCGTGATGTCATCAAAGTTCGACAATCATATTTATCACGGTAAAACACCTGAATATGCACATTTTCAATGAAACACACCACAAAAATGCTTGTGGTAGCTTGATGAAATGCATTCACGAAGCTACTATTCTTAGTTCGAGCCGTGATGTCATCAAAGTGCGACAGTCCTAATTTTACACCGTAAAACACAGGAATATGCACAATTCCAATGGAAACACACCACAAAAATGCTTGTGGAAGCTCGATGAAATGCACGCACAAAGCTACTGTTCCTAGTTCGAGCCGTGATGTCATCAAAGTTCGACAATCTTATTTTACACCGTAAAACACCTGAATATGCACAATTCCAATGGAAATACACCACAAAATGCTTGTGGAAGCTCGATGAAATGCACGCATGAAGCTACTATTCCTTAGTTCAAGCCGTGATGTCATCAAAGTTCGACAATCATATTTATCACGGTAAAACACCTGAATATGCACATTTTCAATGAAACACACCACAAAAAATGCTTGTGGAAGCTCGATGAAATGCACACATGAAGCTACTATTCCTTATTTCGAGACGTGATGTCATGTAAGTTCGACAATCTTATTTTACACAGTAAAACACCTGAATATGCAACAATTCCAATGGAAATACACCACAAAAATGCTTGTGGAAGCTCGATGAAATGCACGCACGAAGCTACTATGTCTTAGTTCGAGCCGTGATGTCATCAAAGTGCGACTATCTAATTTTACACCGTAAAACACCTGAATATGCACAATTTTAAAAGAAATACACCACAAAAATGCTTGTGGAAGCTCGATGAAATGCACGCATGAAGCTACTATTCCTAAGTTCGAGCCGTGATGTCATCAAAGTGCGACTAACTAATTTTACACCTTAAAACACCTGAATATGCACAATTTTAAAAGAAACACACCACAAAAATGCTTGTGTAGCTTGATGAAATGCATGCACGAAGCTACTATTAATTAGTTCGAGCCGTGATGTCATCAAAGTGCGACAATCTAATTTTACACCATAAAACACCTGAATATGCACAATTCCAATGGAAATACACCACAAAAATGTTTGTGGTAGCTCGATGAAATGCACGCACAAAGCTACTATTCCTTAGTTCGAGCCGTGATGTCATCAAAGTGCGACAATCAAATTTTACACCGTAAAACACCTGAATATGCACAATTTTAAAAGAAATACACCACAAAAATGCTTGTGGAAGCTCGATGAAATGCACGCACAAAGCTACTGTTCATAAGTTCGAGCCATGATGTCATCAAAGTTCGATGATCTTATTATACACCTTAAAACTCCTGAATATGCACAATTCCAATGGAAATACACCACAAAAATGCTTGTGGTAGCTCGATGAAATGCACGCACGAAGCTACTATTCCTTAGTTCGAGCCGTGATGTCATCAAAGTGCGACAATCTAATTTTACACCGTAAAACAACAGAATATGCACAATTCCAATGGAAACACACCACAAAAATGCTTGTGGAAGCTCGATGAAATGCACGCACAAAGCTACTGTTCCTAAGTTCGAGCCGTGATGTCATCAAAGTGCGACAATCTAATTTTACACCGTAAAACAACAGAATATGCACAATTCCAATGGAAACACACCACAAAAATGCTTGTGGAAGCTCGATGAAATGCAAGCACGAATCTACTATTCCTTAGTTCGAGCCGTGATGTCATCAAAGTGCGACAGTCTAATTTTACACCGTAAAACACCTGAATATGCACAATTCCAATGGAAACACACCACAAAAATGCTTGTGGAAGCTCGATGAAATGCACGCACAAAGCTACTGTTCCTAAGTTCGAGCCGTGATGTCATCAAAGTTCGACAATCTTATTTTACACCGTAAAACACCTGAATATGCACAATTCCAATGGAAATACACCACAAAAATGCTTGTGTAAGCTCGATGAAATGCACGCATGAAGCTACTATTCCTTAGTTCAAGCCGTGATGTCATCAAAGTTCGACAATCATATTTATCACGGTAAAACACCTGAATATGCACATTTTCAATGAAACACACCACAAAAATGCTTGTGGAAGCTCGATGAAATGCACACATGAAGCTACTATTCCTTATTTCGAGACGTGATGTCATGTAAGTTCGACAATCTTATTTTACACAGTAAAACACCTGAATATGCACAATTCCAATGGAAATACACCACAAAAATGCTTGTGGAAGCTCGATGAAATGCACGCACGAATCTACTATGTCTTAGTTCGAGCCGTGATGTCATCAAAGTGCGACTATCTAATTTTACACCGTAAAACACCTGAATATGCACAATTTTAAAAGAAATACACCACAAAAATGCTTGTGGAAGCTCGATGAAATGCACGCATGAAGCTACTATTCCTAAGTTCGAGCCGTGATGTCATCAAAGTGCGACTAACTAATTTTACACCTTGAAACACCTGAATATGCACAATTTTAAAAGAAACACACCACAAAAATGCTTGTGGTAGCTTGATGAAATGCATGCACGAAGCTACTATTCCTTAGTTCGAGCCGTGATGTCATCAAAGTGCGACAATCTAATTTTACACCATAAAACACCTGAATATGCACAATTCCAATGGAAATACACCACAAAAATGCTTGTGGTAACTCGATGAAATGCACGCACGAAGCTACTATTCCTTAGTTCGAGCCGTGATGTCATCAAAGTGCGACAATCTAATTTTACACCGTAAAACAACAGAATATGCACAATTCCAATGGAAACACACCACAAAAATGCTTGTGGAAGCTCGATGAAATGCACGCACGAAGCTACTATTCCTAGTTCAAGCCGTGATGTCATCAAAGATCGACAATCATATTTTACACCGTAAAACACCTGAATATGCACATTTCCAATGGAAACACACCACAAAAATGCTTGTGGAAGCTCGATGAAATGCAAGCACGAAGCCACAATTCCTTAGTTCGAGCCGTGACGTCATCAAAGTGTGACTATCTAATTTTACACTGTAAAACACCAGAATATGCACAATTTTTAAAGAAACACACCACAAGAATGCTTGTGGTAGCTCGATGAAATGCACGCAGAAAGCTACTGTTCCTAATTTCGAGCCGTGATGTCATCAAAGTTCGACAATCTTATTTTACACCGTAAAACACCTGAATATGCACAATTTTAAAAGAAATACATCACAAAAATACTTGTGGAAGCTCAATGAAATGCAAGCACAAAGCTACTGTCCCTAAGTTTGAGCCGTGATGTCATCAAAGTTCGACAATCTTATTTTACACCGTAAAACACATGAATATGCACAATTCCAATGGAAATACACCACAAAAATGCTTGTGGAAGCTCGATGAAATGCACGCATGAAGCTACTATTCCTTAGTTCGAGCCGTGATGTCATCAAAGTTCGACAATCATATTTTACACCATAAAACACCTGAATATGCACAATTCCAATGGAAATACACCACAAAAATGCTTGTGGAAGCTTGATGAAATGCACACACGAAGCTACTATTCCTAAGTTCGAGCCGTGATGTCATCAAAGTGCGACTATCTAATTTTACACCGTAAAACACCTGAATATGCACAATTTTAAAAGAAATACACCACAAAAATGCTTGTGGAAGCTCGATGAAATGCACGCACAAAGCTACTGTTCATAAGTTCGAGCCATGATGTCATCAAAGTTCGATGATCTTATTATACACCTTAAAACTCCTGAATATGCACAATTCCAATGGAAATACACCACAAAAATGCTTGTGGTAGCTCGATGAAATGCACGCACGAAGCTACTATTCCTTAGTTCGAGCAGTGATGTCATCAAAGTGCGACAATCTAATTTTACACCGTAAAACAACAGAATATGCACAATTCCAATAGAAACACACCACAAAAATGCTTGTGGAAGCTCGATGAAATGCACGCACAAAGCTACTGTTCCTAAGTTCGAGCCGTGATGTCATCAAAGTGCGACAATCTAATTTTACACCGTAAAACAACAGAATATGCACAATTCCAATGGAAACACACCACAAAAATGCTTGTGGAAGCTCGATGAAATGCACGCACGAAGCTACTATTCCTTAGTTCGAGCCGTGATGTCATCAAAGTGCGACAGTCTAATTTTACACCGTAAAACACCTGAATATGCACAATTCCAATGGAAACACACCACAAAAATGCTTGTGGAAGCTCGATGAAATGCACGCACAAAGCTACTGTTCCTAAGTTCGAGCCGTGATGTCATCAAAGTTCGACAATCTTATTTTACACCGTAAAACACCTGAATATGCACAATTTCAATGGAAATACACCACAAAAATGCTTGTGTAAGCTCGATGAAATGCACGCATGAAGCTACTATTCCTTAGTTCAAGCCGTGATGTCATCAAAGTTCGACAATCATATTTATCACGGTAAAACACCTGAATATGCACATTTTCAATGAAACACACCACAAAAATGCTTGTGGAAGCTCGATGAAATGCACACATGAAGCTACTATTCCTTATTTCGAGACGTGATGTCATGTAAGTTCGACAATCTTATTTTACACAGTAAAACACCTGAATATGCACAATTCCAAAGGAAATACACCACAAAAATGCTTGTGGAAGCTCGATGAAATGCACGCACGAAGCTACTATGTCTTAGTTCGAGCCGTGATGTCATCAAAGTGCGACTGTCTAATTTTACACCGTAAAACACCTGAATATGCACAATTTTAAAAGAAATACACCACAAAAATGCTTGTGGAAGCTCGATGAAATGCACGCATGAAGCAACTATTCCTAAGTTCGAGCCGTGATGTCATCAAAGTGCGACTAACTAATTTTACACCTTAAAACACCTGAATATGCACAATTTTAAAAGAAACACACCACAAAAATGCTTGTGGTAGCTTGATGAAATGCATGCACGAAGCTACTATTCCTTAGTTCGAGCCGTGACGTCATCAAAGTGCGACAATCTAATTTTACACCATAAAACACCTGAATATGCACAATTCCAATGGAAATACACCACAAAAATGCTTGTGGTAGCTCGATGAAATGCACGCACGAAGCTACTATTCCTTAGTTCGAGCCGTGATGTCATCAAAGTGCGACAGTCTAATTTTACACCGTAAAACACCGGAATATGCACAATTCCAATGGAAACACACCACAAAAATGCTTGTGGGAGCTCGATGAAATGCACGCACAAAGCTACTGTTCCTAAGTTCGAGCCGTGATGTCATCAAAGTTCGACAATCTTATTTTACACCGTAAAACACCTGAATATGCACAATTCCAATGGAAATACACCACAAAAATGCTTGTGGAAGCTCGATGAAATGCACGCATGAAGCTACTATTCCTTAGTTCAAGCCGTGATGTCATCAAAGTTCGACAATCATATTTATCACGGTAAAACACCTGAATATGCACATTTTCAATGAAACACACCACAAAAATGCTTGTGGAAGCTCGATGAAATGCACACATGAAGCTACTATTCCTTATTTCGAGACGTGATGCCATGTAAGTTCGACAATCTTATTTTACACAGTAAAACACCTGAATATGCACAATTCCAATGGAAATACACCACAAAAATGCTTGTGGAAGCTCGATGAAATGCACGCACGAAGCTACTATGTCTTAGTTCGAGCCGTGATGTCATCAAAGTGTGACTATCTAATTTTACACCGTAAAACACCTGAATATGCACAATTTTAAAAGAAATACACCACAAAAATGCTTGTGGAAGCTCAATGAAATGCACGCATGAAGCTACTATTCCTAAGTTCGAGCCGTGATGTCATCAAAGTGCGACTAACTAATTTTACACCTTAAAACACCTGAATATGCACAATTTTAAAAGAAACACACCACAAAAATGCTTGTGGTAGCTTGATGAAATGCATGCACGAAGCTACTATTAATTAGTTCGAGCCGTGATGTCATCAAAGTGCGACAATCTAATTTTACACCATAAAACACCTGAATATGCACAATTCCAATGGAAATACACCACAAAAATGCTTGTGGTAGCTCGATGAAATGCACGCACGAAGCTACTATTCCTTAGTTCGAGCCGTGATGTCATCAAAGTGCGACAATCTAATTTTACACCTTAAAACACCTGAATATGCACAATTTTAAAAGAAACACACCACAAAAATGCTTGTGGTAGCTCGATGAAATGCACGCACGAAGCTACTATTCCTTAGTTCGAGCCGTGATGTCATCAAAGTGCGACTAACTAATTTTACACCTTAAAACACCTGAATATGCACAATTTTAAAAGAAACACACCACAAAAATGCTTGTGGAAGCTCGATGAAATGCACGCACGAAGCTACTATTCCTTAGTTCGAGCCGTGATGTCATCAAAGTGCGACAATCTAATTTTACACCGTAAAACACCTGAATATGCACAATTTTAAAAGAAATACACCACAAAAATGCTTGTGGAAGCTCGATGAAATGCACGCACAAAGCTACTGTTCATAAGTTCGAGCCATGATGTCATCAAAGTTCGATGATCTTATTATACACCTTAAAACTCCTGAATATGCACAATTCCAATGGAAATACACCACAAAAATGCTTGTGGTAGCTCGATGAAATGCACGCACGAAGCTACTATTCCTTAGTTCGAGCCGTGATGTCATCAAAGTGCGACAATCTAATTTTACACCGTAAAACACCTGAATATGCACAATTTTAAAAGAAATACACCACAAAAATGCTTGTGGAAGCTCGATGAAATGCACGCACAAAGCTACTGTTCATAAGTTCGAGCCATGATGTCATCAAAGTTCGATGATCTTATTATACACCTTAAAACTCCTGAATATGCACAATTCCAATGGAAATACACCACAAAAATGCTTGTGGTAGCTCGATGAAATGCACGCACGAAGCTACTATTCCTTAGTTCGAGCCGTGATGTCATCAAAGTGCGACAATCTAATTTTACACCGTATAACAACAGAATATGCACAATTCCAATGGAAACACACCACAAAAATGCTTGTGGAAGCTCGATGAAATGCACGCACAAAGCTACTGTTCCTAAGTTCGAGCCATGATGTCATCAAAGTGCGACAATCTAATTTTACACCGTAAAACAACAGAATATGCACAATTCCAATGGAAACACACCACAAAAATGCTTGTGTAAGCTCGATGAAATGCACGCATGAAGCTACTATTCCTTAGTTCAAGCCGTGATGTCATCAAAGTTCGACAATCATATTTATCACGGTAAAACACCTGAATATGCACATTTTCAATGAAACACACCACAAAAATGCTTGTGGAAGCTCGATGAAATGCACACATGAAGCTACTATTCCTTATTTCGAGACGTGATGTCATGTAAGTTCGACAATCTTATTTTACACAGTAAAACACCTGAATATGCACAATTCCAATGGAAATACACCACAAAAATGCTTGTGGAAGCTCGATGAAATGCACGCACGAAGCTACTATGTCTTAGTTCGAGCCGTGATGTCATCAAAGTGCGACTATCTAATTTTACACCGTAAAACACCTGAATATGCACAATTTTAAAAGAAATACACCACAATAATGCTTGTGGAAGCTCGATGAAATGCACGCATGAAGCTACTATTCCTAAGTTCGAGCCGTGATGTCATCAAAGTGCGACTAACTAATTTTACACCTTAAAACACCTGAATATGCACAATTTTAAAAGAAACACACCACAAAAATGCTTGTGGTAGCTTGATGAAATGCATGCACGAAGCTACTATTCCTTAGTTCGAGCCGTGATGTCATCAAAGTGCGACAATCTAATTTTACACCATAAAACACCTGAATATGCACAATTCCAATGGAAATACACCACAAAAATGCTTGTGGTAGCTCGATGAAATGCACGCACGAAGCTACTATTCCTTAGTTCGAGCCGTGATGTCATCAAAGTGCGACAATCTAATTTTACACCGTAAAACAACAGAATATGCACAATTCCAATGGAAACACACCACAAAAATGCTTGTGGAAGCTCGATGAAATGCACGCACGAAGCTACTATTCCTAGTTCAAGCCGTGATGTCATCAAAGATCGACAATCATATTTTACACCGTAAAACACCTGAATATGCACATTTCCAATGGAAACACACCACAAAAATGCTTGTGGAAGCTCGATGAAATGCAAGCACGAAGCCACAATTCCTTAGTTCGAGCCGTGACGTCATCAAAGTGTGACTATCTAATTTTACACTGTAAAACACCAGAATATGCACAATTTTTAACGAAACACACCACAAGAATGCTTGTGGTAGCTCGATGAAATGCACGCAGAAAGCTACTGTTCCTAATTTCGAGCCGTGATGTCATCAAAGTTCGACAATCTTATTTTACACCGTAAAACACCTGAATATGCACAATGTTAAAAGAAATACATCACAAAAATACTTGTGGAAGCTCGATGAAATGCAAGCACAAAGCTACTGTCCCTAAGTTTGAGCCGTGATGTCATCAAAGTTCGACAATCTTATTTTACACCGTAAAACACATGAATATGCACAATTCCAATGGAAATACACCACAAAAATGCTTGTGGAAGCTCGATGAAATGCACGCATGAAGCTACTATTCCTTAGTTCGAGCCGTGATGTCATCAAAGTTCGACAATCATATTTTACACCATAAAACACCTGAATATGCACAATTCCAATGGAAATACACCACAAAAATGCTTGTGGAAGCTTGATGAAATGCACACACGAAGCTACTATTCCTAAGTTCGAGCCGTGATGTCATCAAAGTGCGACTATCTAATTTTACACCGTAAAACACCTGAATATGCACAATTTTAAAAGAAATACACCACAAAAATGCTTGTGGAAGCTCGATGAAATGCACGCACAAAGCTACTGTTCCTAAGTTCGAGCCGTGATGTCATCAAAGTGCGACAATCTAATTTTACACCGTAAAACAACAGAATATGCACAATTCCAATGGAAACACACCACAAAAATGCTTGTGGAAGCTCGATGAAATGCACGCACGAAGCTACTATTCCTTAGTTCGAGCCGTGATGTCATCAAAGTGCGACAGTCTAATTTTACACCGTAAAACACCGGAATATGCACAATTCCAATGGAAACACACCACAAAAATGCTTGTGGAAGCTCGATGAAATGCACGCACAAAGCTACTGTTCCTAAGTTCGAGCCGTGATGTCATCAAAGTTCGACAATCTTATTTTACACCGTAAAACACCTGAATATGCACAATTCCAATGGAAATACACCACAAAAATGCTTGTGTAAGCTCGATGAAATGCACGCATGAAGCTACTATTCCTTAGTTCAAGCCGTGATGTCATCAAAGTTCGACAATCATATTTATCACGGTAAAACACCTGAATATGCACATTTTCAATGAAACACATCACAAAAATGCTTGTGGAAGCTCGATGAAATGCACACATGAAGCTACTATTCCTTATTTCGAGACGTGATGTCATGTAAGTTCGACAATCTTATTTTACACAGTAAAACACCTGAATATGCACAATTCCAATGGAAATACACCACAAAAATGCTTGTGGAAGCTCGATGAAATGCACGCACGAAGCTACTATGTCTTAGTTCGAGCCGTGATGTCATCAAAGTGCGACTGTCTAATTTTACACCGTAAAACACCTGAATATGCACAATTTTAAAAGAAATACACCACAAAAATGCTTGTGGAAGCTCGATGAAATGCACGCATGAAGCTACTATTCCTAAGTTCGAGCCGTGATGTCATCAAAGTGCGACTAACTATTTTACACCTTAAAACACCTGAATATGCACAATTTTAAAAGAAACACACCACAAAAATGCTTGTGGTTGCTTGATGAAATGCATGCACGAAGCTACTATTCCTTAGTTCGAGCCGTGACGTCATCAAAGTGCGACAATCTAATTTTACACCATAAAACACCTGAATATGCACAATTCCAATGGAAATACACCACAAAAATGCTTGTGGTAGCTCGATGAAATGCACGCACGAAGCTACTATTCCTTAGTTCGAGCCGTGATGTCATCAAAGTGCGACAGTCTAATTTTACACCGTAAAACACCGGAATATGCACAATTCCAATGGAAACACACCACAAAAATGCTTGTGGAAGCTCGATGAAATGCACGCACAAAGCTACTGTTCCTAAGTTCGAGCCGTGATGTCATCAAAGTTCGACAATCTTATTTTACACCGTAAAACACCTGAATATGCACAATTCCAATGGAAATACACCACAAAAATGCTTGTGGAAGCTCGATGAAATGCACGCATGAAGCTACTATTCCTTAGTTCAAGCCGTGATGTCATCAAAGTTCAACAATCATATTTATCACGGTAAAACACCTGAATATGCACATTTTCAATGAAACACACCACAAAAATGCTTGTGGAAGCTCGATGAAATACACACATGAAGCTACTATTCCTTATTTCGAGACGTGATGCCATGTAAGTTCGACAATCTTATTTTACACAGTAAAACACCTGAATATGCACAATTCCAATGGAAATACACCACAAAAATGCTTGTGGAAGCTCGATGAAATGCACGCACGAAGCTACTATGTCTTAGTTCGAGCCGTGATGTCATCAAAGTGCGACTATCTAATTTTACACCGTAAAACACCTGAATATGCACAATTTTAAAAGAAATACACCACAAAAATGCTTTTGGAAGCTCGATCGAATGCACGCATGAAGCTACTATTCCTAAGTTCGAGCCGTGATGTCATCAAAGTGCGACTAACTAATTTTACACCTTAAAACACCTGAATATGCACAATTTTAAAAGAAACACACCACAAAAATGCTTGTGGTAGCTTGATGAAATGCATGCACGAAGCTACTATTAATTAGTTCGAGCCGTGATGTCATCAAAGTGCGACAATCTAATTTTACACCATAAAACACCTGAATATGCACAATTCCAATGGAAATACACCACAAAAATGCTTGTGGTAGCTCGATGAAATGCACGCACGAAGCTACTATTCCTTAGTTCGAGCCGTGATGTCATCAAAGTGCGACAATCTAATTTTACACCTTAAAACACCTGAATATGCACAATTTTAAAAGAAACACACCACAAAAATGCTTGTGGTAGCTCGATGAAATGCACGCATGAAGCTACTATTCCTTAGTTCGAGCCGTGATGTCATCAAAGTGCGACTAACTAATTTTACACCTTAAAACACCTGAATATGCACAATTTTAAAAGAAACACACCACAAAAATGCTTGTGGAAGCTCGATGAAATGCACGCACGAAGCTACTATTCCTTAGTTCGAGCCGTGATGTCATCAAAGTGCGACAATCTAATTTTACACCGTAAAACACCTGAATATGCACAATTTTAAAAGAAATACACCACAAAAATGCTTGTGGAAGCTCGATGAAATGCAAGCACAAAGCTACTGTTCATAAGTTCGAGCCATGATGTCATCAAAGTTCGATGATCTTATTATACACCTTAAAACTCCTGAATATGCACAATTCCAATGGAAATACACCACAAAAATGCTTGTGGTAGCTCGATGAAATGCACGCACGAAGCTACTATTCCTTAGTTCGAGCCGTGATGTCATCAAAGTGCGACAATCTAATTTTACACCGTAAAACACCTGAATATGCACAATTTTAAAAGAAATACACCACAAAAATGCTTGTGGAAGCTCGATGAAATGCACGCAAACAAAGCTACTGTTCATAAGTTCGAGCCATGATGTCATCAAAGTTCGATGATCTTATTATACACCTTAAAACTCCTGAATATGCACAATTCCAATGGAAATACACCACAAAAATGCTTGTGGTAGCTCGATGAAATGCACGCACGAAGCTACTATTCCTTAGTTCAAGCCGTGATGTCATCAAAGTTCGACAATCATATTTATCACGGTAAAACACCTGAATATGCACATTTTCAATGAAACACATCACAAAAATGCTTGTGGAAGCTCGATGAAATGCACACATGAAGCTACTATTCCTTATTTCGAGACGTGATGTCATGTAAGTTCGACAATCTTATTTTACACAGTAAAACACCTGAATATGCACAATTCCAATGGAAATACACCACAAAAATGCTTGTGGAAGCTCGATGAAATGCACGCACGAAGCTACTATGTCTTAGTTCGAGCCGTGATGTCATCAAAGTGCGACTGTCTAATTTTACACCGTAAAACACCTGAATATGCACAATTTTAAAAGAAATACACCACAAAAATGCTTGTGGAAGCTCGATGAAATGCACGCATGAAGCTACTATTCCTAAGTTCGAGCCGTGATGTCATCAAAGTGCGACTAACTATTTTACACCTTAAAACACCTGAATATGCACAATTTTAAAAGAAACACACCACAAAAATGCTTGTGGTTGCTTGATGAAATGCATGCACGAAGCTACTATTCCTTAGTTCGAGCCGTGACGTCATCAAAGTGCGACAATCTAATTTTACACCATAAAACACCTGAATATGCACAATTCCAATGGAAATACACCACAAAAATGCTTGTGGTAGCTCGATGAAATGCACGCACGAAGCTACTATTCCTTAGTTCGAGCCGTGATGTCATCAAAGTGCGACAGTCTAATTTTACACCGTAAAACACCGGAATATGCACAATTCCAATGGAAACACACCACAAAAATGCTTGTGGAAGCTCGATGAAATGCACGCACAAAGCTACTGTTCCTAAGTTCGAGCCGTGATGTCATCAAAGTTCGACAATCTTATTTTACACCGTAAAACACCTGAATATGCACAATTCCAATGGAAATACACCACAAAAATGCTTGTGGAAGCTCGATGAAATGCACGCATGAAGCTACTATTCCTTAGTTCAAGCCGTGATGTCATCAAAGTTCAACAATCATATTTATCACGGTAAAACACCTGAATATGCACATTTTCAATGAAACACACCACAAAAATGCTTGTGGAAGCTCGATGAAATACACACATGAAGCTACTATTCCTTATTTCGAGACGTGATGCCATGTAAGTTCGACAATCTTATTTTACACAGTAAAACACCTGAATATGCACAATTCCAATGGAAATACACCACAAAAATGCTTGTGGAAGCTCGATGAAATGCACGCACGAAGCTACTATGTCTTAGTTCGAGCCGTGATGTCATCAAAGTGCGACTATCTAATTTTACACCGTAAAACACCTGAATATGCACAATTTTAAAAGAAATACACCACAAAAATGCTTTTGGAAGCTCGATCGAATGCACGCATGAAGCTACTATTCCTAAGTTCGAGCCGTGATGTCATCAAAGTGCGACTAACTAATTTTACACCTTAAAACACCTGAATATGCACAATTTTAAAAGAAACACACCACAAAAATGCTTGTGGTAGCTTGATGAAATGCATGCACGAAGCTACTATTAATTAGTTCGAGCCGTGATGTCATCAAAGTGCGACAATCTAATTTTACACCATAAAACACCTGAATATGCACAATTCCAATGGAAATACACCACAAAAATGCTTGTGGTAGCTCGATGAAATGCACGCACGAAGCTACTATTCCTTAGTTCGAGCCGTGATGTCATCAAAGTGCGACAATCTAATTTTACACCTTAAAACACCTGAATATGCACAATTTTAAAAGAAACACACCACAAAAATGCTTGTGGTAGCTCGATGAAATGCACGCATGAAGCTACTATTCCTTAGTTCGAGCCGTGATGTCATCAAAGTGCGACTAACTAATTTTACACCTTAAAACACCTGAATATGCACAATTTTAAAAGAAACACACCACAAAAATGCTTGTGGAAGCTCGATGAAATGCACGCACGAAGCTACTATTCCTTAGTTCGAGCCGTGATGTCATCAAAGTGCGACAATCTAATTTTACACCGTAAAACACCTGAATATGCACAATTTTAAAAGAAATACACCACAAAAATGCTTGTGGAAGCTCGATGAAATGCAAGCACAAAGCTACTGTTCATAAGTTCGAGCCATGATGTCATCAAAGTTCGATGATCTTATTATACACCTTAAAACTCCTGAATATGCACAATTCCAATGGAAATACACCACAAAAATGCTTGTGGTAGCTCGATGAAATGCACGCACGAAGCTACTATTCCTTAGTTCGAGCCGTGATGTCATCAAAGTGCGACAATCTAATTTTACACCGTAAAACACCTGAATATGCACAATTTTAAAAGAAATACACCACAAAAATGCTTGTGGAAGCTCGATGAAATGCACGCAAACAAAGCTACTGTTCATAAGTTCGAGCCATGATGTCATCAAAGTTCGATGATCTTATTATACACCTTAAAACTCCTGAATATGCACAATTCCAATGGAAATACACCACAAAAATGCTTGTGGTAGCTCGATGAAATGCACGCACGAAGCTACTATTCCTTAGTTCGAGCCGTGATGTCATCAAAGTGCGACAATCTAATTTTACACCGTAAAACAACAGAATATGCACAATTCCAATGGAAACACACCACAAAAATGCTTGTGGAAGCTCGATGAAATGCACGCACAAAGCTACTGTTCCTAAGTTCGAGCCGTGATGTCATCAAAGTGCGACAATCTAATTTTACACCGTAAAACAACAGAATATGCACAATTCCAATGGAAACACACCACAAAAATGCTTGTGGAAGCTCGATGAAATGCACGCACGAAGCTACTATTCCTTAGTTCGAGCCGTGATGTCATCAAAGTGCGACAGTCTAATTTTACACCGTAAAACACCGGAATATGCACAATTCCAATGGAAACACACCACAAAAATGCTTGTGGAAGCTCGATGAAATGCACGCACAAAGCTACTGTTCCTAAGTTCGAGCCGTGATGTCATCAAAGTTCGACAATCTTATTTTACACCGTAAAACACCTGAATATGCACAATTCCAATGGAAATACACCACAAAAATGCTTGTGGAAGCTCGATGAAATGCACGCATGAAGCTACTATTCCTTAGTTCAAGCCGTGATGTCATCAAAGTTCGACAATCATATTTATCACGGTAAAACACCTGAATATGCACATTTTCAATGAAACACACCACAAAAATGCTTGTGGAAGCTCGATGAAATGCACACATGAAGCTTCTATTCCTTATTTCGAGGCGTGATGTCATGTAAGTTCGACAATCTTATTTTACACAGTAAAACACCTGAATATGCACAATTCCAATGGAAATACACCACAAAAATGCTTGTGGAAGCTCGATAAAATGCACGCACGAAGCTACTATGTCTTAGTTCGAGCCGTGATGTCATCAAAGTGCGACTATCTAATTTTACACCGTAAAACACCTGAATATGCACAATTTTAAAAGAAACACACCACAAAAATGCTTGTGGTAGCTCGATGAAATGCACGCACGAAGCTACTATTCCTTAGTTCGAGCCGTGATGTCATCAAAGTGTGACAATCTAATTTTACACCTTAAAACACCTGAATATGCACAATTTTAAAAGAAACACACCACAAAAATGCTTGTGGTAGCTCGATGAAATGCACGCACGAAGCAACTATTCCTTAGTTCGAGCCGTGATGTCATCAAAGTGCGACTAACTAATTTTACACCTTAAAACACCTGAATATGCACAATTTTAAAAGAAACACACCACAAAAATGCTTGTGGAAGCTCGATGAAATGCACGCACGAAGCTACTATTCCTTAGTTCGAGCCGTGATGTCATCAAAGTGCGACAATCTAATTTTACACCGTAAAACACCTGAATATGCACAATTTTAAAAGAAATACACCACAAAAATGCTTGTGGAAGCTCGATGAAATGCACGCACAAAGCTACTGTTCATAAGTTCGAGCCATGATGTCATCAAAGTTCGATGATCTTATTATACACCTTAAAACTCCTGAATATGCACAATTCCAATGGAAATACACCACAAAAATGCTTGTGGTAGCTCGATGAAATGCACGCACGAAGCTACTATTCCTTAGTTCGAGCCGTGATGTCATCAAAGTGCGACAATCTAATTTTACACCGTAAAACACCTGAATATGCACAATTTTAAAAGAAATACACCACAAAAATGCTTGTGGAAGCTCGATGAAATGCACGCACAAAGCTACTGTTCATAAGTTCGAGCCATGATGTCATCAAAGTTCGATGATCTTATTATACACCTTAAAACTCCTGAATATGCACAATTCCAATGGAAATACACCACAAAAATGCTTGTGGTAGCTCGATGAAATGCACGCACGAAGCTACTATTCCTTAGTTCGAGCCGTGATGTCATCAAAGTGCGACAATCTAATTTTACACCGTAAAACAACAGAATATGCACAATTCCAATGGAAACACACCACAAAAATGCTTGTGGAAGCTCGATGAAATGCACGCACAAAGCTACTGTTCCTAAGTTCGAGCCGTGATGTCATCAAAGTGCGACAATCTAATTTTACACCGTAAAACAACAGAATATGCACAATTCCAATGGAAACACACCACAAAAATGCTTGTGGAAGCTCGATGAAATGCACGCACGAAGCTACTATTCCTTAGTTCGAGCCGTGATGTCATCAAAGTGCGACAGTCTAATTTTACACCGTAAAACACCTGAATATGCACAATTCCAATGGAAACACACCACAAAAATGCTTGTGGAAGCTCGATGAAATGCACGCACAAAGCTACTGTTCCTAAGTTCGAGCCGTGATGTCATCAAAGGTCGACAATCTTATTTTACACCGTAAAACACCTGAATATGCACAATTCCAATGGAAATACACCACAAAAATGCTTGTGTAAGCTCGATGAAATGCACGCATGAAGCTACTATTCCTTAGTTCAAGCCGTGATGTCATCAAAGTTCGACAATCATATTTATCACGTTAAAAAACTCGAATATGCACATTTTCAATGAAACACACCACAAAAATGCTTGTGGAAGCTCGATGAAATGCACACATGAAGCTACTATTCCTTATTTCGAGACGTGATGTCATGTAAGTTCGACAATCTTATTTTACACAGTAAAACACCTGAATATGCACAATTCCAATGGAAATACACCACAAAAATGCTTGTGGAAGCTCGATGAAATGCATGCACGAAGCTACTATGTCTTAGTTCGAGCCGTGATGTCATCAAAGTGCGACTATCTAATTTTACACCGTAAAACACCTGAATATGCACAATTTTAAAAGAAATACACCACAAAAATGCTTGTGGAAGCTCGATGAAATGCACGCATGAAGCTACTATTCCTTAGTTCGAGCCGTGATGTCATCAAAGTTCGACAATCATATTTTACACCATAAAACACCTGAATATGCACAATTCCAATGGAAATACACCACAAAAATGCTTGTGGAAGCTTGATGAAATGCACACACGAAGCTACTATTCCTAAGTTCGAGCCGTGATGTCATCAAAGTGCGACTATCTAATTTTACACCGTAAAACACCTGAATATGCACAATTTTAAAAGAAATACACCACAAAAATGCTTGTGGAAGCTCGATGAAATGCACGCACAAAGCTACTGTTCATAAGTTCGAGCCATGATGTCATCAAAGTTCGATGATCTTATTATACACCTTAAAACTCCTGAATATGCACAATTCCAATGGAAATACACCACAAAAATGCTTGTGGTAGCTCGATGAAATGCACGCACGAAGCTACTATTCCTTAGTTCGAGCAGTGATGTCATCAAAGTGCGACAATCTAATTTTACACCGTAAAACAACAGAATATGCACAATTCCAATGGAAACACACCACAAAAATGCTTGTGGAAGCTCGATGAAATGCACGCACAAAGCTACTGTTCCTAAGTTCGAGCCGTGATGTCATCAAAGTGCGACAATCTAATTTTACACCGTAAAACAACAGAATATGCACAATTCCAATGGAAACACACCACAAAAATGCTTGTGGAAGCTCGATGAAATGCACGCACGAAGCTACTATTCCTTAGTTCGAGCCGTGATGTCATCAAAGTGCGACAGTCTAATTTTACACCGTAAAACACCGGAATATGCACAATTCCAATGGAAACACACCACAAAAATGCTTGTGGAAGCTCGATGAAATGCACGCACAAAGCTACTGTTCCTAAGTTCGAGCCGTGATGTCATCAAAGTTCGACAATCTTATTTTACACCATAAAACACCTAAATATGCACAATTCCAATGGAAATACACCACAAAAATGCTTGTGGAAGCTCGATGAAATGCACGCATGAAGCTACTATTCCTTAGTTCAAGCCGTGATGTCATCAATGTTCGACAATCATATTTATCACGGTAAAACACCTGAATATGCACATTTTCAATGAAACACACCACAAAAATGCTTGTGGAAGCTCGATGAAATACACACATGAAGCTACTATTCCTTATTTCGAGACGTGATGCCATGTAAGTTCGACAATCTTATTTTACACAGTAAAACACCTGAATATGCACAATTCCAATGGAAATACACCACAAAAATGCTTGTGGAAGCTCGATGAAATGCACGCACGAAGCTACTATGTCTTAGTTCGAGCCGTGATGTCATCAAAGTGCGACTATCTAATTTTACACCGTAAAACACCTGAATATGCACAATTTTAAAAGAAATACACCACAAAAATGCTTTTGGAAGCTCGATCGAATGCACGCATGAAGCTACTATTCCTAAGTTCGAGCCGTGATGTCATCAAAGTGCGACTAACTAATTTTACACCTTAAAACACCTGAATATGCACAATTTTAAAAGAAACACACCACAAAAATGCTTGTGGTAGCTTGATGAAATGCATGCACGAAGCTACTATTAATTAGTTCGAGCCGTGATGTCATCAAAGTGCGACAATCTAATTTTACACCATAAAACACCTGAATATGCACAATTCCAATGGAAATACACCACAAAAATGCTTGTGGTAGCTCGATGAAATGCACGCACGAAGCTACTATTCCTTAGTTCGAGCCGTGATGTCATCAAAGTGCGACAATCTAATTTTACACCTTAAAACACCTGAATATGCACAATTTTAAAAGAAACACACCACAAAAATGCTTGTGGTAGCTCGATGAAATGCACGCATGAAGCTACTATTCCTTAGTTCGAGCCGTGATGTCATCAAAGTGCGACTAACTAATTTTACACCTTAAAACACCTGAATATGCACAATTTTAAAAGAAACACACCACAAAAATGCTTGTGGAAGCTCGATGAAATGCACGCACGAAGCTACTATTCCTTAGTTCGAGCCGTGATGTCATCAAAGTGCGACAATCTAATTTTACACCGTAAAACACCTGAATATGCACAATTTTAAAAGAAATACACCACAAAAATGCTTGTGGAAGCTCGATGAAATGCAAGCACAAAGCTACTGTTCATAAGTTCGAGCCATGATGTCATCAAAGTTCGATGATCTTATTATACACCTTAAAACTCCTGAATATGCACAATTCCAATGGAAATACACCACAAAAATGCTTGTAGTAGCTCGATGAAATGCACGCACGAAGCTACTATTCCTTAGTTCGAGCCGTGATGTCATCAAAGTGCGACAATCTAATTTTACACCGTAAAACACCTGAATATGCACAATTTTAAAAGAAATACACCACAAAAATGCTTGTGGAAGCTCGATGAAATGCACGCAAACAAAGCTACTGTTCATAAGTTCGAGCCATGATGTCATCAAAGTTCGATGATCTTATTATACACCTTAAAACTCCTGAATATGCACAATTCCAATGGAAATACACCACAAAAATGCTTGTGGTAGCTCGATGAAATGCACGCACGAAGCTACTATTCCTTAGTTCGAGCCGTGATGTCATCAAAGTGCGACAATCTAATTTTACACCGTAAAACAACAGAATATGCACAATTCCAATGGAAACACACCACAAAAATGCTTGTGGAAGCTCGATGAAATGCACGCACAAAGCTACTGTTCCTAAGTTCGAGCCGTGATGTCATCAAAGTGCGACAATCTAATTTTACACCGTAAAACAACAGAATATGCACAATTCCAATGGAAACACACCACAAAAATGCTTGTGGAAGCTCGATGAAATGCACGCACGAAGCTACTATTCCTTAGTTCGAGCCGTGATGTCATCAAAGTGCGACAGTCTAATTTTACACCGTAAAACACCGGAATATGCACAATTCCAATGGAAACACACCACAAAAATGCTTGTGGAAGCTCGATGAAATGCACGCACAAAGCTACTGTTCCTAAGTTCGAGCCGTGATGTCATCAAAGTTCGACAATCTTATTTTACACCGTAAAACACCTGAATATGCACAATTCCAATGGAAATACACCACAAAAATGCTTGTGGAAGCTCGATGAAATGCACGCATGAAGCTACTATTCCTTAGTTCAAGCCGTGATGTCATCAAAGTTCGACAATCATATTTATCACGGTAAAACACCTGAATATGCACATTTTCAATGAAACACACCACAAAAATGCTTGTGGAAGCTCGATGAAATGCACACATGAAGCTTCTATTCCTTATTTCGAGGCGTGATGTCATGTAAGTTCGACAATCTTATTTTACACAGTAAAACACCTGAATATGCACAATTCCAATGGAAATACACCACAAAAATGCTTGTGGAAGCTCGATAAAATGCACGCACGAAGCTACTATGTCTTAGTTCGAGCCGTGATGTCATCAAAGTGCGACTATCTAATTTTACACCGTAAAACACCTGAATATGCACAATTTTAAAAGAAACACACCACAAAAATGCTTGTGGTAGCTCGATGAAATGCACGCACGAAGCTACTATTCCTTAGTTCGAGCCGTGATGTCATCAAAGTGTGACAATCTAATTTTACACCTTAAAACACCTGAATATGCACAATTTTAAAAGAAACACACCACAAAAATGCTTGTGGTAGCTCGATGAAATGCACGCACGAAGCAACTATTCCTTAGTTCGAGCCGTGATGTCATCAAAGTGCGACTAACTAATTTTACACCTTAAAACACCTGAATATGCACAATTTTAAAAGAAACACACCACAAAAATGCTTGTGGAAGCTCGATGAAATGCACGCACGAAGCTACTATTCCTTAGTTCGAGCCGTGATGTCATCAAAGTGCGACAATCTAATTTTACACCGTAAAACACCTGAATATGCACAATTTTAAAAGAAATACACCACAAAAATGCTTGTGGAAGCTCGATGAAATGCACGCACAAAGCTACTGTTCATAAGTTCGAGCCATGATGTCATCAAAGTTCGATGATCTTATTATACACCTTAAAACTCCTGAATATGCACAATTCCAATGGAAATACACCACAAAAATGCTTGTGGTAGCTCGATGAAATGCACGCACGAAGCTACTATTCCTTAGTTCGAGCCGTGATGTCATCAAAGTGCGACAATCTAATTTTACACCGTAAAACACCTGAATATGCACAATTTTAAAAGAAATACACCACAAAAATGCTTGTGGAAGCTCGATGAAATGCACGCACAAAGCTACTGTTCATAAGTTCGAGCCATGATGTCATCAAAGTTCGATGATCTTATTATACACCTTAAAACTCCTGAATATGCACAATTCCAATGGAAATACACCACAAAAATGCTTGTGGTAGCTCGATGAAATGCACGCACGAAGCTACTATTCCTTAGTTCGAGCCGTGATGTCATCAAAGTGCGACAATCTAATTTTACACCGTAAAACAACAGAATATGCACAATTCCAATGGAAACACACCACAAAAATGCTTGTGGAAGCTCGATGAAATGCACGCACAAAGCTACTGTTCCTAAGTTCGAGCCGTGATGTCATCAAAGTGCGACAATCTAATTTTACACCGTAAAACAACAGAATATGCACAATTCCAATGGAAACACACCACAAAAATGCTTGTGGAAGCTCGATGAAATGCACGCACGAAGCTACTATTCCTTAGTTCGAGCCGTGATGTCATCAAAGTGCGACAGTCTAATTTTACACCGTAAAACACCTGAATATGCACAATTCCAATGGAAACACACCACAAAAATGCTTGTGGAAGCTCGATGAAATGCACGCACAAAGCTACTGTTCCTAAGTTCGAGCCGTGATGTCATCAAAGGTCGACAATCTTATTTTACACCGTAAAACACCTGAATATGCACAATTCCAATGGAAATACACCACAAAAATGCTTGTGTAAGCTCGATGAAATGCACGCATGAAGCTACTATTCCTTAGTTCAAGCCGTGATGTCATCAAAGTTCGACAATCATATTTATCACGTTAAAAAACTCGAATATGCACATTTTCAATGAAACACACCACAAAAATGCTTGTGGAAGCTCGATGAAATGCACACATGAAGCTACTATTCCTTATTTCGAGACGTGATGTCATGTAAGTTCGACAATCTTATTTTACACAGTAAAACACCTGAATATGCACAATTCCAATGGAAATACACCACAAAAATGCTTGTGGAAGCTCGATGAAATGCATGCACGAAGCTACTATGTCTTAGTTCGAGCCGTGATGTCATCAAAGTGCGACTATCTAATTTTACACCGTAAAACACCTGAATATGCACAATTTTAAAAGAAATACACCACAAAAATGCTTGTGGAAGCTCGATGAAATGCACGCATGAAGCTACTATTCCTTAGTTCGAGCCGTGATGTCATCAAAGTTCGACAATCATATTTTACACCATAAAACACCTGAATATGCACAATTCCAATGGAAATACACCACAAAAATGCTTGTGGAAGCTTGATGAAATGCACACACGAAGCTACTATTCCTAAGTTCGAGCCGTGATGTCATCAAAGTGCGACTATCTAATTTTACACCGTAAAACACCTGAATATGCACAATTTTAAAAGAAATACACCACAAAAATGCTTGTGGAAGCTCGATGAAATGCACGCACAAAGCTACTGTTCATAAGTTCGAGCCATGATGTCATCAAAGTTCGATGATCTTATTATACACCTTAAAACTCCTGAATATGCACAATTCCAATGGAAATACACCACAAAAATGCTTGTGGTAGCTCGATGAAATGCACGCACGAAGCTACTATTCCTTAGTTCGAGCAGTGATGTCATCAAAGTGCGACAATCTAATTTTACACCGTAAAACAACAGAATATGCACAATTCCAATGGAAACACACCACAAAAATGCTTGTGGAAGCTCGATGAAATGCACGCACAAAGCTACTGTTCCTAAGTTCGAGCCGTGATGTCATCAAAGTGCGACAATCTAATTTTACACCGTAAAACAACAGAATATGCACAATTCCAATGGAAACACACCACAAAAATGCTTGTGGAAGCTCGATGAAATGCACGCACGAAGCTACTATTCCTTAGTTCGAGCCGTGATGTCATCAAAGTGCGACAGTCTAATTTTACACCGTAAAACACCGGAATATGCACAATTCCAATGGAAACACACCACAAAAATGCTTGTGGAAGCTCGATGAAATGCACGCACAAAGCTACTGTTCCTAAGTTCGAGCCGTGATGTCATCAAAGTTCGACAATCTTATTTTACACCATAAAACACCTAAATATGCACAATTCCAATGGAAATACACCACAAAAATGCTTGTGGAAGCTCGATGAAATGCACGCATGAAGCTACTATTCCTTAGTTCAAGCCGTGATGTCATCAATGTTCGACAATCATATTTATCACGGTAAAACACCTGAATATGCACATTTTCAATGAAACACACCACAAAAATGCTTGTGGAAGCTCGATGAAATGCACACATGAAGCTACTATTCCTTATTTCGAGACGTGATGTCATGTAAGTTCGACAATCTTATTTTACACAGTAAAACACCTGAATATGCACAATTCCAATGGAAATACACCACAAAAATGCTTGTGGAAGCTCGATAAAATGCACGCACGAAGCTACTATGTCTTAGTTCGAGCCGTGATGTCATCAAAGTGCGACTATCTAATTTTACACCGTAAAACACCTGAAAATGCACAATTTTAAAAGAAATACACCACAAAATTGCTTGTGGAAGCTCGATGAAATGCACGCATGAAGCTACTATTCCTAAGTTCGAGCCGTGATGTCATCAAAGTGCGACTAACTAATTTTACACCTTAAAACACCTGAATATGCACAATTTTAAAAGAAACACACCACAAAAATGCTTGTGGTAGCTTGATGAAATGCATGCACGAAGCTACTATTAATTAGTTCGAGCCGTGATGTCATCAAAGTGTGACAATCTAATTTTACACCATAAAACACCTGAATATGCACAATTCCAATGGAAATACACCACAAAAATGCTTGTGGTAGCTCGATGAAATGCACGCACGAAGCTACTATTCCTTAGTTCGAGCCGTGATGTCATCAAAGTGCGACAATCTAATTTTACACCGTAAAACACCTGAATATGCACAATTCCAAAGGAAACACACCACAAAAATGCTTGTGGAAGCTCGATGAAATGCACGCACAAAGCTACTGTTCCTAAGTTCGAGCCGTGATGTCATCAAAGTGCGACAGTCTAATTTTACACCGTAAAACACCTGAATATGCACAATTCCAATGGAAACACACCACAAAAATGCTTGTGGAAGCTCGATGAAATGCACGCACAAAGCTACTGTTCCTAAGTTCGAGCCGTGATGTCATCAAAGTTCGACAATCTTATTTTACACCGTAAAACACCTGAATATGCACAATTCCAATGGAAAAACACCACAAAAATGCTTGTGTAAGCTCGATGAAATGCACGCATGAAGCTACTATTCCTTAGTTCAAGCCGTGATGTCATCAAAGTTCGACAATCATATTTATCACGTTAAAAAACTCGAATATGCACATTTTCAATGAAACACACCACAAAAATGCTTGTGGAAGCTCGATGAAATGCACACATGAAGCTACTATTCCTTATTTCGAGACGTGATGTCATGTAAGTTCGACAATCTTATTTTACACAGTAAAACACCTGAATATGCACAATTCCAATGGAAATACACCACAAAAATGCTTGTGGAAGCTCGATGAAATGCATGCACGAAGCTACTATGTCTTAGTTCGAGCCGTGATGTCATCAAAGTGCGACTATCTAATTTTACACCGTAAAACACCTGAATATGCACAATTTTAAAAGAAATACACCACAAAAATGCTTGTGGAAGCTCGATGAAATGCACGCATGAAGCTACTATTCCTTAGTTCGAGCCGTGATGTCATCAAAGTTCGACAATCATATTTTACACCATAAAACACCTGAATATGCACAATTCCAATGGAAATACACCACAAAAATGCTTGTGGAAGCTTGATGAAATGCACACACGAAGCTACTATTCCTAAGTTCGAGCCGTGATGTCATCAAAGTGCGACTATCTAATTTTACACCGTAAAACACCTGAATATGCACAATTTTAAAAGAAATACACCACAAAAATGCTTGTGGAAGCTCGATGAAATGCACGCACAAAGCTACTGTTCATAAGTTCGAGCCATGATGTCATCAAAGTTCGATGATCTTATTATACACCTTAAAACTCCTGAATATGCACAATTCCAATGGAAATACACCACAAAAATGCTTGTGGTAGCTCGATGAAATGCACGCACGAAGCTACTATTCCTTAGTTCGAGCAGTGATGTCATCAAAGTGCGACAATCTAATTTTACACCGTAAAACAACAGAATATGCACAATTCCAATGGAAACACACCACAAAAATGCTTGTGGAAGCTCGATGAAATGCACGCACAAAGCTACTGTTCCTAAGTTCGAGCCGTGATGTCATCAAAGTTCGACAATCTTATTTTACACCGTAAAACACCTGAATATGCACAATTCCAATGGAAATACACCACATAAATGCTTGTGGAAGCTCGATGAAATGCAGGCATGAAGCTACTATTCCTTAGTTCAAGCCGTGATGTCATCAAAGTTCGACAATCATATTTATCACGGTAAAACACCTGAATATGCACATTTTCAATGAAACACACCACAAAAATGCTTGTGGAAGCTCGATGAAATGCACACATGAAGCTACTATTCCTTATTTCGAGACGTGATGTCATGTAAGTTCGACAATCTTATTTTACACAGTAAAACACCTGAATATGCACAATTCCAATGGAAATACACCACAAAAATGCTTGTGGAAGCTCGATAAAATGCACGCACGAAGCTACTATGTCTTAGTTCGAGCCGTGATGTAATCAAAGTGCGACTATCTAATTTTACACCGTAAAACACCTGAATATGCACAATTTTAAAAGAAATACACCACAAAAATGCTTGTGGAAGCTCGATGAAATGCACGCATGAAGCTACTATTCCTAAGTTCGAGCCGTGATGTCATCAAAGTGCGACTAACTAATTTTACACCTTAAAACACCTGAATATGCACAATTTTAAAAGAAACACACCACAAAAAGGCTTGTGGTAGCTTGATGAAATGCATGCACGAAGCTACTATTAATTAGTTCGAGCCGTGATGTCATCAAAGTGCGACAATCTAATTTTACACCATAAAACACCTGAATATGCACAATTCCAATGGAAATACACCACAAAAATGCCTGTGGTAGCTCGATGAAATGCACGCACGAAGCTACTATTCCTTAGTTCGAGCCGTGATGTCATCAAAGTGCGACAATCTAATTTTACACCGTAAAACACCTGAATATGCACAATTCCAATGGAAACACACCACAAAAATGCTTGTGGAAGCTCGATGAAATGCACGCACAAAGCTACTGTTCCTAAGTTCGAGCCGTGATGTCATCAAAGTTCGACAATCTTATTTTACACCGTAAAACACCTGAATATGCACAATTCCAATGGAAATACACCACAAAAATGCTTGTGTAAGCTCGATGAAATGCACGCATGAAGCTACTATTCCTTAGTTCAAGCCGTGATGTCATCAAAGTTCGACAATCATATTTATCACGGTAAAACACCTGAATATGCACATTTTCAATGAAACACACCACAAAAATGCTTGTGGAAGCTCGATGAAATGCACACATGAAGCTACTATTCCTTATTTCGAGACGTGATGTCATGTAAGTTCGACAATCTTATTTTACACAGTAAAACACCTGAATATGCACAATTCCAATGGAAATACACCACAAAAATGCTTGTGGAAGCTCGATGAAATGCACGCACGAAGCTACTATGTCTTAGTTCGAGCCGTGATGTCATCAAAGTGCGACTATCTAATTTTACACCGTAAAACACCTGAATATGCACAATTTTAAAAGAAATACACCACAAAAATGCTTGTGGAAGCTCGATGAAATGCACGCATGAAGCTACTATTCCTAAGTTCGAGCCGTGATGTCATCAAAGTGCGACTAACTAATTTTACACCTTAAAACACCTGAATATGCACAATTTTAAAAGAAACACACCACAAAAATGCTTGTGGTAGCTTGATGAAATGCATGCACGAAGCTACTATTCCTTAGTTCGAGCCGTGATGTCATCAAAGTGCGACAATCTAATTTTACACCATAAAACACCTGAATATGCACAATTCGAATGGAAATACACCACAAAAATGCTTGTGGTAGCTCGATGAAATGCACGCACGAAGCTACTATTCCTTAGTTCGAGCCGTGATGTCATCAAAGTGCGACAATCATATTTTACACCGTAAAACACCTGAATATGCACAATTTTAAAAGAAATACACCACAAAAATGCTTGTGGAAGCTCGATGAAATGCACGCATGAAGCTACTATTCCTTAGTTCGAGCCGTGATGTCATCAAAGTTCGACAATCATATTTTACACCATAAAACACCTGAATATGCACAATTCCAATGGAAATACACCACAAAAATGCTTGTGGAAGCTTGATGAAATGCACACACGAAGCTACTATTCCTAAGTTCGAGCCGTGATGTCATCAAAGTGCGACTATCTAATTTTACACCGTAAAACACCTGAATATGCACAATTTTAAAAGAAATACACCACAAAAATGCTTGTGGAAGCTTGATGAAATGCACGCACAAAGCTACTGTTCATAAGTTCGAGCCATGATGTCATCAAAGTTCGATGATCTTATTATACACCATAAAACTCCTGAATATGCACAATTCCAATGGAAATACACCACAAAAATGCTTGTGGTAGCTCGATGAAATGCACGCACGAAGCTACTATTCCTTAGTTCGAGCAGTGATGTCATCAAAGTGCGACAATCTAATTTTACACCGTAAAACAACAGAATATGCACAATTCCAATGGAAACACACCACAAAAATGCTTGTGGAAGCTCGATGAAATGCACGCACAAAGCTACTGTTCCTAAGTTCGAGCCGTGATGTCATCAAAGTTCGACAATCTTATTTTACACCGTAAAACACCTGAATATGCACAATTCCAATGGAAATACACCACAAAAATGCTTGTGGAAGCTCGATGAAATGCAGGCATGAAGCTACTATTCCTTAGTTCAAGCCGTGATGTCATCAAAGTTCGACAATCATATTTATCACGGTAAAACACCTGAATATGCACAATTCCAATGGAAATACACCACAAAAATGCTTGTGGAAGCTCGATAAAATGCACGCACGAAGCTACTATGTCTTAGTTCGAGCCGTGATGTCATCAAAGTGCGACTATCTAATTTTACACCGTAAAACACCTGAATATGCACAATTTTAAAAGAAATACACCACAAAAATGCTTGTGGAAGCTCGATGAAATGCACGCATGAAGCTACTATTCCTAAGTTCGAGCCGTGATGTCATCAAAGTGCGACTAACTAATTTTACACCTTAAAACACCTGAATATGCACAATTTTAAAAGAAACACACCACAAAAATGCTTGTGGTAGCTTGATGAAATGCATGCACGAAGCTACTATTAATTAGTTCGAGCCGTGATGTCATCAAAGTGCGACAATCTAATTTTACACCATAAAACACCTGAATATGCACAATTCCAATGGAAATACACCACAAAAATGCTTGTGGTAGCTCGATGAAATGCACGCACGAAGCTACTATTCCTTAGTTCGAGCCGTGATGTCATCAAAGTGCGACAATCTAATTTTACACCGTAAAACACCTGAATATGCACAATTCCAATGGAAACACACCACAAAAATGCTTGTGGAAGCTCGATGAAATGCACGCACAAAGCTACTGTTCCTAAGTTCGAGCCGTGATGTCATCAAAGTTCGACAATCTTATTTTACACCGTAAAACACCTGAATATGCACAATTCCAATGGAAATACACCACAAAAATGCTTGTGGAAGCTCGATGAAATGCACGCACGAATTTACTATGTCTTAGTTCGAGCCGTGATGTCATCAAAGTGCGACTATCTAATTTTACACCGTAAAACACCTGAATATGCACAATTTTAAAAGAAATACACCACAAAAATGCTTGTGGAAGCTCGATGAAATGCACGCATGAAGCTACTATTCCTAAGTTCGAGCCGTGATGTCATCAAAGTGCGACTAACTAATTTTACACCGTAAAACACCTGAATATGCACAATTTTAAAAGAAACACACCACAAAAATGCTTGTGGTAGCTTGATGAAATGCATGCACGAAGCTACTATTCCTTAGTTCGAGCCGTGATGTCATCAAAGTGCGACAATCTAATTTTACACCATAAAACACCTGAATATGCACAATTCCAATGGAAATACACCACAAAAATGCTTGTGGTAGCTCGATGAAATGCACGCACGAAGCTACTATTCCTTAGTTCGAGCCGTGATGTCATCAAAGTGCAACAATCTAATTTTACACCATAAAACAACAGAATATGCACAATTCCAATGGAAACACACCACAAAAATGCTTGTGGAAGCTCGATGAAATGCACGCACGAAGCTACTATTCCTTAGTTCGAGCCGTGATGTCATCAAAGTGCGACAGTCTAATTTTACACCGTAAAACACCGGAATATGCACAATTCCAATGGAAATACACCACAAAAATGCTTGTGTAAGCTCGATGAAATGCACGCATGAAGCTACTATTCCTTAGTTCAAGCCGTGATGTCATCAAAGTTCGACAATCATATTTATCACGGTAAAACACCTGAATATGCACATTTTCAATGAAACACACCACAAAAATGCTTGTGGTAGCTTGATGAAATGCATGCACGAAGCTACTATTCCTTAGTTCGAGCCGTGATGTCATCAAAGTGCGACAATCTAATTTTACACCATAAAACACCTGAATATGCACAATTCCAATGGAAATACACCACAAAAATGCTTGTGGTAGCTCGATGAAATGCACGCACGAAGTTACTATTCCTTAGTTCGAGCCGTGATGTCATCAAAGTGCGACAATCTAATTTTACACCGTAAAACAACAGAATATGCACAATTCCAATGGAAACACACCACAAAAATGCTTGTGGAAGCTCGATGAAATGCACGCACGAAGCTACTATTCCTTAGTTCGAGCCGTGATGTCATCAAAATGCGACAGTCTAATTTTACACCGTAAAACACCGGAATATGCACAATTCCAATGGAAACACACCACAAAAATGCTTGTGGAAGCTCGATGAAATGCACGCACAAAGCTACTGTTCCTAAGTTCGAGCCGTGATGTCATCAAAGTTCGACAATCTTATTTTACACCGTAAAACACCTGAATATGCACAATTCCAATGGAAATACACCACAAAAATGCTTGTGGAAGCTCGATGAAATGCACGCATGAAGCTACTATTCCTTAGTTCAAGCCGTGATGTCATCAAAGTTCAACAATCATATTTATCACGGTAAAACACCTGAATATGCACATTTTCAATGAAACACACCACAAAAATGCTTGTGGAAGCTCGATGAAATGCACACATGAAGCTACTATTCCTTATTTCGAGACGTGATGTCATGTAAGTTCGACAATCTTATTTTACACAGTAAAACACCTGAATATGCACAATTCCAATGGAAATACACCACAAAAATGCTTGTGGAAGCTCGATGAAATGCATGCACGAAGCTACTATGTCTTAGTTCGAGCCGTGATGTCATCAAAGTGCGACTATCTAATTTTACACCGTAAAACACCTGAATATGCACAATTTTAAAAGAAATACACCACAAAAATGCTTGTGGAAGCTCGATGAAATGCACGCATGAAGCTACTATTCCTTAGTTCGAGCCGTGATGTCATCAAAGTTCGACAATCATATTTTACACCATAAAACACCTGAATATGCACAATTCCAATGGAAAATACACCACAAAAATGCTTGTGGAAGCTTGATGAAATGCACACACGAAGCTACTATTCCTAAGTTCGAGCCGTGATGTCATCAAAGTGCGACTATCTAATTTTACACCGTAAAACACCTGAATATGCACAATTTTAAAAGAAATACACCACAAAAATGCTTGTGGAAGCTCGATGAAATGCACGCACAAAGCTACTGTTCATAAGTTCGAGCCATGATGTCATCAAAGTTCGATGATCTTATTATACACCTTAAAACTCCTGAATATGCACAATTCCAATGGAAATACACCACAAAAATGCTTGTGGTAGCTCGATGAAATGCACGCACGAAGCTACTATTCCTTAGTTCGAGCAGTGATGTCATCAAAGTGCGACAATCTAATTTTACACCGTAAAACAACAGAATATGCACAATTCCAATGGAAACACACCACAAAAATGCTTGTGGAAGCTCGATGAAATGCACGCACAAAGCTACTGTTCCTAAGTTCGAGCCGTGATGTCATCAAAGTTCGACAATCTTATTTTACACCGTAAAACACCTGAATATGCACAATTCCAATGGAAATACACCACAAAAATGCTTGTGGAAGCTCGATGAAATGCAGGCATGAAGCTACTATTCCTTAGTTCAAGCCGTGATGTCATCAAAGTTCGACAATCATATTTATCACGGTAAAACACCTGAATATGCACATTTTCAATGAAACACACCACAAAAATGCTTGTGGAAGCTCGATGAAATGCACACATGAAGCTACTATTCCTTATTTCGAGACGTGATGTCATGTAAGTTCGACAATCTTATTTTACACAGTAAAACACCTGAATATGCACAATTCCAATGGAAATACACCACAAAAAATGCTTGTGGAAGCTCGATAAAATGCACGCACGAAGCTACTATGTCTTAGTTCGAGCCGTGATGTAATCAAAGTGCGACTATCTAATTTTACACCGTAAAACACCTGAATATGCACAATTTTAAAAGAAATACACCACAAAAATGCTTGTGGAAGCTCGATGAAATGCACGCATGAAGCTACTATTCCTAAGTTCGAGCCGTGATGTCATCAAAGTGCGACTAACTAATTTTACACCTTAAAACACCTGAATATGCACAATTTTAAAAGAAACACACCACAAAAATGCTTGTGGTAGCTTGATGAAATGCATGCACGAAGCTACTATTAATTAGTTCGAGCCGTGATGTCATCAAAGTGCGACAATCTAATTTTACACCATAAAACACCTGAATATGCACAATTCCAATGGAAATACACCACAAAAATGCTTGTGGTAGCTCGATGAAATGCACGCACGAAGCTACTATTCCTTAGTTCGAGCCGTGATGTCATCAAAGTGCGACAATCTAATTTTACACCGTAAAACACCTGAATATGCACAATTCCAATGGAAACACACCACAAAAATGCTTGTGGAAGCTCGATGAAATGCACGCACAAAGCTACTGTTCCTAAGTTCGAGCCGTGATGTCATCAAAGTTCGACAATCTTATTTTACACCGTAAAACACCTGAATATGCACAATTCCAATGGAAATACACCACAAAAATGCTTGTGTAAGCTCGATGAAATGCACGCATGAAGCTACTATTCCTTAGTTCAAGCCGTGATGTCATCAAAGTTCGACAATCATATTTATCACGGTAAAACACCTGAATATGCACATTTTCAATGAAACACACCACAAAAATGCTTGTGGAAGCTCGATGAAATGCACACATGAAGCTACTATTCCTTATTTCGAGACGTGATGTCATGTAAGTTCGACAATCTTATTTTACACAGTAAAACACCTGAATATGCACAATTCCAATGGAAATACACCACAAAAATGCTTGTGGAAGCTCGATGAAATGCACGCACGAAGCTACTATGTCTTAGTTCGAGCCGTGATGTCATCAAAGTGCGACTATCTAATTTTACACCGTAAAACACCTGAATATGCACAATTCCAATGGAAATACACCACAAAAATGCTTGTGGTAGCTCGATGAAATGCACGCACGAAGCTACTATTCCTTAGTTCGAGCCGTGATGTCATCAAAGTGCGACAATCATATTTTACACCGTAAAACACCTGAATATGCACAATTATAAAAGAAATACACCACAAAAATGCTTGTGGAAGCTCGATGAAATGCACGCATGAAGCTACTATTCCTTAGTTCGAGCCGTGATGTCATCAAAGTTCGACAATAATATTTTACACCATAAAACACCTGAATATGCACAATTCCAATGGAAATACACCACAAAAATGCTTGTGGAAGCTTGATGAAATGCACACACGAAGCTACTATTCCTAAGTTCGAGCCGTGATGTCATCAAAGTGCGACTATCTAATTTTACACCGTAAAACACCTGAATATGCACAATTTTAAAAGAAATACACCACAAAAATGCTTGTGGAAGCTCGATGAAATGCACGCACAAAGCTACTGTTCCTAAGTTCGAGCCGTGATGTCATCAAAGTTCGACAATCTTATTTTACACCGTAAAACACCTGAATATGCACAATTTTAAAAGAAACACATCACAAAAATGCTTGTGGTAGCTTGATGAAATGCATGCACGAAGCTACTATTCCTTAGTTCGAGCCGTGATGTCATCAAAGTGTGACAATCTAATTTTACACCATAAAACACCTGAATATGCACAATTCCAATGGAAATACACCACAAAAATGCTTGTGGTAGCTCGATGAAATGCACGCACGAAGCTACTATTCCTTAGTTCGAGCCGTGATGTCATCAAAGTGCGACAATCATATTTTACACCGTAAAACACCTGAATATGCACAATTTTAAAAGAAATACACCACAAAAATGCTTGTGGAAGCTCGATGAAATGCACGCATGAAGCTACTATTCCTTAGTTCGAGCCGTGATGTCATCAAAGTTCGACAATCATATTTTACACCATAAAACACCTGAATATGCACAATTCCAATGGAAATACACCACAAAAATGCTTGTGGAAGCTTGATGAAATGCACACACGAAGCTACTATTCCTAAGTTCGAGCCGTGATGTCATCAAAGTGCGACTATCTAATTTTACACTGTAAAACACCTGAATATGCACAATTTTAAAAGAAATACACCACAAAAATGCTTGTGGAAGCTCGATGAAATGCACGCACAAAGCTACTGTTCCTAAGTTCGAGCCGTGATGTCATCAAAGTTCGACAATCTTATTTTACACCGTAAAACACCTGAATATGCACAATTCCAATGGAAATACACCACAAAAATGCTTGTGGAAGCTCGATGAAATGCACGCACGAAGCTACTATGTCTTAGTTCGAGCCGTGATGTCATCAAAGTGCGACTATCTAATTTTACACCGTAAAACACCTGAATATGCACAATTTTAAAAGAAATACACCACAAAAATGCTTGTGGTAGCTTGATGAAATGCATGCACGAAGCTACTATTCCTTAGTTCGAGCCGTGATGTCATCAAAGTGCGACAATCTAATTTTACACCATAAAACACCTGAATATGCACAATTCCAATGGAAATACACCACAAAAATGCTTTTGGTAGCTCGATGAAATGCACGCACGAAGCTACTATTCCTTAGTTCGTGCCGTGATGTCATCAAAGTGCGACAATCTAATTTTACACCATAAAACAACAGAATATGCACAATTCCAATGGAAACACACCACAAAAATGCTTGTGGAAGCTCGATGAAATGCACGCACGAAGCTACTATTCCTTAGTTCGAGCCGTGATGTCATCAAAGTGCGACAGTCTAATTTTACACCGTAAAACACCGGAATATGCACAATTCCAATGGAAATACACCACAAAAATGCTTGTGTAAGCTCGATGAAATGCACGCATGAAGCTACTATTCCTTAGTTCAAGCCGTGATGTCATCAAAGTTCGACAATCATATTTATCACGGTAAAACACCTGAATATGCACATTTTCAATGAAACACACCACAAAAATGCTTGTGGTAGCTTGATGAAATGCATGCACGAAGCTATTATTCCTTAGTTCGAGCCGTGATGTCATCAAAGTGCGACAATCTAATTTTACACCATAAAACACCTGAATATGCACAATTCCAATGGAAACACACCACAAAAATGCTTGTGGAAGCTCGATGAAATGCACGCACAAAGCTACTGTTCCTAAGTTCGAGCCGTGATGTCATCAAAGTTCGACAATCTTATTTTACACCGTAAAACACCTGAATATGCACAATTCCAATGGAAATACACCACAAAAATGCTTGTGGAAGCTCGATGAAATGCACGCACGAATTTACTATGTCTTAGTTCGAGCCGTGATGTCATCAAAGTGCGACTATCTAATTTTACACCGTAAAACACCTGAATATGCACAATTTTAAAAGAAATACACCACAAAAATGCTTGTGGAAGCTCGATGAAATGCACGCATGAAGCTACTATTCCTAAGTTCGAGCCGTGATGTCATCAAAGTGCGACTAACTAATTTTACACCGTAAAACACCTGAATATGCACAATTTTAAAAGAAACACACCACAAAAATGCTTGTGGTAGCTTGATGAAATGCATGCACGAAGCTACTATTCCTTAGTTCGAGCCGTGATGTCATCAAAGTGCGACAATCTAATTTTACACCATAAAACACCTGAATATGCACAATTCCAATGGAAATACACCACAAAAATGCTTGTGGTAGCTCGATGAAATGCACGCACGAAGCTACTATTCCTTAGTTCGAGCCGTGATGTCATCAAAGTGCAACAATCTAATTTTACACCATAAAACAACAGAATATGCACAATTCCAATGGAAACACACCACAAAAATGCTTGTGGAAGCTCGATGAAATGCACGCACGAAGCTACTATTCCTTAGTTCGAGCCGTGATGTCATCAAAGTGCGACAGTCTAATTTTACACCGTAAAACACCGGAATATGCACAATTCCAATGGAAATACACCACAAAAATGCTTGTGTAAGCTCGATGAAATGCACGCATGAAGCTACTATTCCTTAGTTCAAGCCGTGATGTCATCAAAGTTCGACAATCATATTTATCACGGTAAAACACCTGAATATGCACATTTTCAATGAAACACACCACAAAAATGCTTGTGGTAGCTTGATGAAATGCATGCACGAAGCTACTATTCCTTAGTTCGAGCCGTGATGTCATCAAAGTGCGACAATCTAATTTTACACCGTAAAACAACAGAATATGCACAATTCCAATGGAAACACACCACAAAAATGCTTGTGGAAGCTCGATGAAATGCACGCACGAAGCTACTATTCCTTAGTTCGAGCCGTGATGTCATCAAAATGCGACAGTCTAATTTTACACCGTAAAACACCGGAATATGCACAATTCCAATGGAAACACACCACAAAAATGCTTGTGGAAGCTCGATGAAATGCACGCACAAAGCTACTGTTCCTAAGTTCGAGCCGTGATGTCATCAAAGTTCGACAATCTTATTTTACACCGTAAAACACCTGAATATGCACAATTCCAATGGAAATACACCACAAAAATGCTTGTGGAAGCTCGATGAAATGCACGCATGAAGCTACTATTCCTTAGTTCAAGCCGTGATGTCATCAAAGTTCGACAATCATATTTATCACGGTAAAACACCTGAATATGCACATTTTCAATGAAACACACCACAAAAATGCTTGTGGAAGCTCGATGAAATGCACACATGAAGCTACTATTCCTTATTTCGAGACGTGATGTCATGTAAGTTCGACAATCTTATTTTACACAGTAAAACACCTGAATATGCACAATTCCAATGGAAATACACCACAAAAATGCTTGTGGAAGCTCGATGAAATGCATGCACGAAGCTACTATGTCTTAGTTCGAGCCGTGATGTCATCAAAGTGCGACTATCTAATTTTACACCGTAAAACACCTGAATATGCACAATTTTAAAAGAAATACACCACAAAAATGCTTGTGGAAGCTCGATGAAATGCACGCATGAAGCTACTATTCCTTAGTTCGAGCCGTGATGTCATCAAAGTTCGACAATCATATTTTACACCATAAAACACCTGAATATGCACAATTCCAATGGAAATACACCACAAAAATGCTTGTGGAAGCTTGATGAAATGCACACACGAAGCTACTATTCCTAAGTTCGAGCCGTGATGTCATCAAAGTGCGACTATCTAATTTTACACCGTAAAACACCTGAATATGCACAATTTTAAAAGAAATACACCACAAAAATGCTTGTGGAAGCTCGATGAAATGCACGCACAAAGCTACTGTTCATAAGTTCGAGCCATGATGTCATCAAAGTTCGATGATCTTATTATACACCTTAAAACTCCTGAATATGCACAATTCCAATGGAAATACACCACAAAAATGCTTGTGGTAGCTCGATGAAATGCACGCACGAAGCTACTATTCCTTAGTTCGAGCAGTGATGTCATCAAAGTGCGACAATCTAATTTTACACCGTAAAACAACAGAATATGCACAATTCCAATGGAAACACACCACAAAAATGCTTGTGGAAGCTCGATGAAATGCACGCACAAAGCTACTGTTCCTAAGTTCGAGCCGTGATGTCATCAAAGTTCGACAATCTTATTTTACACCGTAAAACACCTGAATATGCACAATTCCAATGGAAATACACCACAAAAATGCTTGTGGAAGCTCGATGAAATGCAGGCATGAAGCTACTATTCCTTAGTTCAAGCCGTGATGTCATCAAAGTTCGACAATCATATTTATCACGGTAAAACACCTGAATATGCACATTTTCAATGAAACACACCACAAAAATGCTTGTGGAAGCTCGATGAAATGCACACATGAAGCTACTATTCCTTATTTCGAGACGTGATGTCATGTAAGTTCGACAATCTTATTTTACACAGTAAAACACCTGAATATGCACAATTCCAATGGAAATACACCACAAAAATGCTTGTGGAAGCTCGATAAAATGCACGCACGAAGCTACTATGTCTTAGTTCGAGCCGTGATGTAATCAAAGTGCGACTATCTAATTTTACACCGTAAAACACCTGAATATGCACAATTTTAAAAGAAATACACCACAAAAATGCTTGTGGAAGCTCGATGAAATGCACGCATGAAGCTACTATTCCTAAGTTCGAGCCGTGATGTCATCAAAGTGCGACTAACTAATTTTACACCTTAAAACACCTGAATATGCACAATTTTAAAAGAAACACACCACAAAAATGCTTGTGGTAGCTTGATGAAATGCATGCACGAAGCTACTATTAATTAGTTCGAGCCGTGATGTCATCAAAGTGCGACAATCTAATTTTACACCATAAAACACCTGAATATGCACAATTCCAATGGAAATACACCACAAAAATGCTTGTGGTAGCTCGATGAAATGCACGCACGAAGCTACTATTCCTTAGTTCGAGCCGTGATGTCATCAAAGTGCGACAATCTAATTTTACACCGTAAAACACCTGAATATGCACAATTCCAATGGAAACACACCACAAAAATGCTTGTGGAAGCTCGATGAAATGCACGCACAAAGCTACTGTTCCTAAGTTCGAGCCGTGATGTCATCAAAGTTCGACAATCTTATTTTACACCGTAAAACACCTGAATATGCACAATTCCAATGGAAATACACCACAAAAATGCTTGTGGAAGCTCGATGAAATGCACGCATGAAGCTACTATTCCTTAGTTCAAGCCGTGATGTCATCAAAGTTCGACAATCATATTTATCACGGTAAAACACCTGAATATGCACATTTTCAATGAAACACACCACAAAAATGCTTGTGGAAGCTCGATGAAATGCACACATGAAGCTACTATTCCTTATTTCGAGACGTGATGTCATGTAAGTTCGACAATCTTATTTTACACAGTAAAACACCTGAATATGCACAATTCCAATGGAAATACACCACAAAAATGCTTGTGGAAGCTCGATAAAATGCACGCACGAAGCTACTATGTCTTAGTTCGAGCCGTGATGTAATCAAAGTGCGACTATCTAATTTTACACCGTAAAACACCTGAATATGCACAATTTTAAAAGAAATACACCACAAAAATGCTTGTGGAAGCTCGATGAAATGCACGCATGAAGCTACTATTCCTAAGTTCGAGCCGTGATGTCATCAAAGTGCGACTAACTAATTTTACACCTTAAAACACCTGAATATGCACAATTTTAAAAGAAACACACCACAAAAATGCTTGTGGTAGCTTGATGAAATGCATGCACGAAGCTACTATTAATTAGTTCGAGCCGTGATGTCATCAAAGTGCGACAATCTAATTTTACACCATAAAACACCTGAATATGCACAATTCCAATGGAAATACACCACAAAAATGCTTGTGGTAGCTCGATGAAATGCACGCACGAAGCTACTATTCCTTAGTTCGAGCCGTGATGTCATCAAAGTGCGACAATCTAATTTTACACCGTAAAACACCTGAATATGCACAATTCCAATGGAAACACACCACAAAAATGCTTGTGTAAGCTCGATGAAATGCACGCATGAAGCTACTATTCCTTAGTTCAAGCCGTGATGTCATCAAAGTTCGACAATCATATTTATCACGGTAAAACACCTGAATATGCACATTTTCAATGAAACACACCACAAAAATGCTTGTGGAAGCTCGATGAAATGCACACATGAAGCTACTATTCCTTATTTCGAGACGTGATGTCATGTAAGTTCGACAATCTTATTTTACACAGTAAAACACCTGAATATGCACAATTCCAATGGAAATACACCACAAAAATGCTTGTGGAAGCTCGATGAAATGCACGCACGAAGCTACTATGTCTTAGTTCGAGCCGTGATGTCATCAAAGTGCGACTATCTAATTTTACACCGTAAAACACCTGAATATGCACAATTCCAATGGAAATACACCACAAAAATGCTTGTGGTAGCTCGATGAAATGCACGCACGAAGCTACTATTCCTTAGTTCGAGCCGTGATGTCATCAAAGTGCGACAATCATATTTTACACCGTAAAACACCTGAATATGCACAATTATAAAAGAAATACACCACAAAAATGCTTGTGGAAGCTCGATGAAATGCACGCATGAAGCTACTATTCCTTAGTTCGAGCCGTGATGTCATCAAAGTTCGACAATAATATTTTACACCATAAAACACCTGAATATGCACAATTCCAATGGAAATACACCACAAAAATGCTTGTGGAAGCTTGATGAAATGCACACACGAAGCTACTATTCCTAAGTTCGAGCCGTGATGTCATCAAAGTGCGACTATCTAATTTTACACCGTAAAACACCTGAATATGCACAATTTTAAAAGAAATACACCACAAAAATGCTTGTGGAAGCTCGATGAAATGCACGCACAAAGCTACTGTTCCTAAGTTCGAGCCGTGATGTCATCAAAGTTCGACAATCTTATTTTACACCGTAAAACACCTGAATATGCACAATTTTAAAAGAAACACACCACAAAAATGCTTGTGGTAGCTTGATGAAATGCATGCACGAAGCTACTATTCCTTAGTTCGAGCCGTGATGTCATCAAAGTGTGACAATCTAATTTTACACCATAAAACACCTGAATATGCACAATTCCAATGGAAATACACCACAAAAATGCTTGTGGTAGCTCGATGAAATGCACGCACGAAGCTACTATTCCTTAGTTCGAGCCGTGATGTCATCAAAGTGCGACAATCATATTTTACACCGTAAAACACCTGAATATGCACAATTTTAAAAGAAATACACCACAAAAATGCTTGTGGAAGCTCGATGAAATGCACGCATGAAGCTACTATTCCTTAGTTCGAGCCGTGATGTCATCAAAGTTCGACAATCATATTTTACACCATAAAACACCTGAATATGCACAATTCCAATGGAAATACACCACAAAAATGCTTGTGGAAGCTTGATGAAATGCACACACGAAGCTACTATTCCTAAGTTCGAGCCGTGATGTCATCAAAGTGCGACTATCTAATTTTACACCGTAAAACACCTGAATATGCACAATTTTAAAAGAAATACACCACAAAAATGCTTGTGGAAGCTCGATGAAATGCACGCACAAAGCTACTGTTCCTAAGTTCGAGCCGTGATGTCATCAAAGTTCGACAATCTTATTTTACACCGTAAAACACCTGAATATGCACAATTCCAATGGAAATACACCACAAAAATGCTTGTGGAAGCTCGATGAAATGCACGCACGAAGCTACTATGTCTTAGTTCGAGCCGTGATGTCATCAAAGTGCGACTATCTAATTTTACACCGTAAAACACCTGAATATGCACAATTTTAAAAGAAATACACCACAAAAATGCTTGTGGTAGCTTGATGAAATGCATGCACGAAGCTACTATTCCTTAGTTCGAGCCGTGATGTCATCAAAGTGCGACAATCTAATTTTACACCATAAAACACCTGAATATGCACAATTCCAATGGAAATACACCACAAAAATGCTTGTGGTAGCTCGATGAAATGCACGCACGAAGCTACTATTCCTTAGTTCTGTCATCAAAGTGCGACAATCTAATTTTACACCATAAAACAACAGAATATGCACAATTCCAATGGAAACACACCACAAAAATGCTTGTGGAAGCTCGATGAAATGCACGCACGAAGCTACTATTCCTTAGTTCGAGCCGTGATGTCATCAAAGTGCGACAGTCTAATTTTACACCGTAAAACACCGGAATATGCACAATTCCAATGGAAATACACCACAAAAATGCTTGTGTAAGCTCGATGAAATGCACGCATGAAGCTACTATTCCTTAGTTCAAGCCGTGATGTCATCAAAGTTCGACAATCATATTTATCACGGGTAAAACACCTGAATATGCACATTTTCAATGAAACACACCACAAAAATGCTTTGTGGTAGCTTGATGAAATGCATGCACGAAGCTATTATTCCTTAGTTCGAGCCGTGATGTCATCAAAGTGCGACAATCTAATTTTACACCATAAAACACCTGAATATGCACAATTCCAATGGAAATACACCACAAAAATGCTTGTGGTAGCTCGATGAAATGCACGCACAAGCTACTCTTCCTTAGTTCGAGCCGTGATGTCATCAAAGTGCGACAATCTAATTTTAACACCGTAAAACAACAGAATAGGCACAATTCCAATGGAAACACACCACAAAAATGCTTGTGGAAGCTCGATGAAATGCACGCACGAAGCTACTATTCCTTAGTTCGAGCCGTGATGTCATCAAAGTGCGACAGTCTAATTTTACACCGTAAAACACCGGAATATGCACAATTCCAATGGAAACACACCACAAAAATGCTTGTGGAAGCTCGATGAAATGCACGCACAAAGCTACTGTTCCTAAGTTCGAGCCGTGATGTCATCAAAGTTCGACAATCTTATTTTACACCGTAAAACACCTGAATAAGCACAATTCCAATGGAAATACACCACAAAAATGCTTGTGGAAGCTCGATGAAATGCACGCATGAAGCTACTATTCCTTAGTTCAAGCCGTGATGTCATCAAAGTTCGACAATCATATTTATCACGGTAAAACACCTGAATATGCACATTTTCAATGAAACACACCACAAAAATGCTTGTGGAAGCTCGATGAAATGCACACATGAAGCTACTATTCCTTATTTCGAGACGTGATGTCATGTAAGTTCGACAATCTTATTTTACACAGTAAAACACCTGAATATGCACAATTCCAATGGAAATACACCACAAAAATGCTTGTGGAAGCTCGATGAAATGCATGCACGAAGCTACTATGTCTTAGTTCGAGCCGTGATGTCATCAAAGTGCGACTATCTAATTTTACACCGTAAAACACCTGAATATGCACAATTTTAAAAGAAATACACCACAAAAATGCTTGTGGAAGCTCGATGAAATGCACGCATGAAGCTACTATTCCTTAGTTCGAGCCGTGATGTCATCAAAGTTCAACAATCATATTTTACACCATAAAACACCTGAATATGCACAATTCCAATGGAAATACACCACAAAAATGCTTGTGGAAGCTTGATGAAATGCACACACGAAGCTACTATTCCTAAGTTCGAGCCGTGATGTCATCAAAGTGCGACTATCTAATTTTACACCGTAAAACACCTGAATATGCACAATTTTAAAAGAAATACACCACAAAAATGCTTGTGGAAGCTCGATGAAATGCACGCACAAAGCTACTGTTCATAAGTTCGAGCCATGATGTCATCAAAGTTCGATGATCTTATTATACACCTTAAAACTCCTGAATATGCACAATTCCAATGGAAATACACCACAAAAATGCTTGTGGTAGCTCGATGAAATGCACGCACGAAGCTACTATTCCTTAGTTCGAGCAGTGATGTCATCAAAGTGCGACAATCTAATTTTACACCGTAAAACAACAGAATATGCAAAATTCCAATGGAAACACACCACAAAAATGCTTGTGGAAGCTCGATGAAATGCACGCACAAGCTACTGTTCCTAAGTTCGAGCCGTGATGTCATCAAAGTGCGACAATCTAATTTTACACCGTAAAACAACAGAATATGCACAATTCCAATGGAAACACACCACAAAAATGCTTGTGGAAGCTCGATGATATGCACGCACGAAGCTACTATTCCTTAGTTCGAGCCGTGATGTCATCAAAGTGCGACAGTCTAATTTTACACCGTAAAACACCGGAATATGCACAATTCCAATGGAAACACACCACAAAAATGCTTGTGGAAGCTTGATGAAATGCACGCACAAAGCTACTGTTCCTAAGTTCGAGCCGTGATGTCATCAAAGTTCGACAATCTTATTTTACACCATAAAACACCTGAATATGCACAATTCCAATGGAAATACACCACAAAAATGCTTGTGGAAGCTCGATGAAATGCACGCATGAAGCTACTATTCCTTAGTTCAAGCCGTGATGTCATCAAAGTTCGACAATCATATTTATCACGGTAAAACACCTGAATATGCACATTTTCAATAAACACACCACAAAAATGCTTGTGGAAGCTCGATGAAATGCACACATGAAGCTACTATTCCTTATTTCGAGACGTGATGTCATGTAAGTTCGACAATCTTATTTTACAAAGTAAAACACCTGAATATGCACAATTCCAATGGAAATACACCACAAAAATGCTTGTGGAAGCTCGATAAAATGCACGCACGAAGCTACTATGTCTTAGTTCGAGCCGTGATGTCATCAAAGTGCGACTATCTAATTTTACACCGTAAAACACCTGAATATGCACAATTTTAAAAGAAATACACCACAACAATGCTTGTGGAAGCTCGATGAAATGCACGCATGAAGCTACTATTCCTAAGTTCGAGCCGTGATGTCATCAAGTGCGACTAACTAATTTTACACCTTAACACACCTGAATATGCACAATTTTAAAAGAAACACACCACAAAAATGCTTGTGGTAGCTTGATGAAATGCATGCACGAAGCTACTATTAATTAGTTCGAGCCGTGATGTCATCAAAGTGCGACAATCTAATTTTACACCATAAAACACCTGAATATGCACAATTCCAATGGAAATACACCACAAAAATGCTTGTGGTAGCTCAATGAAATTGCACGCACGAAGCTACTATTCCTTAGTTCGAGCCGTGATGTCATCAAAGTGCGACAATCTAATTTTACACCGTAAAACACCTGAATATGCACAATTCCAATGGAAACACACCACAAAAATGCTTGTGGAAGCTCGATGAAATGCACGCACAAAGCTACTGTTCCTAAGTTCGAGCCGTGATGTCATCAAAGTTCGACAATCTTATTTTACACCGTAAAACACCTGAATATGCACAATTCCAATGAAAATACACCACAAAAATGCTTGTGGAAGCTCGATGAAATGCACGCACGAAGCTACTATGTCTTAGTTCGAGCCGTGATGTCATCAAAGTGCGACTATCTAATTTTTACACACCGTAAAACACCTGAATATGCACAATTTTAAAAGAAATACACCACAAAAATGCTTGTGGAAGCTCGATGAAATGCACGCATGAAGCTACTATTCCTAAGTTCGAGCCGTGATGTCATCAAAGTGCGACTAACTAATTTTACACCTTAAAACACCTGAATATGCACAATTTTAAAAGAAACACACAACAAAAATGCTTGTGGTAGCTTGATGAAATGCATGCACGAAGCTACTATTCCTTAGTTCGAGCCGTGATGTCATCAAAGTGCGACAATCTAATTTTACACCATAAAACACCTGAATATGCACAATTCCAATGGAAATACACCACAAAAATGCTTGTGTAGCTCGATGAAATGCACGCACGAAGCTACTATTCCTTAGTTCGAGCCGTGATGTCATCAAAGTGCGACAATCTAATTTTACACCATAAAACAACAGAATATGCACAATTCCAATGGAAACACACCACAAAAATGCTTGTGGAAGCTCGATGAAATCCACGCACGAAGCTACAATTCCTTAGTTCGAGCCGTGATGTCATCAATAGTGCGACAGTCTAATTTTACACCGTAAAACACCGGAATATGCACAATTCCAATGGAAATACACTCACAAAAATGCTTGTGTAAGCTCGATGAAATGCACGCATGAAGCTACTATTCCTTAGTTCAAGCCGTGATGTCATCAAAGTTCGACAATCATATTTATCACGGTAAAACACCTGAATATGCACATTTTCAATGAAACACACCACAAAAATGCTTGTGGTAGCTTGATGAAATGCATGCACGAAGCTACTATTCCTTAGTTCGAGCCGTGATGTCATCAAAGTGCGACAATCTAATTTTACACCATAAAACACCTGAATATGCACAATTCCAATGGAAATACACCACAAAAATGCTTGTGGTAGCTCGATGAAATGCACGCACGAAGTTACTATTCCTTAGTTCGAGCCGTGATGTCATCAAAGTGCGACAATCTCATTTTACACCGTAAAACAACAGAATATGCACAATTCCAATGGAAACACACCACAAAAATGCTTGTGGAAGCTCGATGAAATGCACGCACGAAGCTACTATTCCTTAGTTCGAGCCGTGATGTCATCAAAGTGCGACAGTCTAATTTTACACCGTAAAACACCGGAATATGCACAATTCCAATGGAAACACACCACAAAAATGCTTGTGGAAGCTCGATGAAATGCACGCACAAAGCTACTGTTCCTAAGTTCGAGCCGTGATGTCATCAAAGTTCGACAATCTTATTTTACACCGTAAAACACCTGAATATGCACAATTCCAATGGAAATACACCACAAAAATGCTTGTGGAAGCTCGATGAAATGCACGCATGAAGCTACTATTCCTTAGTTCAAGCCGTGATGTCATCAAAGTTCGACAATCATATTTATCACGGTAAAACACCTGAATATGCACATTTTCAATGAAACACACCACAAAAATGCTTGTGGAAGCTCGATGAAATGCACACATGAAGCTACTATTCCTTATTTCGAGACGTGATGTCATGTAAGTTCGACAATCTTATTTTACACAGTAAAACACCTGAATATGCACAATTCCAATGGAAATACACCACAAAAATGCTTGTGGAAGCTCGATGAAATGCACGCACGAAGCTACTATGTCTTAGTTCGAGCCGTGATGTCATCAAAGTGCGACTATCTAATTATACACCGTAAAACACCTGAATATGCACAATTTTAAAAGAAATACACCACAAAAATGCTTGTGGAAGCTCGATGAAATGCACGCATGAAGCTACTATTCCTAAGTTCGAGCCGTGATGTCATCAAAGTGCGACTAACTAATTTTACACCTTAAAACACCTGAATATGCACAATTTTAAAAGAAACACACCACAAAAATGCTTGTGGTAGCTTGATGAAATGCATGCACGAAGCTACTATTCCTTAGTTCGAGCCGTGATGTCATCAAAGTGTGACAATCTAATTTTACACCATAAAACACCTGAATATGCACAATTCCAATGGAAATACACCACAAAAATGCTTGTGGTAGCTCGATGAAATGCACGCACGAAGCTACTATTCCTTAGTTCGAGCCGTGATGTCATCACAGTGCGACAATCTAATTTTACACCGTAAAACAACAGAATATGCACAATTCCAATGGAAACACACCACAAAAATGCTTGTGGAAGCTCGATGAAATGCACGCACGAAGCTACTATTCCTTAGTTCGAGCCGTGATGTCATCAAAGTGCGACAGTCTAATTTTACACCGTAAAACACCGGAATATGCACAATTCCAATGGAAACACACCACAAAAATGCTTGTGGAAGCTCGATGAAATGCACGCACAAAGCTACTGTTCCTAAGTTCGAGCCGTGATGTCATCAAAGTTCGACAATCTTATTTTACACCGTAAAACACCTGAATATGCACAATTCCAATGGAAATACACCACAAAAATGCTTGTGGAAGCTCGATGAAATGCACGCATGAAGCTACTATTCCTTAGTTCAAGCCGTGATGTCATCAAAGTTCGACAATCATATTTATCACGGTAAAACACCTGAATATGCACATTTTCAATGAAACACACCACAAAAATGCTTGTGGTAGCTTGATGAAATGCATGCACGAAGCTACTATTCCTTAGTTCGAGCCGTGATGTCATCAAAGTGCGACAATCTAATTTTACACCATAAAACACCTGAATATGCACAATTCCAATGGAAATACACCACAAAAATGCTTGTGGTAGCTCGATGAAATGCACGCACGAAGTTACTATTCCTTAGTTCGAGCCGTGATGTCATCAAAGTGCGACAATCTCATTTTACACCGTAAAACAACAGAATATGCACAATTCCAATGGAAACACACCACAAAAATGCTTGTGGAAGCTCGATGAAATGCACGCACGAAGCTACTATTCCTTAGTTCGAGCCGTGATGTCATCAAAGTGCGACAGTCTAATTTTACACCGTAAAACACCGGAATATGCACAATTCCAATGGAAACACACCACAAAAATGCTTGTGGAAGCTCGATGAAATGCACGCACAAAGCTACTGTTCCTAAGTTCGAGCCGTGATGTCATCAAAGTTCGACAATCTTATTTTACACCGTAAAACACCTGAATATGCACAATTCCAATGGAAATACACCACAAAAATGCTTGTGGAAGCTCGATGAAATGCACGCATGAAGCTACTATTCCTTAGTTCAAGCCGTGATGTCATCAAAGTTCGACAATCATATTTATCACGGTAAAACACCTGAATATGCACATTTTCAATGAAACACACCACAAAAATGCTTG